>VXBU01000278.1:0-98925 GCA_013400315.1 Bombycilla garrulus
AAAAGAAAAAAAAATCCATGTTCTTCAAGGTCTAGAAGAAAATTCACCATAGTGTTAACTTTTACAAAAGATAAAACAATTTTAAGGTTAAACTAAACCCAAAAGCCCCAAAGAGGGATTTACAGAGAAGGATGTCAGCAATTATAGATCCAGGGAGGTTCATTCATTCTGCAATATTACAAGGCAGTCTACTCCCATTAGAACAATACTGAAGTCAATACAATCTGTCTGGAGTAGTTCAACTCACTGGTTTTATGTGTTAAAAGTTTAAAAAACATTGCAAAATTGTTTTCCAGAAGCCACATTCTGTATATGTAAAGCAGTCAAATAAGCTGAATAGATCGTTTGCTAGTTAATAAGTTACACCCTGCACATTTTTTTTGTTTATGTTTCCAATTCCCTTGCCAAAACCTCCTCAAAATATACTTTTCCCCCCCAGTCTTTGATTTAATTTCCTGTCATTTGGTTATTTAACATTTTTGTTGCTATTTTGTAATAACAGATGCTGGGGTTTTTAGGAGTAAAGTTTTTCGATCTCTGCAAAGCACTTTGCAAGACAATCACATAAAATGTGGTTTCTGCAATTATAAACTGTTTTCTATCTCGTTTTCTCACAGCTCAATATATTTACGGGAAAACACTGCTTTTTACATGAGTATCTAGGAAAATATCTAGGCTTTGAGCAGCTAGATGTAGTGGAAGATGTTCCTGCCCATGGCAGGGGAGTTGGAACTAGATGATCTTTAAAGTCCCTTCCAACCCAAATAATTTTTTGATTCTGTGATTCTACCATTCTGTGAAAATAATATATATCTTATTTAAGTTAATCATGTTATGCCAATGTGATCTTCAGTGTGATCTCTGAAGGTGATGTGTTGAGACGCATAACATTTTTCAATATATATTTCCTCATTCTTCACCAGTTTCATGTGCTTTGACCCTCAATCAAACATAATAAATTCCTGACTGTACTATAAAAAAAAATATCTGAGATGCAAATCAGTTCATGAATTTTACTGGGCTGGGAGGTGTAATAAGGACAGGATATTGAATAAACTATTTTTTGCTTAATCCTTCCTTTCTGAAGAAGATAAAGGGTTCTCAAATGAAACTTTGGTTCCCATATCTACAATTTACTGCTAAACAGCAAGAGGTGTTATCACCTGGCAGGGTGGAGCAGCAGGAAAATACCACCATAGTGTAAACATGAAGCTATTATGAAGGGAATGAAATGTTTCCTCTGGTTATTTGAAGTGTATTTCAGTTTTTATAGCCTTGGTCACTTGAACTCTCAGTGTGAATTATAAAATATAATGCATGGCTGTTAGACCTGATTAAACGTATGTCATGGCTGTTAAGCCAAAGAAAAAGGTAATATTAAAAATAAAATCAAAAGTGAGAGACAGCCAAAAAAGCAGCAAGAGACAGAGATAAATTTTTATTTGGATGTTGCAATGTGAGAGATTTTATAATTTACATAATTAGAAAGTCATTCTTTACAAAAGGACTTATACTTTTTAACAGTACACACAATTAGCCTTCTCCAAGACCCAGTTACTCCAATAGAGCAGAATTTGCTGTTTCTACTTTTATATGAGGCTAAAGAGGTCACCTGCTTCAATGAAAACTACTAAAAGCAACAGCCATTCGGAAAGATGAAAAAAATGCTCCACGGATCTCTCGATACAACTCTCATCTTCTGACATGATTGAATCATGTTGTGCTGTCACATCCCATTACTGTTTTAAATGTGTACATGGGGTTTCAGTTGTGCTTGCTTCACAAAGGCAGACTTGGACTTCAAAAGCCAATGTTTACAGCAGGTCACTCAATGCAGATAAAACAAATATTTTAAGATAGAACAACCAGAAAAGCAACTGTTCTTAAAAAGAATTGCTTAGTCTTGTTGATATGGATATAAAACCTAGCATATAAATTTAAAATTCATTTACTTGCAAAAAACTTGAAATCTCTTTTCATTTATAATTACTGGGCTTGTTTAAAAAAACAAAGATACTAAAATTAAGTTTTTTAAAAAAAATAAAAAAATATGATCTGAATGATTTTTAATCCCCAGGTTTTGAGTAGTTTTTCCCAGTTTTTGTTGCAGTCAATCAGAATATCTGCTTTTTTGCAGAGGACTATGCAAAATAGAAAATAAGACATTTATTTTTATGTAATAGATATATTTTGAATTAAATGATATCACTGTCTTGAATTTTAAAACTTTTTTGTTAAATATCTCTGATTTTCCTAACAACCTTGGTGACCTATTTATTGCCTACTAATATTATCTTTTTATGTTAACAGAGGAATCAGAGGAACACATAGGCTGTAACACAAATGAGTGGCATTTTTGTGTGCATGTGTGCATAAACTTGTGTGTGTGTGTCCTCCTCCACATGCTGCACTTGTGTCTTTTATTCCTCCCTTATATACATATATATATGCAAACTCTTGCTTTGTAGAAAGACATTGGATAATCAGTACACAAAAATTAGAATAAATCACAGTGTAATACATATCTGTCTTTTGGAAACTTATTTGTTTCAAATAATTTTACAAAATAAAGTGTTCCATGTATTTCAAAAGTTTCTTTTTGAGTTTTATGTAGTTTTATTTTTGCTTCTCTGTCTAGTAACTAAAACTGCTGCAATCCACTGAGTAATGACAGATAACTTGGAGTATGAAAATATCACTATAAACATCCTTCAAAGTTATTCTGGGATTCTGGGTGAAATCCCTTGTTTTATAACCTCCAACTCTAACATGTGGCCAAACTGGCATTCATGAAATATGTGCATAGGAAAAAAAGAGAAATATTATTTCATAAGGTTATTTATTACTTCAAGAAGTCATTCAAAATTAGAGGGAGAAACTCTAGAACACTAGGGAAAGGTCTTAATAATTTAATAATAGAACTTAATCAGGACTTAAAGGGATCACTGGAGTTAATTAGCAAGACAGAATGCTCGTTATATGCAGCCAGTCTGAGAGGAACATAAATAAAATGAAGCAATGATCTATGCCTGAAAGATACATTATGTATAATCACAGAGACCATATACTGTACAAGCACAATAGCACAAAGATTAATTGTATCTAGAAAATATTTCCACATAGTTCATCTGCTACAAAATATTTTAATACAATTTATTTCTACATATATATGTGTGTTTCTTCAGAGGGAAAGATAGAAAAATCACTAGTGCATAGATTGCTTGTCTAAATACAGAAGAAAAGGAGGATCAGATACAATGATTAGCACCAAAATTATCACAAAGAAGACTCATGTGGAGCCAAGATTTCATGGCTGGACTTAGGTAATTAAAAAAAGAAACTTTTCCAGAAAATAATCCTAGATACATGATAACAGTACAGTATAATTGGCTATGTTTTTTCCCCTCCCTTAGCACAGCTTTCATGCAAATGCCCTGAAGCAAGAAGATAAACTAAATAGAGACATCCCCTTCCCACTCCTGCAAAAGCTGCCTTGAGATGGGAAAAAGCATCAGGGCTGAATGGTGAGAATGGATGGGATATAACCTTTTTAGATTTGTAATCACTCTCTTCAAAAGAGTCTCTATTCTAAGTACTGTTGATTGTTTCCTCAGTATAGATGAATTTGCATTTAGTGTCTAGATGCACTAATGCATAGAAGAGTAAAATGCATAGTTGTAGTCATAGAGTTGCAGCAAGGCTGTGGATGACACAGAACTGCTGCATAAGCAGGACTGGTAGCCTCATGATTTAATGCTATCTGCCACTGAGGTAAGCCAACAAAAAATGTTGGCTGATGTTACTGCTAAACCAATCTGCTGACTAGCTACTCCCAACCTGTTCATGTGAGCGACGGGCTAGGCTAGTCATGGTCGATGATCTCTTCAAACCATTTTTCTTCTATGTTCCTACTCTCAAAAAGACCTCTTCTGCCTTCACCTCCCTTAATCCCTAATTCCTCTCTGGTTTGAACCTTAGAGTTCTTAAGTCAAGTTCTTATTACTACTTTTTGAAAACAATTTTTCTTTTATTATGATTGTCCATCTATCAATTGTTCTGCAAACTTTAGGCCCCCAAGCTGAAGTTAAGAAAAGAATTATGTCATTAAGCTTAATTTTATACTATGTTTTCTCTTTATACTTCATCAACCTATTTATGTATTTGCTACAAAAAAAGAAAGGACAGGTTTCCCAGTAAGCCTATCTGCAAATTAATAAGATGAAACAGAACGTAGGGTATAGGTAAAGCTAATTCCTCATATGAAACAGGTTAGGTAACCACAGGAAAAAAAAAAAAACAAACCTGCATAATAAATAATAGTAATCATCATCATAAAAATGCATTATCTTGAAATGTAGTTAGAAGATATTGTGCTTCCTGTACAACAGACTATTTCACGTATTCTTAATACTTATTCTTGTTTTTGCAGCCTTCTGTTACATGAAAAGTTTATTTCAAACTTTGGAGATACTGAGAACTTTCTTTACAAATAAAATAGTCATCATAACTGAAGGGAACACAGCAGCAAGAACACAGCAGCAAGGAAACTGAAAAAATTAATCAGAAAAAAAAACTCTTTCTGTAAACTTCTTGCTGCCTTACTCCTTTTCTTAATGCAATTTGCTGAAGGAGACTTAATGCACCTGCTCAACACTGCTTCCTAGTTTTTCCCCTTTTCACAATTATTTTAAAAATCCCAAATTGAGTTCCCCATGTATTTTTCAACCTCTTGAGAAGTGAGATATAAAACGCAGAAAATGCTTTCTACCCTTTATTGCTGAGATCATACGAGAGTTTTTAACAATCTAAAAGCAACAAAGTTGTGAAATAAAGTGTTCACATCCGCTGTCTACTCAGCAAAACAAGAGATGTGAATAGACACATTTACTACTCAGCTGACAGGGAGAAAATTTCTGCAGATGGAGGGCAACCACTGCTTAGCAGCAAGACCTACCAAGGAAGCTGCAATCACAACCTTCAAATTTTCACCTCCCTGGAGCAAAACAGGAGTCCCAAATCCAACAAGTTCTCCAGTTTCTTTACTCTGTATTAACTTTTAGTCACCTGTCCTCACCCCAGGAAAAGGGAAGGGGGGAGGTGAAGTTGTTTGTAAATCAGTGCTCTATATTCTGCTGAGAAGTTCAAATTCACTTCTTATTTATAATAATAATTGTGGTTTGGAGACTCAGAATGCTTGGAGATTCATTCTGCAAAGTACTGCAGAAAAACTAGTAAGTACTACAATGTCTTAATAGATACTAAAGCAGCTGTGGTAAATTAAACAGCTCAGAGCAACAAGCAGAGCTCCTATCTTGCCTTTCCCCTCTTACCACCTTAGCAGCTGTCTATATGTATTTTATAAAATTTGTTGTTTACATTAATTCAATTCCTTTTATGTCATTAATCCCCAGATAAACTGCAGACTTGTCTGAAGGAAAAATTTATTCAGAAAATAAATAGGTCATTCTATTGCTATGCTAAAGATAAATTCTGATCAAATTCTTATTTAATCATTAATACAAACTGTGGAAAACTAAAGATAGCTGGTATGTAATTTCCTGAGAACAAATGAAAAGTTCCAAGTAAAAAGGAGGATGATTTGAGTGATTTCTTCCATAAGACATAAAACGTAATTGGAAAACACCTGGTTCTAACACTTGGCCTAATTTTATTTATGAAAGTTTTCAATGTGCTAAGGAAATTCATGCAGTGAATTCTAGATATGAAATATTCTCATATTTCCTAGAATCACACACAAAGTCTGGAAATAAAAGGCCA
Source organism: Bombycilla garrulus (assembly GCA_013400315.1). Taxonomy (NCBI): domain Eukaryota; kingdom Metazoa; phylum Chordata; class Aves; order Passeriformes; family Bombycillidae; genus Bombycilla; species Bombycilla garrulus. The sequence goes on from VXBU01000278.1 coordinate 5,779, forward strand.
TTTGTCACAATGATTGAGACTAATGGAAATGGTTAACAGCTTTTAATGTAATTCTCTATTCTTTGATATAGTGAAATATACTTCTGCCAACCAAAGGCATAAAATATTTAAAGTTACCTCAAAATGAAAAATTTTATACCTGTGAAAAAACAAGTGACTCTGTAAGTGCAAAATAAGGTGAGAGTTATGATAATTGTATCAAAATGTCTTGTAAAGTTGTGGAAAGACACTAATCTCTGTAATATGCTGGCCTCAGAATCTGATAAGCACTAGTCCTATTTCTTTTATGGCATGACATAAAGAACGTGTTTACACATGCGTGTTCATAAACTAAATTCCTCTTTAATATTATATCAGCCAATTCTTTTTTAAAAACTAAAAAGACAAGAAATAGAACCAGATTTAAAAAAATAATTATTTATTTAATTCAAAAGTGATGGAGAAGGCCATTGTTTTTTTACATATATGTGAAGAACTGCAGAATAGCTTTGAGATACTGGCCTTTGTTACTTTATTCTGTGCAGTGTAAATAATATACCTAAGAGACTCTCTGCCTTCAGGTTCCTATAAATTCAGGAAGTAAAATTTCTCCATTTCTATGAAAACTGAAGGACATTTATGAAATTTTTGTTGATTATTATCAAACTGAGTTTAAGGAGCTCAATATCAGCTACACAGAAACTAATCTGTTCAGGAAAGAGGATAGTTCAAGGGGCTCAAAATGCCTGTGAGTTCTTATTGCAGAGACATGAACATTTTCACTCAAAGCAGAGAAGGTGGCTGCCAGCTTCAGTGGAAGGTGAATGTCTGTCTGTGCCAGGCATTAAAAAAGCTAAGGAATGGAGATCTACTGTCTTGCCCTTCAGTAACACTAAGCAGTCTTACATTAAACGTAAAATTTTACAAGTCTATGTCTGAATTATTTTTTTCTAATATAAGTATCATCCACTTCAAGGAAATTGGGTTTTAAGAAATCTTCATTGCTGTATACTGGTTCCTACCTATACAGATGAGTGCAGAAAAAAATCTGGCATTTTAAAGGTAAGAAAGAAGCAGAAGGGAATAGTAAAAAGTCTTGAGTCAAAATATAATATGAGATCCTTATTGTACATGCCACATTCTACCTCATTTCCTTAGCACCATGGCACTGTCTATACAAATGCATCCCCAATGACTAGATCCCTTGCATCCCCTCTGCATAATAAAGGACTCTATTGTCATAATATGCCCTCCCTGAAAAAAATCATGCAATTTAGAAATTGTTTCTGGAACTTAAATACACTCGAGTATTTTTTTTTCCTCATACTGTATATATATATGTACATATATATACATATATATATATATATATGATCTTTATTTGGCCTCAGCAATGACATATATGTCTTTGAGATTTCAGTATTAATTTGCTTTGCTCACTGCTGTAGTCTCAAGTGTCATTCCTAAGAATATTTTAACATTTCTGTTCTGTGCATATGCAGGATACGTTTTTTCTTGAAGAATCTACTTCCATATTACAGCCAGAAATATCTACCGTGATATTAAAAAGAAAAAAAAACCCCAACGTTTTTTATTTTGAATTTTCCTTTTTGAATGAAGTCAAGTGGAAAAGACATTATCATATGTATTAATGAGACTAAATCGTATAAGAAAAAAATCTGTTTTGCAGAAGAATGAAAACAAGAGCTCTTCAGTGCTGCTTTGGAGACACTTTTGAACCTCAAGGATTTGCTTTCTTCTATATAATTTTAATTACTGAAGTGATGAAATTGTCAGTGTAATGTTTATTTTCCCATTATACTCAACAGAAAGGAGAGACTGAGTGAATGTGACAGATGGCATTACAAAACCAAGTTTTTTCCTCTGCAGTATCTTTTTACTTTGATATATGCACCATGTGTGACCAGATTTATTTAATCACCTAAAGTTAGGTGTTCTGAATATTACTGTAAATGTCTATTTTCAGCTCTTTCTAGCCTAGATATTGCACTCTGCTTAGGTATGGAACAGTGCCTGATTATGTATTTCCTTAAAAATGAGTGTATTTTTTCTTAAAATATTTGGTGCTGAAACACAAAGGATATGTTATTTTGCTTGTGGCTAGCATCAGAATATCTTCTTTTGCCCAAAACCTTTAGTCTATTTCCTGTTGCAATCCCTTATGTATGTAAAACCTCTCTTTTGCAATACCCTCTTCTAATGGACAATATTCTCACAATGATTGAAAACACATCAATATTTACTACCTATACTTGTAATTAAATGTATTAGTTATTGTGCTTTTCAAATTATGAAGAAATCGAATGCTATAGTTATTATATTTTATTATTTGTTCATATGCTTAGTATTACATTAGAGATAATTCTATGTGATAAAGGGCATTGTGTGATGAGTCCTTATTCAGCCTGCCTCTACGACTGACCTAGAAAATAATTTGAAAAATTGCTAACAAATTAAAGAGGGAGTTAAATGTTGCAGCATTTTTGCCTTTCTGTGTTCACTTTTCAGGAATATCAGCTGCTCCTGTGAGAGTCTGATGAATTTCAAGTTCATCCAAGCTTGCTTGGTGACAAAATAAAATAGTTTTCAAATGGAAATGAAACTTCTTTTTCTTTTCAACTTGTTATTTTTTTTTTTCCAAAAGCTCAACATTATCGTATACCAGGAGCAGTGACAGATTGTGGTGATAAAACTACACTGTCAGAGCTTTTATTGTGAGTGTCCTTCATCATGTTTTTATGGAACTTAAATGTATCTTTGGCAGTCCCTGGCCTCTCTTCACTGCTAGCACTTTTATTCTCCTTAGACTTACAATAATGCTAAGCAGTAAAAGCAGCCCATGATAGAACAAAGGTTAATTAACACACCAGATGGGGAGAAAGACCTGTTGAAATGTTCTACAGATTCTTGGCCAAAGTCCAGGCTCAGAGGTTATTATAAGGTCCAGGCAGAGTCCCAGGGATACTGGACTCCCGACACTTACAGTGAGTGGATACACACACACACAGAGTCAGTACCTGTGACACACTGCACGGAGACATGCCATTGTGCAGGGGCTGGAGCAGACAGATGGACTAGAGAATTTCTTGCTGCCCATTCAAAGGATCTTTCATCATTTGCAAGATTTAATGAGAATACGCTCTGTTGTTTCATTTTCTTTTCAGGTGTATAGATACAATTAATATTTAGATCATTCCTTCCGAAACTGTTAAAAGAGTGATTGGCTGAGATTTCTAAGATAACCTAGTCATTCAGGCTCCCTTTGAAGTCAACAGAGAGAGATACCTTCCAAGAAAAATTAATGTCTCTTGTGGTAGACACCTATTAGTTACATGGAATGACATCCTATTTGTCATTCCATGCCCTCTCACTGAGCTATAGAAGAGCCACAGTCATAAACAGTTGTCTGGGGGAAAAGTTCATTAACTTCCAATAAATTTAGATACTACATTATTTTTTAAAAACTGATATAGAAAGTATTTATAAAGGCTTCTAATATGAAAGAGATTAGTAAGAACTTTATGGTTTTGTTAGTCCAGTTTGATGCTCTCAGCATTAAAAAGATTAGAAAGAATTAAATGGGTTTTTTTTAGCTCCTGCAGACACTTGTATAGCAGAGAGCAATACTGGAATCCTTAAGCAAAATTATCTGAGAAAGGAAAATGATGAGACTTTTGTTATAGTACGAAAAGTCTTTTAAAATTATGAATTATTCAATCTGATATTAAATGTGGATATCTTAAAACTTTATTCTGCCTTGTCTCTGACTATTCCAGGGAATTTTCCCTTATATTTTTGCTGCTAATTGGAAAACAAGCCCACTGGAAAGGAAAGGAACTTTGCCCTGCTGAAAGTAAAGGAACTTATAATAGAAAAAGAAGCAATACTTTTAAAGAAAAATCCAAAATTCAGAAAATCTGTCATTTAAAATACTTGTTTCAGATAACTTCAAGTAAAATAAAATTAGGTACAACAAATGCAAGTAATGAAGTTCAGATGAAATTAAATTTGGTTAACTGCTGTTTATTTTCCGCCCTGTGTCACATAAGTTTGAGCAGTGCTCTAATAAACTTTCAAACTGACTATTTTCAATTTATTTTTACATAATTTTTTTTTAAATTTAGAAACACATTAAATATCCTTTTGTCTACTTTCAATAGCAGCTACTCTTGAACAGGGAAATGTGGAAGGAATATAATTTTATTAGGTAGAACCTTTGCGTTCGTGTTCCTTTGAATTACTCTTAACTATTTATTCTTCTCCATTGTACACTTTTATCTAATACATTCCCTATTTTACTATGCTAAAAATAACAAGAATAATTTATTTTGAGGAGTCATTAATAATTTCAAATCATTCCCAACACAAGGAAAAGCACGGTTTATGTTAGTACACCCTGTTTTTTATTTTTCATAAAAACATATTTAGTTTAAAGTTTTACATGGTCATTGATTAAGCCTCGACAATACTTCTTCAAAGGCATTTGGATTTATAAAATAACAAATACTTACTTGATATATCAAAAGCAGTGTTTACAAGAAAACGCAAAAAAATAAAAAAAAGAGAGGAAAAAAAAGATGTAATGAAAGAAGTTATTTCACATTTAGGAGAAAAGACACATTTAAAATTTATTTTTAAATCCCACAAATTTGAAATACTTTTTTTACAATCCCTTTGTTCATGTTATTTTGTACTGCACTTTTGATGGTATGAAAAAAAACATTGATGAAAGTTTAATGTTTTGATTGTAGTAGTTTTTATTGTTTTTTTAAAGCTGTTTTCAGGTGGATTCTGAATTAAAAAAACCATTTCCCATTCAAATAAATCCAGATTTTTTTTTTTTTGTTCATACCTTGTTTGCTAGCAAAGTCATATTTTATTTTGTTTTATCGTTTCACTATCTTTCATCTCATTTATTTCACACAATGAGCAGTCTCTGGATATGATAAAAACATATTTTTCAAGTGTTAAATGACATGTTTTTATCATCTCCCACTGCCCTCATAAAATGTCTTTCCTGTGTAATCTAAAAAGAAGTATACTGAAAGCCACAAGAGTTGTGATCATTGATCCCCCAGGTTTGCCATTCCTCTTCAGGAAGTTTCTGAGCTAAAAATAGTAGGAAGGTTTCTTTCTAGTATTAGCAAGTATGGTTGTTCTTGACCATTCCTAGCTTTTTTCTGGGCATGTGCTAATGGCCACCCCTGAATACTAACCTAAATGCATATTTAATCCTTCTTGACCATTCTTTACTTCCCTAAACGTTTATATGGCAAGTCTATTGCCTTTCCCTGACAACAGTCAATGATACATTTATGTCAAAAAAGAGAATCAGGATGGTGCTATGCAACATGGAATAGATCATTAATGAATTAATCAGATTTAAAATTCCTGAGGCATGTACTCTTGGCCAGTAAAGGCTCAAGAAAATCTTCTCTAAGTATTCTGCACCACACTAGATGGAGGTACATTTTTTAAAGTATCTCCCAGGAGGCTATCCTGAATGCTAAGGAGTCCTCTGGAGAAAAAAATTGACAACACTTCCTTTTCTCTGCATTGGTTAGACTCGGGTCTTGTTTTCCTGAACCACTCAGCTCAGGAATAAAGTGGAGGAGGCTGATTGGTATAAATGAGGCAGTCTGGGTTCATTTCAGCTGTGAATTAAAATATAACAAGACTGAGGTGATGACAGTTCATTTTCTATTATTTCATAACATTATGTAACTTACTAAAATTACTGACTTTTTTTCCCTTTCAATTTTACAGTCAGAAAATCCTTAAACAGCTTCATTTATACTACCTGTCTGAGAGTTTGCCTGGGAAAGTGTATGAATTTCTAATTAAGTCAGTCTAGATTAATTTGCTACTGCCATAATCGAAGTGTGAACATCAAATCAATTATTCTATGTGTTGCAGCCTAGCGGCATAATACAAGAACAAGCTGATATGTAGCAGAGTATTTGTTATCTAGTAGTCAGCTAAAGAAGATTATAGGTAATAATACAGATGATGAGACAGGAACTCTCCTTTCCATTTCTCCCTGCTTCTTTGGTCTGGAACAGCAGTAAAGTATATCTTTGAAACTGGTCTGTAAAACATCTTTTGAAAATGATAAATCAGCTGCCTGCTTGATGCCAGGGAACAGGATCCACTATTTTTACAGCTCTCAGTGTCTTGAGGAGCTATTGTCATCATCTAAACTTGGATTTCTATTGCTCAGTTCCCATCAGAATTCTATTGATAGTGCCTTCAAAAGACACACACCTACCAGCAAAACAGGTACCCCGGTTAGCATCAGTGGAATTGACTCCCTTCAGGGACAACAGGTGCCTGTTCCCTGCTCCTACGGTTTTGATGCACAGGAAATGAGAGACAATCTGGATTTTAGAAGTGGAAACTGAAGGCTTTATTTACCTCCATGAAGTATCATGCAGAGACAAATCTGTGCTTGAGAAGTTGACATATAGCAACCAGCTTCCTTTGAACTACTAGCTACCTGTATATTTCTACTCCTCTTTAGTCAGTCAGATTTGCCAATAAGAATTGATTAAATTCCTTGTATATCTTAATCTGTTTTAACCTGAAGTGATCACACAAGCAGTGTGCTTATGCACACAATTGAGTGGGTAAAAAAAGCTGACACTTAAAGTTTTTGGCATAACAGATAATGGACAGAAAGAGATGTTTGCTGTGATCTCACCAAAGAAAGGACATGGATAAAGATGACCACATGTTCAGAACTGCTTACAATATCTGTCTATCTGTCATAAGATGCCAGAGGAATCTCTCAATAACCTCAAATTATTTCTCTGAAGTTCACCTGAAATTCAGCAGAAAGCAGTTTTGGTGTCTCCAATTTAAATGGTGGTTTTGGAGGAACGCCTCTACTTCTGATGCTCCACAACAGTGTTTGTTATGGAAGAAATCAAGCATATATAACAGAATGTGAATTTAGAGCACTAGAAATAACATTTACTCGCTCACAGAAGTATCTGTGCTCTAGCTCACTCTCCCAGTTGCTTCAAAGAGGATATATTTTTTGTTCTCTTGCTAGCTGTACCCTTCCTTAAAAGTTCTCATGGCAATTACTTATGAGATCTATGTCACTGAAAGTCTTCCAGAGAAAATTAACTTATGGTATGGCTGAATGATCATATTTTCATTAAAGCCTCATCAATGGACATACATTTTGACAGGAAAATTATTTATATTTCATGATAGAAAGCAGAAAAAAAAAGAGAAAGAAAAGATCTGGAAATTCAAAAAACTTTGGGCGATGTGACAAATTTAGTAAATATGTTACATGTCTGTGCTGGCACCTGTCATTTATGGGTTCATACAGGAGGCAAGTATGAACTTAAATTCCCACAGAGAAAGTGTTTTCTTTGGCTGCAGGTCAGAGATGAGAACAATGTTTAGCTAAGAGCATTTCAGATAATCTCTTAGATCACAGGGTACTCCAGTCAACAGCCAGGAAATTTGAAAGACAGCAGTAAAAAATATTTATTAAAAGCTGTCAAGAAAGGGAATGAATCAGAGCAAAGCTAAGCCAGGCAAAAGATTCTGGGATGTATCATTGGAGAAGGGTTTCCTTTGGGATAAGATTTTATTCCAGGCAAATGTATCATGGGCCACCTTGGAAGATATTGTAGTGATTTCAAGCAGCATCTAGGCAGAGTTTAACCAAAGGCCTTGGTCACAGAGACTCCTGTGGGCCAGAAGATGAGCACATCCAGTGATATGAGCATGTGCTGCCTTTTCTGTTGCCACCTGTACATCCCTCCTGTAAGGTCTGCTCCTGCTGAGCTGGGCAAGAGCATAGTGCTCTGTGTGAACACTGGTGTGCATCTACAATGTTCAGCCATGTACAGGGAAAAGACTGGTGAATCTCTTCACTTGTCAGAATGCTGTAAAGATATAAAGAACACTGGGTCTGGAGAACCTCAGCACAGATGGGATCTGAGCAGCATGTTATGAGGAAAGACTCATCTGATAATAAAACAACTGGGGTTCCCAGCAGCACAAGGGACATGAGATCGCTAGCAACTTTTCTACAGTTTCAGTCTTAACCATCCAGTTAACCAAGTGTCCTTGTTTTTCTTATTGAGATCCTGAAAGATAATTCTCTCCAGTGTAAAGCAAAATGTCAGCACTCCAATACTAAGACTGACAATGGAAATGAATGGTTGCCAACTTAAAAGTTACTGAAGTTGGTGACAAATTCACAAAAAAAATTCCTAATTATTACTTTTAACAGTCAAGCTCGGACTTGTAACATAACAATTTGATTGGTTTCTTATTCTATTATTTTTGGTCACATGAGTACATATAGAACAAACCCAGGGACCCTACTTTAGGACCTATTATTTTTTAGCTTTATTGTTCCTTCATACTAACTGGCTATGTAATGGATTACCAGAATACACAAAAAAATGTCAGGCTCATCTATTCTCTATCTAATAAATATTTTACTATTAAAAGTATAACAATTTGTTAGGAATAAAAATATTCTTAGCTACTTTTTAATGTGAAAGTAGAAAGATGCTCCCTTTCCTCAGCAGAGAGCAGAATAGAAAAATATTTTATCAAGAAGATGATATGTTATTATTGGGCTCAGCTAGTTGGTTTTCTGTGTTCTGCTCCCTTCCTCAGAAAAAAAAAACTTTTTGCTTCCTCTCTGAGTTAGATTTGTTTGGTTCATATTGATGTTTTTAATGCTTTTCATCCAAGATAAATGATTTTTTTTTTAACTTTATCATTCTGTACAGATTTATTGAAGAAATAAGAGTGACCAAAGATTTACTCAGCAAAAGAATCCAGTTCTGTAAATCAGATTATCTTTATGAATAATTAAAAATTCACAGACTTAATAAGTAACAGGCTTAATAATAATAGTAACAACAATATAGCCATCATAAGAGCGTCTTTATTGGGTGTTCATTATTTTGGATCTGTAGATCTTCAGAAATGAAGAAAGAGTTGACAACCAAACTTTTTCCCTCTCTAAACAAAAGCAAATAATTTTTCCCTCTCCTGCAGTAGTGATATGAGTAGCAAAATATTTGATTCATCTCTCTGTGTGCCTTCAGTTGATTCTTCAGAAACAGGCAAATGTACTCCACAGCCACTAGCAACTTACTTTGTTCTAATTCCTGGAAAAGTAAGCTTTGGTGTTCAATGTTCTGATCATAAGGGAATGACCTACATTGTAAGTGAAGGACAGCTTCTTTTGAGAAAGAAAAAGTCTTCAGAGAAAAAAGAGAAAAATCTGAGGCAAAAGATTCTGTCAAAAATATCTGAACTAAAAAATTAGTTTTCAGGATTTTATAAAAATACATTTTAAACTTTAAAATATTTTTAAAACAATAAACTTGTTTTAATCTACAGAAAAGTAATTGGGTTTGAAGTTAAAAAAACCTTTAAATTATTTTTGCTGAAGTAATTTATGTTCAAAATAAAAAATAAAATAAAATACAGCAAATTCTTGAGGGAAGTACTCTTTGTGCTAATAATGGCATTTTTAATGGCAGTATTATAGCTGCAATATCTGGTTGGTTTAGGAATAAAGAGCCCATAATGTGCTTTTAGACCTTTTTAATCCATTAGCATTAATTTATCAAAAAATTAACAATATTATGTTTTTTTAATTATTTGCAAAGTTGTATGAAAAATCCTAATATATTTTAGGTTTCCAAATGAAATAGGCTTGTTTAATTCTTCAAATTTTATGTACCTCCAAAAACTTCAATACCTAGTGTCCAAACCTCCTGTAACCTACAATCACTTTTTTCATTTTTTAAATTATTATAAGAACCGAAGAAGTATTACAAGTTCTGTTTTCCAGTGGCAAATGAAAACACATTTCAAAGAAAAAGAAAGCCTTTGATAATCCACAGTAATGCACTCAATTCCTCTGAAACTTTAACCCTTATAATTAATGGCACACTACTTCTTTACACTTTTTAATGTGTTTTGTATAGCCATCCAAGCAATTAATTTGATACATAGGAAGGCCCAGCCTGTCTCTCAAACTTCTGTGGCATTCAAAGGAAAAAATACACAATCTAAACATTGTATAGAGAAAACACCAAGACCAAATTAGTTTTATATGCATAAATATTTTATATGCATATTTATATGAATATATATGTAATTTTTCTGACTCTGGATGTTCAACCAAAAAGCTTCTCCAGAGGACTTTTCATGATAAAATAATTTACACAAGGCTAGTATTTATTTTCGATGTAGAAGTACTGTTCAACTGTAAAAAGTGGAAGTTTCTTAATGATCAGAATGAAGACTGTTCATAATTACAGGCACCAAAAGTAAAAAAATAGAAACATAAGACAAAAAAAAACCCCAAAGGCCCAAAACTGGGCTCTTGTACAGACAACTGGTTCTGTTCACACATATGTAGTTCACCTACCCATGAACATAAAATCATACAGGCCCTACATCTTCATATTAATCCAATTTATTAATGTAAGTAGCACATTTTTCACAGAACTCTGATTTTTTGTTCACATGCTTCAGACTGATCTTTTGTTTCAACGAATCTTCTGTTACATTGCATTTTGTTGAAAATCAAGTTCACAATCAAGATTTAAGACAAATCAGATTTCTGAAGAGAATTTGTGGATCCCATAATTAACCAAAAAACTGAAGCTAAGTGAGGCCATATGAAATACAGATCTAACTATTTTCAGGTTACTACATGGGATAATTTAATCAATTTTTAGTTGCTTAAGAATTTACCAATTCAAACCTTCTTGTTTTTGACATTTTTTGAATTAAGTCATTTTAAGACAGGCCAACCTACCACAGAGAGTGCATTATATTGAGAGTGTTGATACACTTAACAAAAAATTATTTTTAATTCTGCATGAAACATTCCTCTGTGTGATCTGTGATCGTTCTTAGAAATATATCAAACAATTAAAAAGAGAAAAAAAAAGAAAAAGAAAAAGGTGAAGAAAGTCGAGGAATACAGTAAAAAGTTAGGAAAATTATTTTAGTTTTACAGTGAACCAGCAAAACCCTGCTAACATCGATTGGGCCCCGTTGCCATTAGCCTGATTCTATTTTGATTTTAGGCTGCTGTGGGGGCTTTTTTTTTGAAAAGACAGAATAATCAGGCTCCATAACCTCATATAATATTCATAAAAATACAAAAAAAAAGTAAACTAGAAAATTTTAATCATATGCATTTGAAGCCAAATTTTAATCCTTCCAGCAGTTTTCCACTTTTTCCACACTAGAAATTCTTTGCACAGCACAGGAAGATATAAAGAAATTAAGTTGCCATTTTTCTAATTGATCACAAGGAATACTGAAGAATTTTTATGTATTACCTACTCTAAAAGCATAACATGAAGTCGAACATTTGTTAATTTAATGAATTTCATAATCTATGACTAGAAATAATCAGTATTTATCTTGTAAGGACTAGATGAGATTACATTTGTGAGAACATGCTTAATGATAAAAAGTGAATGGAAGCAGAATATTGTCACCTTTCTTCCTATGTCTTTCTGCTTAATTTATTTTCCCAGAAATATCTTATTATCACACTACACAACAGACTTAAATGTAGCTATACATGTCTGAGGATGCATCTGTATTTTCTTTTCTCTAGGACCTAGAAAGGTTTTCTTTATACTAGAGCGTGCCCAAAAGAGGACTATGAAAATGTTTAAGGGCTTAGATATAAAGCCATACAAAGAGAGGCTGAAGTCAGTTGGCTTGCTCAGCCTGGAGAAGAAGAGGCTGAGAAAAGACCTCATCACAGTCTCCAGCTTCCTTGTGAGGGCAAGTGGAAGGGAAGATGATGATCTCTTCTCTCTGGTAATCAGTGTCAGGGCCCAAGGGAATGGCCTGACATTGGGAAGGTTTACGTTGGGTATTTTTGGAAAAGTTTCTTCACCCAGAGGGTGGTTGGGCACTGGAACAGGCTCCCCAGGGAAGTGGTCACAGCACCAGCCTGAGAGAGTTCAACAAGTGTTTGAACAATGCTCCAGGCACACCTTGGGACTGTCCTGCACAGGGCCAGGAGTTGGACTTGATGAGCCTTGAAGATCCCTTCCAAATTGAGATATTCTATGCTATGATTCTATGAAAATATCATAACTTCAAATGGAAGAATGTAGAATTACTCTTTCAATAAAATTGAGACAATTTTTCTGATAAACTTCCTTACACTGTTCAATTAATAATTTTTTTAGAGTGTTTTAAATCACTTCTTACCCCATAGCCTCCAAATAAACTATGTTTTGCCACTGGGGTCAAAGTACTCTAGGAGCAAAATTAGCAATGTGCGCTACTGAATCCCTTGCCTATTATTTTTAAATACACCAAAGGAACACTTTCTCAAACCTGCAGACAGAAAACACTTCAATTGAAAATAGACAATTTTATCTCCACAAATTTAATGAAGAAATAAAATTACTTTAATAGCGTGTATCAGTAGGGACATGAAGAAGTAATGTCACTGTGAATAAATTTTGGAAAACAATTAACTTTTGAATGAACGTCTTGCTGTATAGTGTTTTTGTGGCAAGGTTTTGGTAGCGAGGGATTTACGGGGTGGCTTCTGTGAGAAGCTTTTAGAAGCTTCCCTATTTTCCAAAGAGCCAATGCCAGCTGACTTCAGGATGGATCTTCTGCTGGCCAAGGCTGAACTCATCAACTGTGGTAGCACCTTTGGGATAACAGATTTAACAAGGGGTATAAAACTGCTGCGCAAGAGAAGCCTGGACAGAGACATGAGGACATGTGAGCGAAAGCATCCTGCCAATACCAAGGATGGTAAAGAAGAAGGTGGAAGAGATTCTCCACATGCTGGAGTTGAGATTCCACTGCAGCCCATGTTACAAACCATGGTGCAGCAGGTTTTCTCTCTGAAGCCTGTGGAGGATCATGGGGATGTAGAGATTCACCTGCAGCCCATAGACAATCCCATGCTGTATCAAGTCACTGCCCAAAGGAGGCTGTCAAGCCATGGGAAACCCAGGATGAAGCAGGCTCCTGGCAGGACCTGTGGCTACATGGAGAGAGGAACAGGTTAGATGGCAGGAGTTGTGACCCTATGGTGTATTCACCCTGGAGCAACCTGAAATACTTCCTCCTGTAGTAAGGACTCACACTGGAGGAGTTTGTGAAGAAGTGCAGCCCATGGGAAGGACTCATACTGGAAGTTCATGAAGGTCTGTCTCCCATGCAAGGGACCCCACACTGGAGCAGGGGAAGAATGTGAGAAGTCCTCCCTCTAAGGGGGAAGGAGTGACAGAGACAAGGTGTGATCAACAGAACACAGTCCCCATTTCACACTCCCCTGTGATGCTGGGAGGAGGAATTAGGGAAAATAAGGGATAGGGTTGAGCCCAGGAAGAAGGGAGAATAGGGGGAAGGTGTGATAAGGTTTCATTTTATTTCTGATTTCCTAATCTGATTTGTTGTTAAATTAATTTCCCCAACTCGAGTCTTGCACATGGCAGTAACTGGTGAGCGATCTCTCCCTCTCTTTATCCTGACCCACAAGCCTTTCAATATATGTTGTCTCCCCTGCTCAACTGATAAAAGGAGTGATAGACCTTAGTGGTGGACACCTGAAATCTAGACCCACAACACTTGCAAAGTCTTTTGCTCAAGCGCTTGAAGTTATGACGCAAATCTCCAAAGAGATAAATTCTGATTATTCAGTGTTGACTAATAGATTATCACTGTTTACCATAACATACCTTTGCTTTTGATGCAGTCTACCACAAATTATCTAGCTTTCCAAAGCCTGTATTTTGATTTTATATTGAGCTTGTTATTAACCACAATCAAATATGCAAAGTCATATTCTAAATTTGTACCTTTTTTCCTGAATGACTGTTATTTTCCAATTAGTCATATTGGTATAATCAAGAATTTGTCAAATTATGTTTTGATTAATGAATTTTTTTCTGTTATATTTAATAAGCACACAATGGCAATCACCACTGAGAGAAACCTTCTCCCATCTGGGTTTTCATATTCTAAAGAATGAATGTGTTATTAACTGGCTACAATTTTGTTCAGAAACCAACCGATATTATGAACCACAGTCAGAAAGTATGTATAATGACTGTTTGCATGTTTAAACACAAGTGGGTACTTTGCAGCATCATTTTATGATTGTTAGCCTAACTCTGAAGGCAGTCTTCCGGTAGTCTTTGAGCATATGTTTGAGGAACTGGCAGTTATAGCGGCATTTCTCAAAATAGTTTCCTCAAAAAAGAGCAAGTTCAATTTTAAAGATACAGATTCCTTTTATGTTCCTGTCAGCATATTTGCAGGAAATAAAGTGGGAGTGGGAAATGCAATTGGAAAGCTCTTTCACACCCTTAACTTCTGCTTAACAAAGAAGAAAATTGCAAATGATCATATAATGGCTGGAATTGCTTCTTCTGAAGGCTTAGTTTCAAATTGCTTTCAGAGATACTGCATATGTTAATGCAAAGTCATATTGTGGGCGTGTTCTGATTTTCTTTTTTCAAAAGATACAGATAAATGGTTTAGACTGGATGGTCTGTGATTCTGGTGTGGGGTTTTTTTTGTTTTTGTTTGGGTTCTTGTCAGAATAGGAACTGAAGAAATGGTACTGACAAGTGCAAATATCTGTAGATCAAAAGTAAAGATAATTTCTATCCAAACCCATAAATACTAGAGGAACTTTGTAATGGTCTGTTCATTTTCTCTAAAGAGAATTAAATCTGTAATTAATGTCCTTTTAAGTTGATTTTTACCTGACCTACGAAAGCTTTACCAGAACTGATATGCTTCCTTGAGAAGTTCAAGTTCTGATATGCTACATTCAGCAAAAAGACATTTTTCCAGAAAGTCTTCTATCAGATGTAGAAGTAAGACCCTTAAATTTCACTGACAAGAAAGTCACTACCCAGAGAGGAAGTTCTGGGTAGTTGATATGAAACATGTAGATGGGCTAGATATTGTGTGTTTATCAAAAGCAGGATGCTCTATATTATTTGCCGTTCTGAAACAGATACCTTAATATTATATATACTACTACCAGCTCTTAGGGATCAGCCATTTGTCTGATATTAAGAAATTCAGACTACGTGAATTTCTAGTTTTGTACATCAATGAAGCAGTTTAACTGGGCTGCAAGCAAATAAACAGACATTTCACAGCTGCCCAAGTCAACATAATTAAGTGCCTGAGGATGCAGACAGACATTAAGAATAATATCCAAGGTAGCATGTAGAAATGATAGTTCTATTTCTTTACTACTACTAGAACTAGTTAATAATTGTGTAGGAAATGAATTGAACTCAGCAAATATTCTATAGAAAACTTATGGAAATCATAGAATCCCAGGATGGGTAAGGTTGGAAGCGTGGGTCAGAATGGGTCATTGGGTCCCATCTCCCTGCTCAAACAGGGCCATACCAGAGCACATGACATGGGATTTTGTCTGGATGGCTCTTGAGTATCTCCAGTAGGGGACTCTAACCTCTCAGGGCAATATGCTCCAGAGTGTGTGGTCACCCACAGAGTAAATAAATTCTTCATCATATTCAGCTGGAACTTCCTGTGCATCTGTTTCTGCACATAACCTCTTGTCCTGTTGCTTGGCACCACAGAGAAGAGCCCAGCTCCATCCCTTTGACAGCCTCCTTTCATAAATTATGCACACTGATGAGGTCCCCTCCCAGCTCTTGAGTCTGAAGTGGCTGCTCCAACAAGACTCTGTAGAAATGAATAATGAGAACAATGTGGCAAGAACATGCTCTGTAGAAACAGATGATTTGCGTTTGGTGTATAAATGAGACTGTGTGAGTGTGAGTTGCTGAACAGGCTTTTTCTAACCAGTTGCTGTTTGTGTGCTTTTATTAGATTTTACTGACATTTATTTTGTCTCTACAGCTGCTTCTCAGAGTACTACTAAATAACTAATCTAACTGAATACATGCAGTCATGGTATGGAATGCCTTTCTACTTTCTAACTATATATTTACAATTATATTGTGGGCACTACCACTACTCAGAAAAGGGACTCCTATTATTGTCTTTCAAGATGTTCTGTCATTTCTGTGGTTGTTTGAATGCAAAAGATTTCTTGGATGGCAGTATCATTCTGTTCATTGTAATCAAAATCAAAAATGAGCTGTCATGAAAATAAAGCTTGGTTTTATCACACCATATTGAGAATGACTAATAGAAAATTCTAACTTGGTAAGTTGTTCCTTTTTCTTTGGTTGATAAAGTAAGATATAATCCATCTTACTTTCAAATGCAAGAGTATCTGATAAAATGAACAGATAGACTTTATAGCTGATGGCTTTTATTTTGATCAACAGATGAATGACATCAAGGATATAAGTAGAAAGCATATATCCATGCTGTGGTTGATCATCCTGTGTTATAATGAGCCAGCTCACATTTGAGTAAGTGAAGGAACTCAATGTTCCATCAGAGAAGGGCAAAAAATTATTCTTAGATGAATCTTAATACACGTACATCTGAAGCAAATTATGAATTTAGCAAGCAGCTTTCATTCCATCTACATGTTATAATTGTAATTAATAGGTCTCTGACTGAGAGAACATTTTTTTTTTCTCTCTCTGTGAAAGACAGGTTGGGATAGAAAGCTTTGTTAGGCTGAAATCTCTAATAGCTGCTCTCAAAGGAAGGGATGGCAATTTGGACAGGGTGAAAATCATCAGTTTCAGAGATGCCAAATGAGCATATAACCGAAATCTTCAACTTTCAAGGTTCACTTACATGTTTAAATAAAATGAGAAAATTCGTAGAATTTCCTTCTCTTATTTTAAAAGCAGCTACATTTTCCCCTTTATTTCACAGGTCTAAAGGTACTAACAGAAAAATGAATGGGAGAGCAGGAGTTGCTCCTGATTGTTTTACTTATGCTGGTTGCTGTTTTTTAAACTTAAACATATGTAATAGTATAATGATATAATGATGGATTCCATTTTACAGACTTTTCATTTCTCTGACCTTGGGACTAGAGCCCTCTATCAGATGCTTCCCAAAACAATTACTTTCATTTAGAACAAAGATCATTGGCTTGTGAGCTAGTGAAGCAAAACAGGATGTTGACCTTCACATCAAGCTGATCTGTGGTTGTAGTGCCATTTTAAAGTCACACTGTCAGATCTTATAAGTTACTGCTAGCTGTGAAGTACAGTCTGAACATATTGAATGCAGCAGGTACAATGAAGAACTTCCTTGCTTACAGTTGGGTATTAATTAATCAACAAATAAGCAAACAAAGACACTTCTCATAATAAGTGACACCAAAAGTCCAGGGTGAGGCTTTCTTGTTTTGGTCAATATAGGAGGTCAGAATAAAACAGAACCCAAGAACGCCGTCTAGAGCAGCTTTGCTACAGCACCATCTGTGCTGGTGGGCTAAATAAAACAGTGCCAGAGGCAAGATGATCCTTGTCTGCTAGTTTCCAGTGCACTCCCTAGTATATATTTGATTTATGCCAACTTGAATGCTTTCTGACAATGCCTAGGAATTTTTTTGAATGTTGAATGATGAAGAGCTGTTTCCAGGGTACAGCTAAGTTGTTTGTCCTCAGTACAAGAAAAACATTTATTTGAACTATTTTAATTACTGGTTTAGGTGAACTGCTACAACTGTTGTCAATGGTTGGAAAAGTTTAGGTAAGACAGTTAAATAAATGCTTAATTTCCAAGTCTTTGCTCCTCTGAGAGTGTTCTGTTACTGATAAAAAAAAATAAAAAATTGTGATTTTGGACGGATTTCCTTTTACTCTGAAATAGTAAAGAATTGTTTCTTCAGTTCATTGTGTGAGCTGCCTTTTCACAAAATAGCTAGAGGCTTGATGTGGGAGGAATGTTTATATATGTCCACCAAACTCATCACTTTTCTATTTTTATTCAAGATGACTGTACACTAGATACAGACAATGACAGACTAAGACAGATTCACACAAATAACTGTGAGCAATCTTCCACCCTCTCTTACTCAGGTAAGAGCACCTTCAAGTTAAACAGCATTAGAAAATAAATAAATTTTAAAATTACATTCATTATATGGAAAAGTTGTTGAGAAAAGTGACATTAACATTTTTCAATGTAATTTATTCAGCATGGTCTTAATTGGGAAAATTTGTTTTTGACATTTTTCAATTGTACACCAACACCAAAAAAAATTAATACAAGGAGAGAAATGCTACCTTAAGAATGACCATCCTAAATTTCCTCTAACACCTTTCCCTTAGAGAGGGCATATTTAAAAGACAAATTTCTATTGTAGTTGAAACCATTTTAATTATTATTTTTAATGCATCCACATTAAAAGGGAATGAAAAATTTAGCCCAGGAATTGGCAGATTTTTTTTAATGGATAATATGCTAAAATTTTCAGACTTCTACATAATCATCTTTTAAAGAGCAGAAATTAATCATTTGTACAGAGGAAGAAAAAAGATGATGTAAACCAATGTAAACCAATGTAGAATAGAAATTAATTACCCAAAACATTGCTTAACTGTGGAGATTAGTAAAAATTAGGTTGGGCAGGGACACCATTTAGTAAGAAACATGCTGCAGCACTAGCCTACAAAGCACTAACAAAAAAATTTAAATCATTTAACCTATATTTAACACATTTAGATGTATTAGAATGGAAGAATTTCTGTACTTTGTTTTTAATCTATGTTTTAAGGTTATCATCTAAGAAAAATCGCTAAGCAAAAACTCAAAAGAAGTTTAAAAAAGTACATGAAAAGAGCAATATATCTGAGTTTATGTGTATGTGTGTGTGCGAACGCACTCACGTGTGAGGGTATATGCATATTTCTTTTTATACAAAAATGAACATACATTTTCCAGCAAATAATTTAAAATCCAACTGTTCATGTAATAAAGAATTGAGTAATTGTATTGGCCGAAGAAGATAAATTACATTCCTGTGTTTTTTGAGATATGATTAATACTAATTGCCTTCAAAAATAAAAGCAAAATCTAAAGTAACAGAATGTGCAGTAGTGTCTTGTCTTTAACTGTACCAAGTGTTGATGTCTATTGTGAAGTCAAATTTACAAATGAGGAACTTTTTCTTCCAGTCAATCCACTCCAACAGCAAATATTTACCCCTCAGAGCTATCACCGACTCCAAAAATGTTTGAGGTTACAAAAACCTAAAACTTCATGAAAACCATTAAAAACCACACAATTTTTTTTCCTTCCAATGAAAACCCATTTTAATGGTTTTGTTCTAAAACCCTAAACTAAATATCTTTGAAATCACATTGAAGGCAAAGAAAAAGTGAGGACGATTTCATAAAATTTGTGAGCTATCCTGACTTTTTTTTGGGCTACTGGTGTACTTGAATTAATGATAAAAGGACACCTATACTTCTTTATTGTTTAGATAGAACCAAGGTAAAATTTTCAGAAAGTAATCCTGCTTCCTACATTAATACTCTATATTTTAGGTCTTGGCCCCATGCAACAGACTTTCAAATGCAATTAATGCTCCATCTTTTATCACTTAAAAGTGTTGGATGATTTTAAAATTTTTAAAATTTAAAAAAAGAATATAAAGAGAACCAAAGAAAACTGCACTTGTAGCCACTTTTGCAGTTTTTGTCAAAGCCTTTACAGCCTCTTTTGTGCTGGAGATTTTAGACAACAAAGTTGATATGCCATAAATGATAGTGTGAGCACAATATATTATCTTGTATAATAAAAAAGTTCAGACTAATCACTAGAGAGGGTGATTTAAGTTAATTTGTTTTATGAACAAGGAGAGATTTCTTAATAACATAGTGTTCAGAATGCAGAAGTCGTAATTGAACAGATGGAGACAGTAATGCTTTATATCACTCTGGCCAGCTTGGCAAAAATATGTTTGTGCATAGCCTGTGTAAGCTGTATATTCTAATCCCTGCCTTATATGATAAAGGAGGAACAGTTAAGAATATGCTGCTCTGAGGAATTTATTCCTAGCTGACCAATAGGTAATTTAAAAGTTATTATCGTGAAAAAGTCACATTTGCATAATCAGTATTCTTACATGGAAAAGCAATAAATAAAGTTTTTCAAGGGCAAATTTATTCAGGAAAATATACAAAAAATTTGCTAAATAACACGTGCTCTAGTTCCAGAAACTCGCAAATTGCTGGAATGTACAGGTGTTTTCTGGAGAAATACTCTTGTGTACTTGCCTTGTTCCTAGGCTCCTCTGTGGACATTCATTGTTTATTGTTGGAAAGAGAATATTGGACTCCACATTTTTAATTTGTCCAGAGCTAGAGCAACTTCTTGAAGGTCAGCCTTTCTATGAGCACTGAAAAAAACTGCTCATAACTTCTCACTATTAATAGCTCATGTAACCATTACTGCTTTACAGACATAATAATGACAATCACAGCCCTTTAAATAACTAGATGAAGATAAAATATAGATATTAATTGTCTGTACGAATATAACCATAAAACACTACTAATTTCATTCACATTTACAGCATTCTCATTCAGATAGTACTAATATTGTGCCACCCTAAACTGCACTGTGCAAGTCTAAGCATGTGACTGGAGTAAAAATAAATCCCAATTTTTATTACATTGTGTGAGTCCACAATTCCCTTTGTAGTGTTCTACCAGTTTATTAACTTGTCTGCTTTGTACTTTCTTCTACTTTGCAATGAGCATAATAATATGCAGATTTTTGAGAGGGCTATATAAAACAAGAAATTTTTAACTATCTTGATCCTATTTACAATATGATGATTGTGTGTATAAAGACTTACTTGAATATAAAACCTGTTGGAAAATGCAATAAATTGAAAGACCATTGGAGCAGGTCCGTAGAATTCAGAATGCTGCTTGGACTTTATTACCTTTCTACTAGAGATTAGTTCAACTTCAGATCAGTTATTAAACCAGTGCACACCAAGAAAAATAAGGATTTCTCAAGTCGGTCAGTCATGGAGTTTTACCCAATGGCACACTCCTTATTCAGTTAGCAGGACTTTATAGTAAGAGCAATGCTGCTTCACAGAGGTTCAATGCTAATAGTCATCTGCAAAGCATTACACTTATTCAGATAAATATTAGCTAAATTTGCAAGGTGGGAGATTGTGAGAAACGTGGCTCATTAAAAAAGACTACAAAGTTTTTAGTGTCCACCCAAGATACGTTTGCTAGATTAGCTAAGGTTTGAATATTATTTTCTCTAAACATTGAATCAGCTTTCTGAAATCCCTCAGTGTTTCTTCCAGGCAATTATGCACTTTGGAACATTCACATCTTCTTTGGAAGGAAGCTTACTTAAAAGAGCCAAAAGGCAGAATCACTTGTCACTCATTGTGTACCAGATAAAAAAAACCTACTTCATGGCAACTCTTTTGATTTGTAGTGTGCTTTAATTTAGAAAGACATACATGGCTTACACATTTTAAGCTTTAAAGTCTGAGCTTGCTTTTCTCTTGTGTTCTATTAATCACAAGAGTACCTGTCCATTCATTCTGTTTCTTTTAATAGAGAAGCAGTTTATATAAGGAAATTTGGCTTTATTTCTAACCATAGGATTTTTCAAACCTTGCATTCCAGTTTGGCCCCCAGTAGTCTGAAATGACAAGCTAGAATTCATGGACAGTTTATTCCCTCTCCTGATGAAGTCAACCAGTAGTATTACACAAGTAAAAATACAAGTCCTAAAAAACATAGTACTTTTTGTAAGGGGTGTTGCATTTGGTTTAGTTCCACATTCTTGAATTCCAAAATTTTTCTGTTTAAAACAAAAGCAAAAGTAAAAAGCTTTTAAAGGAATTTTATGAAAGACCTATCATCCATACTTAAATATTATTTTCAATATTTCTGCTGTCCCTAAGACGAATTTGCCATCTTAAGCAATGATATTACACCAATTTGGTATCTCATCAGCTAGCAATACAACAAAACTTTTAAAAATTTTATAAGTTTTAAAATTGTGTTTTATTTTCTGTTGTGTTACAAGTAATTACGTCTTCACCAGCTTTGAGTAACACGAGTTTAATTTTTCCATGAATAAACTTCTAAAAGTAAATTTCCCTTTGTGATGTAATTTTCTTCTCCTAGAACAAGAAATTATTGTGCATTTTACAGTTCCTCATAGTTCCAGGAATGTCCGCACCCAGCTGATGTTGAGAATCAGACAGGTATGTCCCCTTCATCACAGAGTTTCCTGAGGGTTATCAGGTGCCCATCTTTGTTGATGGAATCTCAAAAGTACATTTCCTCTTGCTTCCCTCACAGGCACAACATATCTCAGCACTAAATTATGGCTACATTAAGCTGCTTCTTCATTCAGAATACCAAGAAGTTGTTCTAATTTCTGAATGAACAGAACCACATTACTGGGACCCACATCTATGTTGTTATGAGAATATTTGTTGAGAACATTCATTTTTGTGTAGAAAGATTTATATATCATATTCTTGAAATATATCTACTTAAATAATTTCAAGCATCTTGCTTTTAATTATTTTTCTCAGATCTATTTGCTGTTGATGTACCTGACTTTTTTTTCTAGATAGAATTTTCTACTATATAGCCAATAAGGATAGCTCTTTACTGAACGCCATGTGTATTCTGCTTTCCAGTTCAGATTCTTTTATATAATTAACAGATCAATACAGTTACATTGATATTTATGTACTTTGAAGATTTCAGCAATAATTTTTCTTTATTGGCTGAGTTATTTTCCTCACAGAAATGTTCTTAGTAATAAATCCTTTTTGAATTATGAAGGCAGTAATCTGAAAGCACTGTAACTTATTTAATTTTTCACTACATAAATCAGTGAAAATCCTTCCAAACTGATTATAGAAAAACAGAATTTGAAAGAGGAACTAATACATACTATGAATTGTTGTTTATGAAAAAAGTGGTTTTATAATAATTTTGCTAATGAATTATAAGGAAACAGCACCATTTTGTTGTTTGTCATATGTCCTCATTCTGCCTCCCTGGATATGCAGAAAAGACGATCTGATATTATCAGATAATGCATTGCAGAGCTTCCTATTATTTCAAATCCATTCTCTTCTTTATTTAAAAGGTAACATTTTAAAAAATGTCATAAGACATTTTCAAAGGTAGTAAGACTAGAGAAATCCAAAATTTGTCTGATGTTTTGAATTCTGCTTTAAAAATTTTAATTTAAAAAAGCTTCAGAGCATGTGCTGCTCAGCTTCATGAAAATCCACTATTTCTTCATGACAGTAATTCTACATCCATTACATATATTTCAAAAGTCACTTGTCAACATTAGAATATTATAATTCTTAGGAGAATAAAGAGAATAAAGAAGCATTTGCATCATATTAATCTGTATTTTGTACTTGTAATTTTGAAAGAAAAATGAGGAAGAATAAAAAAATGTGAATGTATAATGCTCAATGCTTACTTTAATTTTGAAAATATAGAAACATTTCTCAATGTTCTGAAGGTCAAAAAAATACTCAAATAACTTTAACTGCCATACAGGAGGAAAAAAACCCCTAAACAAGCCCACAGACAACAACAGGAAAACATAGCACAGATATGCATGCAATTGTACCATTAATTTTATCTCAAAACTGATGGAAATAATTAGGAAAAAAAAAGATGGATTACAAAAGTCTTAGAACAATATAAAGAAGAATATAGAATAGAAAGTAGAAGAATATAGAATAGAAAATAAAGAAAAATATATGTATATAACATGGGGAGGGTGGTCACCAAATGCTTCTGTTCTAAATTATGCCAATAAGTAGCAGCAAAAGTAATTGTAAGCTACAGTAATAGGGTGAAGCTTAAATATTTAATTTTTTGACTGTATACTAAACTTCTCTAAAGGTATTTTATAGTACAGTAGAATACAAATAAGCAGTTACCAAAAAGGGAGTATTTGACAAAGCCACCTCTACATTTTCTGTTTGTGTACAGATTACAAATGTTTCTTGTGAAGTGGCCCTGATAATTGATATATCTACTTTAAACTACCCCTGTAATATCCCAAGCAGATATAAAGATCTGTTGTGGAAACAAATAACCATTTATGCAAAATAACCATATGTTACAAAACAAGCACAAAACGTGATATCAAATTATTCTCCTATTAGCTTCCATTTGACTCCTTCTTTAGGGAAGAGAAAAAAGGAAAAAGTAAAAAAACTAACCCCCTGAAGAAATATTTGTGGATGGCAAGTGGTGTCATGACACAATTGTGCTACATTAAATCAATATCAAACAACTTCTGCTAGTAAACATGGCTCCTCAATTTCCCCCTTCTCAACTCCTCAAGTTCTCCACTGAAAGCTTATTAGGTCTCTATGCATCACAACTCAATAAAGGTCCCTAGGTCATTGAAGCCTCCAATTTTACTTCCAAGAAGACTATTGGAAGGATCAGGATTCAACTTTAAAATATTTTATGATATATGTTCTAGTTGGAACACCTCTTATCAGATACATTAATTATTTCAAATACTGTATTGAAGTAAATACTTGCTTTCCACTGAATATTAATAACAATAATAAAATGAATAAAGAAATTTAAAAAAAAAGTTTGCCAAATTTGGTTTTCTGACCAGATGAGTTATATGGTACTATTTGTATTCGTGAAGGCATAGGTAAGTATCATCCCACATTTTTCTGTTTTAAACTTTGCATGTTATGTTTTATGAAAATTTGTACCAATAACACTATCAGATGAATGTTGGTGATTAAATAATACAAAAGGCAGCAGTCATAGCTGTTACTGCTAGCCTAGTTACTGGTCACATGTAGAATATGACCTGGTTTTGGACATATCTTCAGTGTGCTGAATCCAAATATCAGCACAGTTCAAGCATCAGCTAAATATTGTAACTGAATGCTGCTCAGGGGAGAATTGTAACATACAGAGCAACTGTTTGGCTCTGTATTTCGTTCTGTGAATCCCAGGATTTGTACTTGCTTTATCCAACCTCCTGGGAAAACACTGTATCCTGGGTTTAGATAGAAACACAGGAAGATCTACAAGATTGGTCTCACAGACAACTGCTGTATCGTTATTTGGTCTGTGACAGGAGCATGTAGTGACAGGAAAAGGGGCAATGGCTTCAAACTGAAAGAGAGTAGGTTTAGATTAGATATTAGGAATAAATTCTTTACTGTGAAGGTGGTAAGACACTGGAACAGGTTGCCCAGAAAAGCTGTGGATGCCACATCTCTGGAAGTATTCAAGGCCAGATGGGATGGAGGTTTGAGCAACCTGGTCTAGAGAAAGGTGTCCCTACCCACACTGTCTGGGGGTTGGAACTAGATGATATTTAAGGTCCCTTCCAACCCAAACCAGTCTATGACTCTATGAAAAACTGCTCATTGCCTTAAGGAAAATATGACTTGCATGGCCATTTTGTCATTGTCAGAACTGGACTAATACAAAAAAGATTTTATGACTGGATTCTCAAAATCCCAGGATTCATTTGAACTAGGAATTTAAATGAGACATCTAAGGGACATTCCTTGGATAAAGAAAAAGAAATTGAGAGAGAAATTGGTTCAGCCCACTTAATATACAGATGGATTTGAAGCAGGATTGGATGGATTCGTGCCCAAGTGTCTAGGGCTAAAAAAGTCCTTAAATCTCAACATACTAGTTATTACATGGAGTCCATTAAACAAATCCTGATATTTTACTCCATTTGTAGTCAATTTTCCTCAATTACACATCCTTTGAATTTAAAGTGTTATTGACCAAGTAAAAATGAGAATCATAAGAGTAATATCTACAGGATTTGCATCACTAACAGCAGCAGCAAAAAATTTCTGAGAAGCAGAATTGTTCAACTGATCTGCTATTAAAATTAAATTGACTATGTGAAAAATATTATTTATTTGTTTTCTCTCTTTCACAGACACAAAAAGCAATATTGATTAGGGGGACCATAAAAAAGAGAAGAGCATACTTCTCTTTCTCTTTTCCTGAATTGTGCTCACTCTGTCTTCAAAACCAGCAAATAAAACATGCCTATTTATCTATAAGATACCTGAAGTTAAGCAAGTGTTCTTAAGCCTCTGTTCTGCCACATAATCCACAAAAAATCATTTCACACTCTGCTTCTATGACATTGCTAGGTTCATAGTACTGTAATTCATGAACTAATAATTCTGTAAAGCTACAACAATATTTAATTTCAAAGACTAAATAGTGCATTGCTTGCATTGCTTTGTCTCAAGGTTCTACTCATTCAACTTTGGAAAAAGTTGCTAAGTACAAAATAAAATACAAATCAAAACTATAGCAATTCCATATATGAAGTCAGTGGCAGTTCTAAAACTGGTAAACAAGACATTTAACCATGATAAGTTTGAGGTGAAGAACTTCTTTTCTAAGTATTTTTAAGGTGGCTGAGAAGAGTTCTAAGAGAAGGTTATCTGTGGAATGGAAAATGGAGAACCAATGGTCTCCAAAATAAAAATTACTTTTATTATCAAAGAGTTTATTTTCTGAAAGCACAGATGGTGTCAACAAGCTTCAGTAGTCATCTTTCAAGCAGCTGAGAACAGAGTGAAATTGGAAACTAGTAGAATAGACTATGTGCAGGAAGCAGAGCTGTGCAATTTTGATGAACAAAATGGAGTTGTATCTCATTAAGACCAAGAAAAAAAAAGCTCGCTTTCTTTACTTTCTTTTAATTCAGGGAAGTTTTAAAACAAAACTAACTTTGCATGTCAAAAGGTCATCATACCTTTATATTTTACCAATT
Organism: Bombycilla garrulus; assembly: GCA_013400315.1. NCBI lineage: Eukaryota > Metazoa > Chordata > Aves > Passeriformes > Bombycillidae > Bombycilla > Bombycilla garrulus. The sequence goes on from VXBU01000278.1 coordinate 32,536, forward strand.
CTCCATGGGCAGTAATAATTGCTCAAAGCCTGAGTACAAAAATAATTTTTTTACCTCTAAAACTATTTCAAGCTTTCTGGTTATTTTCTTCAACTGTACATCCTGTTGAATCCTTCAGTCTCAGAACTGAGATGGTTAAGTCATTTCTAGTCATTTTTAATACAAGTCTGAGAAGAAAAGATAAAAACCCTTGTGTAGGGTATTAACATCCAAGGTAATATAAATAGATACAAAACGTTTAACAGCTGTGAGACAAAAAAAGAAAAAAAAATTGACATTACCTTTCAAAGGACATTTTAATCTTGTCCTTTATGTGTTTTTCCATGAAACTGATTCTGAAAGTATATTTTCATTTATCCCCTATGTGTTGTCATGTCAAAGTGGTGTAAAAGTGAACCAAAAAGAATGCATCATGGGAACAGGTCTTGGTCAGCCTGTCGACCTGCAAGCTTGTCTTTTCAAAGGACATGAAAATGTCCCTTTGTAGTCAGAGGTGATTTCTCTGACTACTCAGGCTTGCAGAGATGAGCATGTAGCAGCTGGGGCTGAATAGAAACAGAGGCACAGGAAAAAGTTCCAAGGTTCTTTACAAAGTCATAGCAGTTGTTATCTTTTCCTCTATATAATAGTTAAACATGTTTATCTTGTTAATATTATCTTATGTTAAAACCAATAAAAATATAGCATTGTTGTTTTCTATTATAATCTACTTGTAATTTTTCCTCATACCTTCCATTACTTACCTTTCACTTGCTCTGGCATACCTTGCAGCACCAGGGTTATGGGGTGAAAAAAAAGGCCTTTTCTACCACTGGAGTGTATTTGGTCTGTTTTTCTAGAATACTAATGTCGATACTGCTGTTCATGGTAATCACACTAGTGACAAGACTAAAGGGTAAAGGAAAATTTCTGTAGAAAGTTTGCAACTGAATTATAAATTAAAAATACTCATCACGGAACACTTTTTTACTATTTTGCTTTGTGAGTTGGTTTTAAAATGTTGATCACTGCAGTGAGTAGAACCTCAAGAAATACGCTGATGTACAGCTGGAAAACAACATCAGGAGAATTAGGCGTATCCATGTCTTTTTAAAAGGACAACCCCATGAAATTTCATAGAACTGGTGGCCACAGTGCCTTTAGTAACTGGAGTTATCATAAATTTTCTCCAAAATACTTTCTGAATTAAATTATTTTGCCTTTGTTGTGCTCCTGAGTGCCTTTTCAGAGACAGAGATTTTTTAAAGTATAAAAAATTATATTTCTCCTTAATTTTCCTGTAGGTAAAAGGAAAGTGACTATATAATCCACAAGAAATTAAGTATGAATGAATGTAAGGCAACTGAAATAGCTGCAGAAGATAAAGGTGGTGTTACATTTGGCATAAATTGAAGAATAAGAGATTTTAGTTAGAAACAAAGGAGAAAGCATAAACATTCAGTGAGATTAGTTTGCTTATTGGAATTCATTCTTAGTTCAGTTCTGATATTCCCAACACTATTTTCCACAAATACTAAAGAAAAAAACTAAAAGAAATGAAACTAAATTCTTGGTATAGGGTAGCAGAAAGAAAGTCTTGAAAAACAGCAGTATGTGGGCTTCATATGGACATAATTTTCTTCACTGGGATTATTTTTACAGTTAATGTTAGGTTAACATAAATTGCTACATTATACTTCAAACAGTACTGAAATAATAAATCTTTAATGCTACTTAAATAGCATTAATGCATTAGTACTTCCTAAACTAAGCAAAGTATCTGCATCATTATATGGCTATAATTTTATTTGATAAGATTCTTTTAAGTTTAAGCAATTAAATAGTCTTAACTTTGGCATCGCTGCCTTCATGGCAAGAGAAACTAAGAACAAAAGATGATGCAGTTGTCATGAGAACCACTGCCTGTCTTGCTGGTGTCATCTGTTATGAACCTGAAGTCAATTTCTTTCCAACAGAAAGAGCTGATCTATAGGTGTAACTGGGATCTTGCTGTTTCTATGGCATTACATGGAGTCTCAGTTTACTTGCTGTTGCTATCCACTATTTGCTACAAGAGTGCATTTCCCTCCCCTGGTTAAAGACAGTATGTACAAATATTTCAGTGCTAAATGAGTGCAGGAGCCCTTTGTAAGGACTGCAGCCTTACCTCTCAAAGTCTTAGGTGTATCCTGAGTAAAAACAAAATGTCCAAAACCCCACCAGAAGGGTCTTCTAAGCTAAAGTACGTGAAAAGAATATGTATAATCAAACACACACATCAGTACAGTGTTTTCCATCACCATTGCTCATTGCACAGTAAGATAAGAAACACTTTTCAGGATAAGAAATAACAAGAAAATAATTTCTATATTTGTCTTTCTGTCTAAATTTCCTATTCTCTGATCAGTCACCAGCCTGCAGCAGCAGTAGGCTTTTGAAACTTGTGGTTTCCTTTCTGATTTTCAGAACCTTTCCATCACACTGATTTTTTTTTACTTCAGCTGTTAGGTTGAGCTATTTCTGACCCTGGCCTAAGCTTCCTGTGTTCTGAATGGTGTTTGTCTCTGAAAGATTCTTATTTGCTTTTCCTCCCTACCTGCCCTTCCTTGATGAGGCTTCTATCAGCACACAACACCCAGTGGATCACAGACTTCTCAGTTCTGCTTTGGGTAAATTTCCATTGTTTCAAAATAAACTTTTTCCCACGGGCAAAGAAGAGAACACTGGCTCTCCTGGGCTTCTGCTAACCCAGCATCCCAACTTGCTTTTAGCTACTCTGTGTGGCCTGGAGGGACACACAATAGTCCTTGCTAGCAATACTACATTGACTTTAGTATCGAAGGATTAAAAAAATGAAAAGCAGATGAATTTCGTAATACTTCTACCTCATGAAACCAAGTCCGTAAATTGTGTAAATGCAATTATTCAAATCATCGCAGCCAATTAACTTATTTGGACTTGATACATTTTTTTTCTCCCAGTAGAGAAACTATAGAACTATTGAGTTCACTAACAGGGGAGTCCTCCTGAGACAGAAAAAATATGAGATACAGATAGTCTTTGCAAAAACCTCCTGGCACTTCCATCTCTCTAAGTTACTTTCATGCAATGAGCCAAAATGACTGTTGCACACCATGCTAAAAACACACGCACGGATTTTCATCCTTCATTCATCTTCTGTCCCAGACAGCAGAAGGGAGAATGAAAATAATGCGGTGCATTTTCTATCATTATGGAAAGGGCTGTGCATAGTCATTATTTGTAATCTACAATACTACTGAAATTTAGGAATTTGTAGATGTTCATTTTGTCAGCATTTCCCATTATTGCTGAGATTTACCACTAGGAATTTGGGTGGATCATGTTTATATGTATTTATCTAAACATGCGTTTATATTAATGCCAACCAGAGCATATAAAACTATCCATATAAAAATGGATGAAGCATAGCTGAAGGTTTTCAATCTAATTTTAGTAAAGCAAGTTCTAACCCACTGGAGGTTAGCTTTCACAGCAGCCATTAATAGGAGTTAATGTAGTCAAGTTACTCTGAGATCAAACCTTCAGAGTCATTAAGACTTCGAGTTTCATACTATTTCACCCTTGAAACTTACCAGTGTCATAGGGATTGCAGAATGTAGTTGGAAAATAACAGGTCAGTGAACTAGAACTAGATCTCTAGCTCCATTTTACACAGAGGTTGAGGGAATAATATTTTTCCTGAGAATGGTAAACAAGTAATACCTTGGTCCACCTTTTTGCTTTCCAAAAAGTAAACAAGGTGATGATACCAACTGCCACTCTGCTAAACTTTCACTTATACAGAAGGAACTTTGGGATTCTTAGATTTCTGTCAAACACCTTTGCTTCAGTGTTAAAAAAAAGGCCAAATGAATGCACCATAGCGAGTCCCTAACTCAGCAGGAGGGTTCACAGAGCGAGGACACTGACTGGCAAAGGATGACAAATCTTGCGACAGCCCCCAGCTGGCGACTCTGCCCTTCTGACAGGGGTCAACAGCAGAGTCAGCAGAGATAATGTGGGCCAGCTTGTCAGCTGCCTGTGCACAAAGTCCTTCGTTGGCAGTCTAAACTGAGACTTCTAACTTTATATTTGCATCTCTGAGGGTGAGAGTTTGTGATAAAGCTGAACCAATCTAATGGCTCACTTCCAGCAAAATTGGCTGCCCCTTTCTCCCGTGTTTTCTTCTCTTGGGTACTGACTTTGGCACTCATCTGACCAGAAAATGAGGCAGTTCAACTTGCTCAGCCAACAGTAGGCTGAAATTAAAACAGGAATGGGCACCATGTGTAGGTGGCTGAAAGAAGGAGAGAAAACTGTGCCTCTAAGTGTCTAAAAGACAATTGTTCCCTTTGGTGCAAACACTTGATAGATTGGCTCATTCACATTGTAGACCCCCATCCTATGGAGTGGAAATGGAGAACTTGCCTCCTACACCAGCTGCAGTGGTCAGTGACTGCCACCAAACCTAAGGAACAAATAGCTGAGAATGCAAGGCAGCCACAGCACTATCTGCTAGAAATAGTGTGCTGCCTGGGGTTATCCTGTGTTAGATTACATTGGAGTTAGCCATTAAATTAGCAAAATGCTGAGGTTTCCCCCTGCTACAATCTAGCACGCTGCATCACTATTGTGCTACTATTTAAAGCCACCAGCACTTGGATTCCAGCTACTCCAAAAATGACAGGCAAGATGAAACTACAGTATCACTTAGACTGGTGCATGCTGTAATTATGAAGTGTAATCACATGTGCAGGGTATTTGAATTAGCTTTAATCTGGTTATCATATTTGTTAAAAGGAATAAAACTAAAGAGCTTCTGTGGAAGACTTGTAAGACTGCCTAGGACCCTGAACATTTATTTAGTTGTGTTACGACTTTTTGCTAAACTCAGGGCAGCTCAAGACCCCTTTATGCTACCAAAACTCAATATAATGTTAGGAGTACTGAAGTACAAATACAATGCAGATACCACCTTCACTTAAACTTTTACAAAACAAATTGCTGTTTTTCCCCATGAACTACCAGGCAAGCCCCGCTTGAAGGTACTCAGAGTCAAATATGGCAAGGAAATTTTGCAAGATTTGCCTACTTACTACTATTATTCTTAAGCAAATTAAAAGCAATCTAAAGAAATGTGCCAATATAAACCAGTCAGTATATCTGGACAAATAATTTCTGACTAATTCCAGATTAGTTATGTGGTTAACTGTGATTTGGCCCTTGATTACAAGAACAATAGTATTATTCTCTTAAGTATGACTTCTTAAGCAGATGTCCTGCAGCTAAGAACACAACAGTCTGAAGCCTTGGATGCAAAAATATTGTCCTGGAAAAACACAGCAAAAAACAGGAAACATCACTAAAGCTGAGTAGTTCTTATTTAAATTTAACTGGCATCAAACCCAATTATTTAACAAATTTACGATTCTGTGTTTTGGATTCAAACCAGGCAATGGAAGCAATATTTGCAGGAATAGGGCGGGGGAGTGGTGGGAAAGAGAAGGCAGGCAAGTTTGCCCTGAACATTCTGTTCAGCTTCTTGAGTCTAAACCATTTTGGTTCTGATGACTTTATGTCGTTCAGATGCTCACTGTGAAAGTCTTTTAGTGCCACAAGCTAGAGCAGATAATTTTCCATTCATACATCTCAGCCTCACCAAATGAAGGACCAAATCCATGCCTTGCGTCAATTTTGCTCAGACATGTAAAGCAGTGTTATGTATTTCTAGTTTAGTATCATCTCCTAATCCTAGGATTAATTTGGTATCATGCTAGCACACAGGGCCCAGCTAGAGCTGGAAGCCGCTTCTGGAGGAAGGACCTTATTTAAAGTGATGTGAGTGACCTGGTAAAAAATAGAAAACTTCAGAGGAAACAGCCTGGCCCAGACTAACATGCTTCAGTTAATTGTATGCACTTAATGTCTCAGTGAATTATGAAAAAATAAAAGTCCCACTTAACACCAACCTCTTTTGTTTTCTACTAAATTAGTCTAGCTACATTAAAAAATACTGGAGGCTTCCTGAACACTTTTGACTCAGGTATTTTCATATCTACTCTATAGAAGATCATGACTCTGTATCCTTCCCATGATGTCTGTGACAACAGGTAACTGTCTGAGAAGCACAGGAAATAACAGCAAGTTCAAACTAATCTGTATTAAAAATGGAAAATAAAAAGTCATTGAGACTAACCTGTATGAGACCTATATATCAGTAATATTTATCCTCTCAGCAAGAAGTTTCCAAAAGTACAACCCTTTTTCCTTTAGTATAATGTAAATAGCAAAGTGAAATAGAATACAAAGCCAGTCATGTTTGCTTTAACAGCAATAGGTCTTCATTTAGAGTCTTTTTTTCTTTCTTTGTTGCTTCATTTCAACTTCTTCTTTATTTGAGACTATTTTTTGTCTTTACTTGCCAGCTGTACTCTTCCATTAAGCAGTCATCAAGTATTCCCATAGAAACATCTGGGTTTTTCATTTGCCATTATACTTTCTTTTATACTTTATTATTTTCACATTTGTTTTATGTCCTCTGCCACATTTTCAACTCCAGATCTCTATCAAAAATATATTTTCTTTAATAGCTGACTCATCTAGAGATGTAAAGACATAATTTAGTTATCCAGTTTTAATTTCTAGATAGATGATATAAGAAGAAAAAGTTTTAATCCCAGGTTTCCACATCCACTGCAAATTAAATATTAACCATGAACAATGAGACAAAAAATTATGTGAACAAAAGCTCACAATACACTCAATAGAAATCTACAACTGTCAAAATAATAACACAAAAATGCAGTTGTAATGACTGTAGTATTTTAACTGAGGAACTAATTTATTACTTGGACCAATTACATGGTGGATGATTCTGATGCATGTGGTAGATTCAGTCTTTACTATTAAGCTACCAGTATTTTAAAGGGCATGTTAGGCAGAAACCTTTTGATGAGTGCTTTAGTTTCTCAAATTACAAAATAAAATCCAAATGGACAGATTTACTAATGAGAAAGAAGTTAGAAGGTGAAGTCTTGCAGTCAAAGCATTCACTTTTCTTAAATTACTCTCTTTAAAACATTTCGACTTCTTAAAAAGTCTAAGAAAAATATCTAATAAAGAAAGACAGGAGTGAGTGGGATTTATCAAGATTCAGGGATTTTCTAGAAGCCAAAAACAGGTGGAAGAGGTGTCATGATTGAAAAGGCCATGCAAAAAAAGACAGATTTACTAATGCTTTGAATTAAAGAAGCAGACTGACAGCAGCATAAATTACAGCTGTCAGAGATGGCCCCTGTCTGTCTTGTTGCTGCAGGGCCTGTTGGAGGGTGATGCTACATTAAATCTCTTTGAGAGCTTATGTCATTAAACTGTATGCATAATACTAAGGAGGGAAAAAATATTGGCAAAAGGACTATGTAGTTGCCTTTGTAGAATACAATATTCAGCACTTATACACATAGATTTTTTTATAGATAAGATTAAGCAGCATATTTTCAGGCTATTGTCTTTCTACTTACTTTATTTGGAAGTTGGAATTATCTTTAAATTTTAGCACAACCATCTCTCCAAAGATGCAAAAGCACTTTCTTCTTGCTCAGCAACTCACCTACCACAACAGTGAAACTACTAATAAAATTCAAGGAGACTTTCTGTTAGATAATAGTAAATAATATGAATTTATGCCCCAGCAAACTTATAACAGCAGGAGCTTCACTTTCTTCTGAAATTCATTAATATAGCAGATATGCTGTATAATATGCTTATTTAAAGTTGTTTTACTGAAAACCCTAATGAAAACAGCTAGCCAAGCAGCAGATTTTTAAGGGCATTTGAGGACATGGAGATACAAACAATCCCTCAGGGAATTTTTCTTTCAAATCATGTCATTTGCCATCAGATCAGAGGATGTCAGATTCTCTACAGCAGAAGCCATCAACTGCTGAGTTTTTAAGCAGCTCACAAGTCCTGCTTGCTTGCAGGTCCCTTGGGCTGCTCCTCTGCTGAAGTGGTGACACACAGTCAGCAACAGAGCTGAGCTGGTACACATGCTTTGGGTAATTTGAATATTTGGCTCTTTATCTCCACTAATCAAAAACTTCCATGCTCTACATCCTCTTTGCTGAGGACTGTGCCTTCACAGAGGGTTTTGAAACATGACACTTGGGTCAGGAATATTTGTCACCTTTGCATTTGAAAGATTTCAGAATGCAACTAGGGTCCCAGTATATCCCTGTTTTCCTTGTTGGAAGCATCCTGTATTTTATATACAACATCTTGCAAGCTTGGTATATTCCCCTGAAGCTACGTCAATTAAGAAAGTGAACAGAGCAGGCTGCACCACATTTTGCCCCCTCTGCCCCTGCTCAGAGCATGCTTGGAATACATCTAGCTTTACTCAGAAAACTGAGAAAAAAAACATTGTTTATATGTCTGGACTTAGCTAGTTTCATAACAAAAGCTGGACTGAAAATGAACTGGAGTAACCTTGCAGATGAGCTGGTCTTAAACAGGAACCGCTTTCCTTGGGAGGGTACTTACAAAGAGGATCAGACCTGCTGCCCCTCCCGTCATAAGTTGTGTTGGATTTATGGCAACAGTGGCCCTGGCTGCCACACCCGTATTTCAGTCTGGTGAGTGCAATATGACCACATTCACCACTACCTATGTTATTCTTACATCTAATGTTGATGATGGGCAGTGTCCGACTGAAGTACTAGTACACCCTAGTACACAGTCCTTAAAAGCTTTTTTCACGCCAGCAAATGTTCACAGGAAAACAACCTTCTCTGGAAGTGGATACCTCATCACTGTATTGAGGGTGTTTTTGCCAGTTTTCAAGTACATCTCAAGTACAGATTCCCAAATACGTTGATTTTCTGTAGAGTCATCAGCTCTTGGCTCAGATGCCACGTCCCTGGGACAGCCTTGGAAATTTGGGTTGAAATATTTTGAAAAGTATATTTATTAAAGCAAAATTAGCAGGAAATATGACACTGTGCGCTGTGGGCAATATGCTCATTCCTTGTGAACTTGATTGCATGCCTCTGAAATGGGGGAGCCATACTTCCTGTCCAGAAAGTTTCTAAATATAACAAAGAAGCAGAGGGAAATCCTATTGCCATACAATCAGATAAAGTAATCCTTGTCTTATTAGAATATTTCTTGACCACAACACTCCAAAATTTAGTCAGGGGTTAATAGATCTATATTTAGATGCTGTTTAATTTCTTTTAGAAGAGGAAAGTTTTTTTAAAAAACCTTTTCATCATGTTTAAAACTATATTTTGCAGACTTTAATGGCTTCTGTAATGCCGAGTGTTGTGCATTACTGTGGCTAAAGTAAAACATCCTCAAAAGAAAAATAATCTGCTTTTAGTGAGAACAGATGCTTCAAATTTGCTTTAAGACTGAAACATAAACTCCTCTAAATCAGGGTCATGTTTAACTGTAGGGCAGCTGAACTGTTTTGCTATTGCATGTGAAGAGAGTGTCTGAAGCTAAGGCTTTTTTTAAGCAATGATGTTTTGTTTTCCAGAATTATATTCCGTCAGTGGGGAAAATTTTCAAATAACTCTAATCACTCAGATAAAATGCTGTCCATTTATTTGAGTAAATATGCTTTAAGTGCAAAGTTGAATGTTGTTGGAAACATATATTCATTTCATTCATTGCTATTCTTGTGAAGCAATGCTTCTGTAAATGGTCCTGTCCTATCATTCAGTTTAAATGTTGTTAGATTCCATGTTAATTGAAAACTAATGATTTGGTTTGACTAATCAAAATGCTATAGCTCCAATGCCAAATGTTTATGGCTAAAACAAAGGGCACATGTAAGTGAAATAGTATAAAAAGCTTAAAATAATTTGTAGTTTCTGTAATTGACCCTATAATTTTTGCTTTATGAATTGCTAAATTGAGCATATAAAATGCATAGTAATGAAGGGGATATTTATTTTCAGAGGGCAGTAAAAAATACTGTTTAAAGTATATTGTGTAGTTGTCTGTCCTTAAATAGCACAGAGTAATTCAAATATGTCAGCTAAAATATATCAGAATCCAAAACAGTTAGAGACAGCTACAACACTCTGTTGCAATCATATTAGTTAAGAAGGTACTACTGCCTTTAACGCGGTGGCAAAAGGATATGCATATGTTCATACTGGAGACAGCAGCAGAATTTGATCAAAAACTGTATTTTGATCTGGTTTTCTGAAATAAAAATTATATAAATGAAACTTGATCAAAGTCAGCTGTTGACTCCATCTTATTATCATACTTCTGATATATTTTTGAAAAATGCTATTGAGCTATAACTGGTACATTCATTTGGACTAAGAATACTCCAATTTTTCTTGAAATGAGACAGTGTAGCTCATAGACAAGTGTATTCATCTGAAACAGTGGTACCATTTCAACAAACTGAAAGGCTGGACTTCCATTTAGCCGAGGAATTTCCACAGCACAGTGCATAATAATGTTCAGCAGAAGAGCATGAGATATTATTCATCCCTATCTCAGTCCCAACCACTGTGTTTCTAAACAACTCAAGATTCATTTTTAAGTTATCGTTTCCTAACAATCCACAAACTTTGCATGACACCCACAGTGACATTTTGTTACAAAGCAGCAAGTGTTTGGAATTGGTTTTGTGATAGTGTGCTGGCATGGGCTGGCCCTTGAAACAGAAAAGGCCCTGACATCAAGCAGAAATATATCATAGTCACCAGGGTCTCTGTCTCTCTCTCCTTTTTTATCTCTCTTTTTGTCCCTCTTCAACTCTCAGTCTCTCTCTCCCTCTCCCTGCCATGGTTTTCCACAGAAAGAGAAACCACATTAAAAAGATCCCAAGGTGCACACTTATATTTGGCTCGTACCTAAAAGACCAAGCCAGTGTAGGACAAAAAGTTACAGCCTTAATTTGCTTTCTTCATAGAGGAAAGAAAAGGAAGATGTAAACCAGATGGACAAAACAAGAGAAGACAATAATACACCTAACTCAGAGAAGCAGTAGTGTCTGCCACTGATCTGGATTAGGGGAGCATTTTATTGTTTCAGATTAAAGGCAAATCTTTAGGATGTCCAGCAGACCTATTCCAGGAGTGAGGCCTTAGGAATTCTGTAGCCTTTATAGAAGCTGTAAGATCTGCTTAGGGATTCCTTCACTGAATTCCACACCATTTAAAAATTTTTAAAGGATAAATTGCATTTCATAGAATTATTTTAATTATGCTGCAATTTCTCAAAAAAGAGAAAATAACACAGACAGAAGAACTGTAAACTCAATCCAGCAATGTTTTCAGATTCATAATTATTTTAATTTACTGACAACAGATTTTTTAAATATATTTTCAATAATTATTGAGAGGAGTAATCATAATTCCTTGTATCAATGAGAATCAATACATATGCTTTGGAAGCCTGAACTCAGTTTACTACTTCCATTTAGGGCTCAACTCATCTTTATCCAGATCCATAGACTCAAGATGCTACCAAGACGTAATGAAATTTCTTTCCATATATCCCTCAGCTCCAAGCAAGGATGAAGTTTAACATAGTGCTATACCATGATGTATTTAGGACTAGTTGCATTAACAACTGATCTCCAGATGTTTTTAGACCAAAGTAAATAGGCTTGGAAGTAAATAGGTAAACTAGAGAGTAAATAAATTTGAATTAGAGTCGTATTGTTATTAGGCAGTATATTTCACAATCCTATCATAAATAAACTGAAATGTGCTAGCCCTTTTTTATTAAGTCAGAATGATGCAATCCTTTCTTCCCCCCACCCCAACTTTATTTTCATGGTGGTCAGAAACTTGTTTCTAGCCTAGATTTAGTCATGACCTGCTTTTACTGTGTGTGTTTCTTCTCCTTTACAAGTGTTATGTCCCTAAAGAATTTAAAAAGAGCAGTTGTATCCGTTCTTGGCTATTTGCTCATTAAAGTAGAAAACTTGGGATTGGATCCTCTAAGGTATTTGTCTGCCTAACTCTTATTTAGGCCTCACTTTGCCACTGAAACAAATTACTTCAGTGCTCATTTGGCTACTGAGTAAGATTTCAAGTTCTGAAGTGCTTGGGGGGTCTGAACTGAAGCATCTTTTCAGCAAAGCTTTTCTTTCTTTATCTTTCTTGGACATTGATAGCATTGCACCAAAGACAGCAATTTCTCTGTACCTTATAGAAAGCTCTTAATATTTTCTGACGTCTTTAGGTTAATTTTGCCTTTATCTAATATTAAATCTACCTTTCTATGTGCTGAAGTGTACATGAGGTACATTACATGAGCGGTGTCCAGCTTGTGTAATGAAGACTTTCTACCCATAAATAGTAAATAGTCTACAGTAAAATTGTTACTAATTAATAATCTTTAATTGCATGCCTGTAATTATAAATTTTCATCCCAGTCCACCTGAGCCATTTGAGGACACTCAGTTCCTCATACATGCCATTCGGTCTGTTTCTGGCTATACCCACTCACTAGCTTAGCATTCCCACAGCTTGATGTCATCAACAAAATTACTATTCCTCTCAGCCCTGGTCTTTAATCCCACTAGTCATATCTCTCCAGTCTTGCAATTCATGTCTCCACACAATTCACCAGTGTTGGCTCCAAGATGGCAGCTGTGGTTCTGAGTAAGATTTGGAAAATGGGAAAATATAGAGCTGCATAGCTGAAACTTTATTTGGTCATGCATTGATCACTGTTTTGTAATTCTTGTGCTACTGCTCTATTTCTCAGCACAATTAGTGGTTTCCCACATGGTACTACATCAGTGCTTTACCATTGTATCCATAGACTATTTTGAAGATCAAAGTAAAACCAAATTTAGTCTGGCATGATCTACCTTTGGTCTAATTTAATTTTCAATGAGTTTAAGTGTTCTTTTCAACTGATCTGCTTGATCAAACATCTAAGTGATCTTCCGAATGGTTGATTTATCTTCTTCCCCAGTAGATTGACTCCAAATTTAGTGTGATTTCTCTATCTGAAAATGTCACCCTGACTCTTTTGGCTTCTCCATGGCTTCAGACAATCTCAAACATGCTCGACTTCCTGTTAACTGAAGCCAGGCAGAGCCAAGCTTTTAGCCACTCTGTTTTAATACAGTAATTGTACGTTAAGATTTATCTGCATCACTCAAGAAAAACATTTAAGTGTCACTGTTCTCTTTATGAAAAGTTAGAAAAATGGTCGCTCCATGAAAAATACAAATGTAAAGTGCACTTAAACACTGACCAAGTTGTTATACAGATGAAACTTAATTACCTGTTGTCCATGAAATGCAACATGCTGCCGAAAAAAACACAATCACTGAGGCACAATTAACTCTGTTCATGCATTAGCCAAATCCATAAACTAGAATGTGAAAGGACTTTCATTATATCCTTGTCCATATCATCATCAAACCAAAAAGGAAAATGGTTCTGTACTGGTACAAAGGACATTCTAAAGAGCAGCTTCGATCCCTACTTGAATACACATTAAAAAGGATTTCGCCTTTGTTTTTAACATTACAAATTCATGATGCTTTTCTCCCAATATTTGCCAGGGAAAAATCTCTGGTACTGACAGACACAAAATCAGACTGACAGTCTCTCACCACCACACCACTTCTCCAAGTCTAAGCATTAAATAAAAGAAGCTGTATATTTTTAATGTACTTAAAATATCCTTTCTTACATGAATATAAACAATTTTCTCACCTATATTTCACAAATACCAGAAGAAATCAGGATTTCTTTGCACCCATTGTCTTCAAATCAAGAATCAGAGAATGACTGAGATCAGAAGATTTGGAGGTTATATGGTCCAACTTCCCTGCTCAAGCAGGGCCACCTGAAGCTGGTTGTCTGGGACCATGTCCCGGGTGGTTTCTGACGAACTTTGAGGATGGAGTCTCCTCAACCTGGCACTATGAAGAAGGTTGCCCAGAGAGGTTGAAGAGTGATTAAATTTTTTCCTGATGTTCAGATAGAACATCCGGCGTTTCAGGTTGTTCCAAATGTCTCTTGAAGGATTACGAAAAATTAATTAATGGATGAGTTTTAGGTTTGCTGGTTTTTTTTTTTTTTTAATTTATTTATTGTTGTTTTTTCTTGGGTTTTTTCTTTTTTTTGTTTTTTTTGTTTTTGTTTTGGATTTTTTTTCATTACAAATTTTTCCTGAACTGTCTTTCAGGAAAACAAATGAGGTTTCTCTAGAAGTGCAGTGATAAAGTACTAGATTTCTTAGTGTGTGATCATGCCTATAACTCCATACAGGCTTCTCCTAAAGCGCCAGGAAATCCAGGAAATCTCAAGAGACATTTTAAGAACCAGTGTACAAATAATTCCCCTTGTTCAGTCTGTTCCTTCCCTTGCCAAACATGGGTAGGGACAATGATGAAATGTCAACAGAGAACCTCTGTAACATTTTTGCAAACAGAAACAGTGCCTATCTTTGTTAGCTGTTTTCTATTTTATTCCTGATCTATCTCATGATTAATTAATTTTAAATTCTGTTAACTCAACCCCTCAAAATTAGTCTAATAATCTTTAAGTTAGCATTAATTGAATACCTTTTAGTTCTTAATTTAATAGGTTCAAGGCAAAATATAATCTTATTTGCAAGTTATAGCAAATATAATAGCAAATACAGTCCTGTTATAGCTCCTGGAGGAAAAGTATATTAAGTATCTTAAAGCCCAAACTGAAAAAATGCTGATGTAGATGCTACTTCTTGTTTTACATTGTTTTCATATTTAATTTATAAAAGTTTTGATTCTTAGTAGTGTTTTTAGCAGGGTTCTAATAAATAACACAGATAATTAAGTACATTGCAGTCACTAAGTCTGATGTGAATTTTAACACAAGTAATCCAGGAGATCTGCACTTTTATTCTTCCTGCTGCTTTTCCCCTACCCCCAATTCCTTTTCCACTCAAATAGCCTTTAATGAGCTCTCACCATCTGATAACTGCAGGAGACTGATATCTCATTTATAAAATATTGTAGCTAGTGTTGAAAGGAAGGCAGAGCAGATTAAATTTAAAAAATTTGCAAAGATGCTTCTTGGACAACCATCAGTTTTGAATATACATGTTTAGATTTACCGAAGGTAGCAGGAGCAAACTATGCAACTACCTCTTATTATAATTTGCTCATTTACACTTTAATGAAAAAATTATTATGCTGTATCAGTTCTTCTCTGCTACATTGATAAAACTTGTATTTATATAACCTGTAATCCATTTCACTGTGGGCACAAGGGAAAAATTGATTTTGAGATGACAACCACAAATAGTTTTTTTATATACAGACTAGTTTTGAAACTTTACTTATGATCTGTAGCAACAAACAAAAGGGAAGGTGCTTTTAGAGGTGTGTGTACAGCAATTATTACTGTGTTGAGAGCTAGAATGGATAGAATGAATAAATATGACATCCATGTTCCACTTTCCTGAGCTATAGGACAGATTTTGCTTCCTGTGATTTACTTTGCTTCTATTCTGCTTTGTCAGAAGATATAACTGCACAAGATAAAAAGGTTTATTTCAATATGAGATCTGTTAATTCCAGCAGTCCTGAGATATTTTGCTAAATGGTTCTCATGCATTTTCATTATATAGGTATCACTTTTTCAATTGAGATTTTTTTCAATGTCTATAAATAAAGACATTAAATATAATTTGTCCTCATTCTTGGGAATCTTCTAAAGCCTAACTTTTCAGATTTTCAGTGGAAATAGAGAAAGTATATTAAATCTTACTTTGTCTTCTCCTTAATAGAAGCCTTGCTGGTTTCCTTTTTCTATTGACAATTGACAGTTACTCAGAGCACTTAAGAAATTTGAAGGTCAACTTCAGAACATGAGAGGGGAGAAATTAATCTTCCTACACATCATACTTAAGTCTTTTACAAAGTGCTTATACCTTTTTTCTTCCTTATGAGGAAGGACTTATCTGCATCTGTAGCTTTACCTTCCTAAATTCATTGAGCTGACTGAACAACAGTTTTCCTAGTGGTAAAGCCAATATCCTCAACAGCTCTCTGCAGAAGTATCTAGAGTAAAAAGAACTTGGATGGAAAAATGCAGATGTACCTTTTCTCCCAGCTTCTTTATGGCAGAATATATCCAACACTTTTCCAGCACCTAACTTTTCTGTCATTATGTTTACAACTTACCATGATCTCTATGTTCAGAGAAGAGGTTCAGTTCTACAGCCACACAAGAGGTAGGACAAGAATGGGAACGATAAATTATTTCACCAATGCAGCTCCCAGTGTTTTCCAACTAAGATGAATTTGTCTTTAAAACTTTCCCATGAAGTAGGACAACTCCCAGGCCTTACACAGTTGCCAGAAACCTGGGACTTGCCTCACCAACAGACAGGAATGATTAGGAAGATGTAAGAAGGTGTAAGTTGCCAACATACACATCTCATTCACAGTCAGCAAAAATTAATAGGTACTGAAATACAACTTTTTTAACTGTTCTACCAAACCTGTACTGTAAGCAGCCCGAAACATTTCCAACACACCATTTTTGATAAGGACTAAAACAACTCTAGCTCCTTCTTTATCTTTATCCTAAAATAGACTTTCCTAACATCCTTGTAATGGTGAGACCTGGAAAATTTCCACACACAGGAGTTCTCAACCCCCCTCCCATCAGTTCAACAGTATCCTAAAAAAATGTTTTTGTTAAAATCTGATGGTATCAAAATAATCTCATTCTATCATTTCTCTTCTAGCTTGACTTTTACTGAAGTTAACAAAAAAGTTAAATCTCAAACTATAGAGCTTTGTTTATTTTACTTATGCACAGTACAGTGTCAGAATCTGAGTGTGCGTATAATACTTAAACATAACCACTCTTTTTGTTATTAAATTTGCTTAAATTTTCTGCTTTTTTATTTAAAGTCAGAGTCATTGGCAGAAATCTAAGATAACGTGACTAATAAAGATTTCCAAAAAATAACACTCTGCCATTGATTAACTTTTATTGGAATCTAAATGCCCTGTTCTGAAGCAATTTTTTGACTAATTTTTAAAATTTTTGTTTCATAAAATGTTGATTTGCCTAGTTTTAAAAACATTTTATGAAACCGATTCTTGGTAACAGGGAAAATTCACAAAGATTTAGAGTTCAGGCAGTGGTAGTTCCACATCATGCAGCAAACACTGTTTATTTCAATTCTGTTTTCATGGCTAGTAACATCTCAGTGATTCAAATCATGTCAACTGCTGCCGCAGTGGCCCTCTTGAGAGGAGAGGGGTATAATAAAGGTTTTCAATTTGTCTGCACTGGTTTAGCTGAGCAGAAAACATCAAGTGGAGCTTTCACATTTTTAATGAATGTGATTAAAGAATGTATATAAAAATGCATACTAGAAATATGAAAATAAGATTAGAAACAATGCTGTGAGCATTGAGTAATTGGGAAGATCTTAGTAATACTAAGGTCAGAATGCTACTACTGAAATTTAAGTCCCTCTAGTGTTTTAATAATTTATTTGTCTGTATACTTTGATTAACAGCTGGCAAGTACACCCACATTTGTTTCCAGACAAGACATGTGTTGTCCAGTAGTGAGTAATCTTTCCTTTTGTGGTTCGGTTCTTTCAAAGAATAGTCTTTGAGGACCAGGAAAAGAACTGTAGTGCCAGGCAGAATTAAATTGGTTTGCACATCTGCCAACTTGGCCATTCTTGGAAATTCAAAACAGTCAAAAATGCAGAGTTGTTTCCTTTTGAAATTTAAACCCTGATAATGGTATGGCACATATCTAAGTACACAGCATCAGGGTCTGATGCACAAGATTGTTTTTTTCTTTTTTTGGATGCACTTTAAGATTACCCCATGTATGTTAAAGAGTAATGGCAAAGCATAAATGATAACTTGAAGCAATTATTTATACTAATGAGATACTTGGGCTACACTGACAAAATTCTGGATTTAGACAGAGTCCTTCATTGGAGCTACAGGGACTTGTCCTCACTGGCTTGGAACATTTCTGTGAGGTTTTCTTCCAATTTCAGCTTTTCAGAACCAACAAAAAATTGTGCCTTGGAAGCTGAATATGTAAACAAAGTGCTCATCAGAAGCACTAACAGAAAGAGTAGTAAGATAGCTGGACAATGACAATCACAAAAGAGTACAAAAAGCATGTAAAGAGTTAGAGAATACATGGATTTGGTTTATTATATTACCCCTTTGACAACACTAACAAAAGATATTTGGTAACCCAAAGCATAGATTGCATTTATGATACTTGCTCTAGAAATAACTCCATATGCTTGCTTCGGAATATCACCTTTGCAAGAATCCATAAAGGGAGTTACAAGAAACTGGTGTTCCGTTGCAACAGCCTGCCTTCCTTCTGTTCCCAAGCCTCTATTTAAATACATTTAAATTTGATGATATATGCAAATTGTGACATGTCCTTAGCAGATCAAAAGAGGACTAAAAAACTGTAAAACTTTCTTAGTAATATCTATTTTCATCATTTAAGCAATTTAAACCATCAACTATTATATTTCTTGCCTACCTTCCCTTCCTCCCCACCTCCCCCCCACTACTGAAACATCTTGAAAGTGAAATTCCACTTAAAACAAGAATAAATCTTTAGTTAAGCTGCAGAGTCATATCTTGGTAGTTCACAACAACCTTAAGCTATTTACTACCAAATTCAGGTAAAGAATACAGTAGAAGCCAAAAGAAGACACAGCCTGATTTTTTCATCCAAACTTTACCTCTCTGTAAATGATAGAGAGAAAAATAAATAAAGACTGTATTCACCAAACATCCTCCTCCCTACAGCATAAGCATAAATTGACTTCAGGGTCAATTTTTCTCCACAGTTGGAACAACACAAAATTTTGGTCCCAAACATCTGCATGTTCTCCCACAATTTTCATCTTTCTTTCCTGAGAGCATTCACTACCATTGTGTCCTGAGGTCTTTCTCATTGCAGTTGATGTAGAAGAAAGCAAATCTGAAAATCTTGTCTGCTTTGGAAGTATTTGGATTTATTTTCTTTTTTTTTTTCCTTTACTTTTGTCCCCCAACCTTGTTTTAACCTTTAAATTATATCAGAAGGAAAATTGATAACTTGATGTTTGTTTTGTGGGTTTTAAAAATTTGCATTCGTATAGTGGCTTTTATGCAATGTTAATATATTAGCATTAGAAAATTTTCTAGGTTTTTTTTTTTAAGAAGAACAGATGGTTGTGATGCATGTCAAAGGCAAGTGATTTCTGGATGCTGAAAATCATTAGAATGCAAGCACATCCATAGTCTGATCTAGGGTTTTTCAAACTGATTTTTCTGTTGGCAGGTAAAAAAAAGAAAAATCTAATATAGAAAACTGTTTCAGGCAGAATACTAAAACACTTCTTGCNGAAACTCTTCTAAAAATATAATAGTATTTCATTTTACAGAAACCCAGAAGTTATGGGATATGGAAACCCCAGACTCCCTTCTTCTGCCTGAAACATATCTATGATCTTCTACAAGAATACTTTAGTACAAATTATTTTTGAAAGAGGAATGCATTCATCCTTGGCTCTGTTTCAAAACCCATCTCTGCTAATTGAGCTACCCCCTTCTTCTCTCTCACTGCCTAAACGCTGGAATTTATTAGAAATTACAGAGCTCCAACAGGAGCAAAACAAGATGACCCATACCAGAGCACTTAAAAACTGTAAACTAAAACTTTCAGATGACAACTGTAGCAATTTATTCAAGTGTCTGGACTAAAAGAAGAGATGCTGATAAGAAAGTATAGAGGAAGGAATAAATGAAGAAAAATGTTCTAAAGAAGCCCAGCAAGAATTAATGTTCAGGTAACATGAATGAATTAGACAATTGTTTTAATACTCATTTCAGGGTTTACATAAAACTGATGAGCATAAAATTAAGAGGAAAAAGGAGCTGAGATATGTTCAACATTTCTCAGCATCAACCTTTGTGTTCTCACTGCCACAAAATCAGGGGATAAAATTGAAATGAGACCTATTTGCTGTGCTGCAGACAGATGATACAAGCAGCATGCTGAAGAGGCATAGTTCTTTCTAAATATGCCTATCCATGTACTCATTCAGCTTCTTTTCAAGACACACAGAAACTGAAAACATTCAATAACATTAAAAAATAAATCAACCAACCAACTAACCACACACAAATGCAAGTCACTCAATTTCTGTTGCCCAACCATCACAATTTAATGAATGAAGCACAGTGAAGTACAGGGAAATGCAGAGCAATTTGCAAGTGCACCTTTTGATAGAAAACTTATTTTGCATCTACATAGTTTCAGACCTGTTCTCTGAGGTTTGGTTAGGCCCCATAAAACACGCAAACAAGGCTTGCACTGAAATCCATTACCTAGACCCCTCTTCTGACTGTGCACCGACTACACTACCAAATTACAGAAGCATTTCCCTTTTGTCTGAATCTTTGTTACTTCTTTTGCTATTGGTAGCATTTATTATTCAAAGTGTCACAAAGAGTGGTGAGCATTCAAAAAACTTGATATACCCTGCTCAGCTAAAGACAAAATATTATGGAGCTGCTCTAAGAAAAGTGTATGAGAATCGAGTCACAGATGGGAAAACAGAGAACCCAGTTCTCCCAAATACTGGATCAGTGCAGTAACTGCAGAGTTGCTGGACAAATTTTAGTAGTGGTGTGCTGTCTAAAAGCAAAAGTGAAATGAATATGGGCATTCCTATTGTACCTTGTACAGCACTCAGTCATGTCAGTATTTAATAAAGAAAATCTGAGCACACCAATTATGTTATATCCCTCTGGAAATAAAAGAAATGAGAATGGAAATCTGCTTGGAGGATCTTAAAGATCTTAAAAGAAGTATTGAGCTGCTCAGTGATTTCAGGATGGGTATTTCCATACAAGGATTGATGATCCTTAAGCATATAGTGATTTTAGCAGTAGAATCTTAGGCAGCTAGAATCTAGGCATGTGTTTTTAAGAATACAGTCTTTGACTTAGACCAATAAATTTGACATAGTATAGGTTTTAGTGCCTTTATAAATCAGTGCCTGCGGCAGTGCAGTAGCAATTCCATTAACAGGTGATTTCTCTGTGATTCCCTCTGGTGACAAACTCGTTTACTTGTCAAACCTCCAGTGCAGCATTGGCCCACTGCAGCATTTGATTCAGGTATCATCTCCTAAAACAAGATCTGTTTGTGCTGCTGCACAGTTTCACAGTTACTTTGTTCTTTTGTCAAGTAAACCCTAGATTTCTTTCTATTTGAAGGGGTTTTTTTCCTAAAGAAAATTCTGAAAAAGCACTGCTCTTGTGGCAAAACAAAATGTTTGTCACTAACAGGACTGTATAATTGGACCAAAAACTACACGGAATAAAACTATCACAGATAGGTCTTGCTTCTATCACTAGCCTTAGTAAAAAAAATATATCTTTCCTCCTAAATGATTGCAACATGAAAGAAATTTCAATTTAAGCTGACTTTCAGCAGCTTCTGGAAATGACCCTTCATGCTACTGTAGGCTTGTAGCAAATTTATGAGTATCAGTTATCTGGGTCCCTAAATTATCCTCAAGTGCTGTTCCTAAGGTCTTTTAGAATGGATTATTTATAGTGTTCCTGAAAGTAGAACATATAACCTCTATTTCTACAACATTTCTGTCAATGACAATTCTTTTAAGGGAGAAAAACAAATCATATCCACTACATTTATAGAGGGTAACCAGAGAAAGAAATTAAAGAATTATGACTAGTCCAAACATTTAATTAATTTTTAAAAATACGTAAATATTTTTTTTTCCCTAAAATATAGGAATATCTAGGAAAATGTGCCTGGATCTGTACAAAAGTCTCGAAATAAAAATATTCTGCAATGTGGTTAAACATGGCTCTGGTACCATGTAATTGATTTGTTTTCCCTTTGCTCCTGAGGACTTCCAAGGAGAAAGAGATCTCTTCCTACTTGATCAGAAGTTGCCACTGTTAGTAATGTGTCCGAAGTGTATTGACTTCCACAGGACAACCTCTTACAATGAACTCTCCTGATATACATGACCCCTATTTAGTGTTGCTCCAGAAATATTTTATTTGATTGCATAGCAGGAAGTTTTATCTGCAGATTAATAAGGAAAGAGTGAGTTCAAGGAAAAAAAAGGTTTTATAATTTATTTTTAATCCTTCTCTTTGTAAGTAGCATCAGAAACACAGCTAGTGGTGTAAGTAATGAGGGGACATAATCAAGAAACAACTTGAGAATGAAGAAACTGGATTGAATAGGCAAAGTGCAATGAAATATTTATTATTGTCTTGTAGGGACAGCATTACAAAAGGTGAAGGAAGTGTGAAAAAGCATAAGCTTACCTCCTTTTTGTTGTTCTACCTGCATGCAAACAATAATATTTAGATATAATTTTGATATTACAGTTGGTTTCTCAGTTTATATCTTGCAAATCAAATAAGAAATCTATCGGCAAAGACATTAAAAGTTTGTCTGGTGTACCCAGATATTCTGTGATTATGAATACTTGAAGCATATTTTGCTAGCCTCTCATTTTGATCACTGTAAAAAATATTAAACTTATATTTTTTAAAAGAAAGGGACAGGGTCAGGTGGATTATTATTGTATTCCATGTTTGCTTGTTGGAAATTTGTAATCATCCTTTCCATAAAACTTTGAAGTACTTCAAATTATCTTAAAACTCCGAACACTTTGACTATAACATGCCATCAAAGCACAGAGGCAAGAAGTATAATACGATAAGAGAGTTGATATGCCATATCTATCAGGTCACATGAAAGCTAATACTTAGATATTGATGTAATATATCCTAATGGTGCATTTTGTGCCAAAGTGATAATACAAAATGCACATATTTTTGGTAACTGCAGGGAAAAAGCCAAATTGATCTTTTAAGGAGGCTATAGTTTTAGAAATGTTAGATTGTGTAAACATTTATGTATATATGATATATGTATATATCTGTATACTTGGCTATATATAAGAACTGTTATCATACATAAGTCGTGTATGGGAAAACATAATAAGGCTAATCTGTGCTTTCTACTTTTCAACATATGTGTGTTATCTTTATGGATTGCAGCTGTATCTTGCATGATTCCAGAGTTAATTTTAAAATTTCTTTAGAATGAAAATTGGATATTTAATTCTCTGAATTATTAAAGCTGCTACTAATTTACATTGGGAATAGAACAGTCAATCAGAACTATGTGTGGTAATGTCCTATGTGGTAAAGGCATAATTCTTACACAAGAATTACTGCACCTATCTAGTGGAACTTTTTATAACGTAATAAACTTAACTCTACCTGAAGTAACATTGCAGGATGTTTCTCAGAGTGAGGTGACCATACCAGTACCTTTTTAGGATGGACTCACTTGTACTCGGTGCATCTCCAAGCCAGCCTTACCATATGCTCAATTTCTGTGAGCAGTTCTGAAATGATTTTAGCTTCTGTCTGTTGCAACTTGAAGAGTATGAAGCCCTGGCAGAATCAAAGTCTTGCAAATACGCCTTGTATTTTAATCATGGCCTTAACAGGAAAAAATAGACTGGATGCAAAACTCATGGAAATCTATAAGAAATGGATTTTTTTCCTATTAACTTAAAAGAAATTGTTCCCAGCCTCAGAACTCTCCTGTCAAGTCCTAGTGTNCCTGATAGCCTCAGGCTGATTGCCAGGATTAGTTTCGCGGCTAGGGCGCTTGCCGGACCCTGCAAGATCGGAGCCTGATCCTTAGGACCGGAGACTGGACCCACCACGCTATCCGGACGATTCTAAAACGGCACCCGGGGGATTTGTCTGCCACCCAGGCTGGCCACCCGGGAGGGCGGGCAACCCCCGGTACAACCGTTTTATCCTAGTATCTTGATATTTGAAAAGATCTGAGAAATTAATTTTTGAGAACTTAATTCTGCAATAAGCTGACATCTCCCACTTGCATCCACTTCACAAATAAAATGCAAAACATCAGAGTACCTATTGGTGGCTGTAGATGTCCAAAACTATCTTTTATCATGGGAAAATCATCACAAAAAATGTTATGGGCAAATAAGAAGCATACAAATGTGGTACTCTTAGAAGAATGAAATAAATAAGTATTAAATAAATGTTTAATTTTGCTTTTCAAAATGATAAACATCCTGATAATTGTCAGGATGTTTCATGGCTGGCAGGATGAGGGAATAAAAGGAAGATTTTGAGTATGTGTACAACTCCCTTAAGCAAAGCTGAACACTGATGTTTCTCATTACCCAGCAGTGCCAAAATCTTCAGGATTACACATAATTTATCTTTAATATTTCATCAAGTTGTTGTCTGCATCACCTGAATGTATATCTTTGCCTGCCTGTCTGCTGCAGATTTCTTTATTTGACATACATATTTCAAGATGAAAAGTAGCACAAAAGCCCATGGAGTTTCAATAAAAATGCAGTTCTGAGATATGGTGGCGTAGTAAAACTTACTGCAGTTCAAACTAAGGAACACAATTTTACAAACATCAAGGCAGTGGTGACTAAGACTTAACACCTAGAAATCAGCCTTTATGCCAAGAAAACATGAGAAAACCAAGAAAATATGAAAATATGAAAAACGATTAGCCACTGCAAATATTGTTTTTATGCATTTGTGAATGAAATTAGATAAAACATGTGCGTAAATGCATGAAGTTTACTCACATGCTTGCCTGTGTGCCTCCTCATTATATAATTGCAAAATTTTGCTCTTCAAATTAGGTCTTTCCCTTTTTTTTTTGCCTTTATTTACGATAGTGGTTCAATCTTTTCAATTGTTTGATTTGTAATGTAATTTTGTAATGCATTTGGAGTATTCTCACATGACTGTGTCCAAAACAGATTAAAGACAAAGATAGTTATGCAAGCTGCACAAAAAGAGGAAGATTTACATACCTATACAGGTATAAATTAACATAGTTAACTGAAGATGATTATTTATAAAATATTTGCTTACATCATGATGATTAAAGTCTAATTTCATCTGAATTATCTGAAAATGTTTGAAAATTTTCTCAAATATTTATTAAAATGTTTTACAAAGTAGTTTCTTAAGGGAATTGAAGTAAGATATTCAAATATACATTGTAATGACTAACACTTGACTTGACATAAACATCAGAAAATTCCCAAAACACAGCAAATATCTTAGTTTTGAAAGATTAACTTTACTTTCCTATAGAGATCTCTGGTATGTGACTGATTCTGGAGCTAAGTTAATTTGTTAGAATATTTACAGGAGCTGAACACTTAATAAATTAAATAATAATTTAAAAAATATTTTTTTTAAATCAGAAAGAATATACTCATTAAGTTCTACCTTGGTTTAAAGGTATATGGTTTTTTGGTTGCCATATCAGTCACAACTGCCAGAAACCCATCGTGTCACAAGAGTATAGCCTGACCACCAAATCCTGATCAAGCATACGCACTCCAAAAGGAGAGTTAAGGTGTGTGAGTTAGAAAGTTTTTTATACTCACAACAGACCTCTTCAGAACAGACTTTTCCATCCAGGGCTTAATGCAGTGAATGAATAGACAAGATTCTTCTCGGAATCACCTTTAAAAAGGCCATCTCTTTCCACCAGGTATGAACAAGATTATAACAAGATTAGTGTATTAACTGGGACACATAAAAATTTCTTTCAAATTAGACATTATGGGCAACTCCTAACCTGTGCAATCATTCCCAGCACAAATAAAGAGGGAGCATTGAAAGGACAATAGTAATTTTTAAATTCTGAGACTGTTGAATTTATTATAGTATCACAGATATGAAATCATGGCACAGTCCAGGAACCAGAACAGAATCTCTAATTTTCTCCATCCAGAAGCCCCACGATTCCCCAGACCCAAGGAAAAGTCATGCAGAAACGTGAACTAAGGATGTGATGCAGGGAAAAGGAAAAGGCATCTGTTTGGATTTTAGCAAGATCAAAAAGCAGAAAATGTGAATGCTTAATATCAGAGAGAATCTTTGGGCAGCGAATAAACAGGGAATTTAGACGGTCTTAATAAGAAAGCATTTTGGAAGTAAAAAGGCAAATTGGTGGTGCCATTAGCAAAGAGGGTAGGTGTGTAATCCTATTATAGCTGCATAACACAACGTTTTGTATTACTTTAATTGGAAAATACTAGATCTTTAGTTGGAAAATGCTTAATTGCTCTCAAATACTGAATGATCCATGATATAAAAGTATTGCTAAATTACAATGAATCAGAGTGCAGTGAATTTAAAGGAGAGACTAAATATTCTCTCTTTAGGCTACTTGTATAGAAAGCAATGGCATTTTTATCATATGTATATTTTGACTAAATAGTCCTGTGAAAAAAATCAGATTTATAATCCATATTTTGATATGCTACAACACAGCTAGCTCTAATAAACTACCAGTCTTACCAAGTTGTTGATTGCTCATAATGACAATTCACTGAGATAAATCTTGCTATCACCATTGAAATACTATGGAAATAAATTAATTTTGAGAGGAAACACGAGGAAAAAAATAAAACCCAGGCTCCTTGTAGCTTCAAATTCAGTGTCAGTACTATTTATCTTCTATCCTATCCTCAGAATTTTTTACGACATGAAAATGACAAAGTAAATTGTCGGCTTTTCGATTCCAAGTGAATTTAAAGAGAGCAATGGTAGACAGCAAACATTTTAACAGACAGATGTGTTAGGTGATCAAACAAAGCTTTTGCATTTCTAACTTTTCTAATTTTCCAACTATAAGGCATGCTGCCATTTTCTTCTACTGTGTAACTCCAAATAATAATTTTACAGTTCCAGTGGTGACTGTTGGGATAATAGGAGCAGTTTGCATCACAAGCTACTTGTCCCTGCTTGTCTGTTCTGTAACTGAAAAGAAGATTAGGAATGTTTCAGTAAACTTGAATAGAATAGCAAATGTCTTATTTTAGTAGTAATATATGTAAACTTATATTTATTGGTCTTTAAAGTGAATAACACAAGAAAATACCAGAACCTATGTAAATAAGTATGTTCTCAGTGAAGGAATTTAACTTCTTGTGGAAAAGAAATAGGATGCCGTGTTTTAATATCAATATTTCATACTAAACTCTGGAACAGCTATATCTGTCAAAACTTGAATATTTCATTTGTGCTTTTCTGGTCAAGGTGCCCTTTGTTTTAAGTACAAAAGTGAACAAATGTGATGCCTTGACTTGTCTCAACTACCAAGCAGCTTCCAAAAAGAAAAAGTGTCTGGATATGGAAAGCAAGGAGGAATTCCTTTGCACTTTCAAAGAGATTCCAGAGAGAGTTTAGAGGAAGATGGCATTGTCAGTAATGTCTAAATTAACAGAATAAAAGGAAATAGCTAGGTCATTTTTAAAGATACCTATAAAGAGAATTTCTGAAAATAAATAAAACTAGAAGTTCTTAGGCTGCTTCCACCACATTTTCTCTGTAAAGTTAAAATAATGATTTTATCAACATTTTTCAGGAAAAATACTATTTCTTCTTAGTGATAGTGTTTCCTGTGGTATTAAAAATATGAGAGAGATTTATTATAGTCAAGAGGACATTATTGGCAAATTTAATGGAAAATTGCAGTGGTTTGTTCCTACATTAACTGGAACTAGTGGAATTTTCTCCACTGATTTTGATGCAATAGGATTAAGACTTCAGTTTTATCCAGTTATTAAAATTTAGAAGATATTGATTCTGAATCCTGCTGTTATGTCACATTTCTATGGGATTATTCATAAGATGACCACCTAATGCATATTTAAGGCAAATAAACTGCTTTTGTTGTTATGCAGTGTAAAACTAACCAAATTGGGGGAAAAGCAAAACAAAACAAAACAAGCAGAAATAGAAGCAATTTTCCCCTTGCATGCTTGCAGCCAAAATTTTACCATATTTTGCATTTGAAAGTACAGACTTGAAAAATACTGCACAGTGATTTGAAGTAAAAATCAAGTTAATCTTTTTAATTTTTAATTTCCACATTGAGAAGTATAAATTCAATGAAGAACATGTCTGAAATACACTGGTAATTTTTACTATTTAAAAAAATCCTTAATGCTGTGTTATTATTTAAAAGAAATTATAAAATGTTAGCAATATTATTTTTTTCTAACTGTTCTGAACTGTATAGGTTCAATATATGTGTCAAAAGATGAATTTTATGGCTTATGCTATGTGTGGTAAAAGCACCTTATTGATCTTTTTTCAGCAACACATCTATTTGATAGTTGACTGCAGTTTCTGAGGATTAGGCTCAGTCACCCAGGTTCTTCTTTCTGTCCTTTCTGTGCTTCCATATCCTGCTTAAAGTTCCCTTAAAAAGTACTATCTTCTCCCCAGCCCACCATACACCCCCTGCCTCTGTGCTTCTAACTATATTTGACTCAGTTTGTCAGGCTAGAATATTCTTTGTAAGCTATAACTGAAGAGAAACCTTTGTTTTGATTCTAGTGATATTTTTCATCGATTATCCAGAATTACATTGTGGATCATTGAGTTCACTGCATATATCTAAGATCTCAGTGCTTCAGAGCAGGGACCAGCCCCATTGCAATCATATAATAGAATCAGAGAATCATAGAATTAAGGTTGGAAAAGACCTCTAGGAACACTGACTCCAACCATTGATGGAACACCACTATGTCCACTAAATCATAGCACAAAGTTCCACGTCCAGTTGTTTCTTGATACTTCCAGGAATGGTGACTCCACCACTCCCTGGGCAACCTGTTCCAATGCTTAACCACCCACTGAGAGAGAAATTTCTTCCTGATATCCAACCTAAACTTCCCCTTGTGCAACTTGAGGCCATTTCCTCTTGTTCTGCTGCTTCTTACCTGGGAGAAGAGGCCAATAGCCCACATTGTTACAACTCCCTTTTAGTAGTTGAAGAGAGCAATAAGGTCCCTTGAACCTCTTTTTCCTCAGATTAAACAACCTGTTCCCTCAGCCACTCGCTATACACTTAACCAGCTATGTTTCCCTTCTCTGGACTCACTCCAACTCTTCACCAGTGTTAAGTACAGGGAAATGATCACTTCCATATTCCTGCTGGCCACACTAGCTTTGAGAAAGGCAAGGATGCCACTGGTCTTCTTGGTCACCTGGGTACACAGTGTTTCATGTTTGGCAGCCATCAATCAGCACCCTCAGGTCTTTTGCTGAGGCATCTTTCCAGACATTCTTCCCCCAATTTATAGCATTGCATTGGCTTGTTGTGACCCACCAGCAGAACCTGGCACTTGACGTTGTTGAACCTCATAACATTAATCTCAGCTAATTTATCCAGCCTGTCCACATCCCTCTGTAGAGTATTCCTGCCCTCCAGCAGATCAACACTTCTATACAGCTCTGTGTTGTCAGGAACTGAGGGTGCACTCGATCCCTTTGTCCTTATCATCCATGAAGACATTAAAAAGAACTGGCCCCAATACTGAGCCCTGGGGAACACCACTAGTAACACTAGTGACCACCTGCCAACTAGATGAGACATCATTTACTGCCATTCTCTGGGCCTTTCCTAAATCCATGCTGGCTGGGCCTGATCCCCCTATTCTCCTATATGTGCTGGACACTCAAGATTATGTGCTCCATAATGGCACCAAAGTCAGACCGACAGGCTTGTAGTTACCTGGATCCTCCTTCTTACTCTTCTTGTAGGTGTGCATTACATTGGCTAATCTCCAGTCCTCTGGAACTTGCCTGATTAGCCAGAATTGTTGGTAAATGATGGAGTGTGACCTGGTGAACTCTTCTGAATGAGCAATAACAAAATGCTGGTTTTGTATTTTTATTATGTCTCATCTTGCCTCGACATATTTCCAAATTTGTTGAAGTAATTAATCTTTAAAACAATCTTAGATTGCACATCTTAGATTACATAGAATTTAATGAAATAGATTTTCCCATTAATCAGTCTGAAATAAACAACAAGCTTCAGCAAGGCAAGAAGCAGCACCTCCGCTACCACTGACAGACACCTCAGGCCTGTTTCATCTCCAGGATGTGAGATTTTGTGGGACTTTCCTTAGAAATGCTCATTGTAGCTTCTCTGTAAACATCCTGATATGAGGTCTGACATCCTACACTCATGTTCTCACAGACAGTTTGTGGAGGTTTTCACAGTGAAGAGGATGAAAACTCAAAAAGATAAAGTCATATGCAGAAAATAAAGGTTTGTGGCCTCACTCTAGAAACCTATTAGTATTGTGACACCCTATTTAGTGCAGGCCTCAGAGAAAGTACTATGTATGGGGGCAATTATTTCAGGAAAAAAAAAGGAAAATAATTTTGTGTGTAACTGATTTAATGTATCAGGCAGATGGAATAACATGGCTGGATCTTTTCATGACAGCAATGCCCTGGTGATCAGCAAGTTGCCTAAATCAAAAATTTTTAGAAATATTTACTAATGCTTGTTTTCCAGATTAGCAACTCTTCAGCAATGAGCATTGGCAACTGAAATGTGAAGTGGTTATTCCCATCATATTATTGTAACTTACCAACGAAAGAAAAAAAGTCTAAATTGGTGTGTTTGTGTCTTCTGATATTTGATGTTTAAAGAATAGGTTTTTAGCCAGTGATAGCTAGGTATTTCATTCATTGCTAATGGAAACAATTATCACCCTTAGATGTCAATTTGACACAATCTAAGGAAGGTGTGCTGCACCTCTCCATTGACAACAGAGGGCAATGAGAGGAAAAGCTTAAGCTAAATATACAGCTGTAAAGTAGATATTATTAGACAGAGTAATTCTAAAGTGGTTCACAATTTTTGAACATAATTAGAATAAAGTCATTACTCTAAACCCACTTTTTTTATAATAATGTTGTAAGATTTTCTGTGTAAAAAAGTATAACTTTCCCTAACAAAGACTCTGAAAAGATAAATAACTTTGAGTGTTTAAACAAGTAATTTAATTTTAGATGGTAAAAATTATTACCACCATCTGAAAAGAAATCCTAATGGAAATTTATATCTGTCAATGAAAAACACAGAAAATGTGAATCCTAATACTTTGTAGGAAAAATGAATATCCATCTGTAATTAGACTGTTGTATTGTTTAGATACAGATAAATATAGTTTTCTGAATAGCTGGAAAAGCAAGGTTAAAATCATTACTGGAATTATTGTGTACTTTTTGTCGTGGAATAAAAAGCTCGATCAGAGGAATATGCAAAAAAAAAAAGTAATATTTTAAAATGTGTCTTTGGCCCTGTGACTTCCCCATGTAGGTACTGTGACCTTCTTCTGTGACTGCAGGTCCAGTGGCTCTACATGCAAAATAGAGTGTGACGTTGTGATAAAAAATAAGAAGCTCCAGCCCATCCAGTGGCAGCACAAAAAAACCCCAATATTTTTCCAGTACATGCTGCTGAGCAGGGACATTATGCAGATTCTGAAAACAAACATTTAAAATCATCTGTAAAAAGACACAAATGCCATCCCTAGTTAAGAACTACCACAAGTGTTGTGATAAATTGAGGTTTAGGATCAGCTTAGATATTTAGTAACATGAAAACATGACAGGATTCCTACATATACCAGTCTGGGTCAGCTAATCAGTGGTTTTCCTTTTCCTCACCCTGCTGAGATTGATGTCATCTGTTTCATTTGAACTCCTCTCTGACATATGCCTTTTGCTGGTTACCAGGCAACCAGCATCATTGAGAAAGCTAAACATGTGCATCAACTATTATTCACATCAAGGCTTTATCTCAGAGTACCTCAAAACATCTCTGTCAATTCACAATTTTGGTTTCCCAGCCTTCAGTCCCCAAGGAATGGCTTCACATCACTAAATTCAGAAGAAAATAGGGATGCAGTTTCTTTGAGAAAATAAAATTTTCTGAAAATTTTCTTGAAGGTTTAAATATAGATCTAGAATTTTGATGGTTTGATTTGTTGACATTTTTTTTCTTAAAACCAATAAACCTTCACTGTTCATGTAGATCTCTTCAGGAAATCAGTAATGAAGCAGCACAGCTGAAGTATACATGAAGATTTCTCACAAGGATATGTCATTTTCTAAAGGTTTTGTAGAGTTTGTGAGAAGTTTGAAGAGTAACATCAATGTTGGGCTATTAAGAAATACATAAATAGAGAGAGTTTGAAGTAATGAGATTAATCTATCATGGCATTCACAGATATTTTTTCAGGTAAAAATGAAAGCATAAATTCAATCACCGTACAGTTTAATAACGCTCTAATATTATTTTCCAATTAAGGGTAGTGCTGTTCTGCAGAATTTGCTTAAGCTAACTTGTATGAAGAAAATCCTGGCACAGAACTGACACTGGAAGACCTAGATGGATCTTTTAAACATGAATTTTGATTTTATGTACTTTGGTTTGATGCTAAAATGAAAATTTAATGCATGGGACAAAAACATTCAGTGGCCACACAGTATATGAAAGCTTATGGTGCAGAAATCAATATAAATTCATAATTGGGCTCGTAGGAGCTCTCTTTTTACCTAATTGTTAAGAATAATTAATCAGCAATCAATTTGTGCCTGTTGTAATTGTCAAGAGAGTTCTAACTTGGTTTATGTTCCTCTGAGTCACACAGTTTTCATCAGCTCTATCATTCAAATTTAGTTCCATATTTCTGAACATATCTGTTGTTTTTTTTTTTTTTTTTTTTTTTTTCAAACAGATTCATGAAAAAGATTAAACCTATAATATCCCTAAAATTTATAAAGATAACCTCAAGGATTGTGCATGGAAGTATCCCTGATAAAAATATTAAAGAACACTAGGAAACAGAGAACACAAATCACTTCTAAAAATATAAACCATCTATTATCTTACTGTCAGTAAAAACCAAACAGTAAATGAACCGATAAAAATATTTTTGAATTAAAAATTAAATCTCTTCCTTCCCCAATATCGAGGTCAGGCTGATAGGCCTGTAGTTCCCTGGATGCTTTTAGAGGGTCTTCCTGTACATGGGCATAACTCTTGCTGACTTCAGTGAGCTGAGATTGCCCTGGTTAGCCAGGACTGATGATAAACAGTGAAAGGTGGCTCAGTGAGCCCTCCCATCGGCTCCCTCAGTACCCTTGCCTGGATTCCATCCTGCCCCACAGATTTGTGTGTCTAAGTACTGCAGAAGGTTGCTGCACATTTTCACCTAGATCTGGCTCAAATCTGGCTATGAGAAGACTTTGTCTTCTGCAGCTTTTCAACCCTCTCAATCTTATTTCCCAAATAAAAACAGCCAATAAAAACAGTTAACTTCTGTCAGTTTTGAGACTCTGAGTCTCTGAAGTTGTAATTACTGTATTAAACGTTATTTCCATAAAGAAAGCAAAATGCATCCAGTAAGAATGTTTGATTCCAGAAAGTCTGGAGTGGCCCATTTCTTCTGTTTTCATACAGTCTGAAATAAGGAGTATAAAGGAGTATCAGGTCACCAGTTTAGGCAGTATTTTGTAACGTAAACCACATTACTGCATTTTTAATAAAAGACTGGGAGTGATGGGCCAGCAGTTAACATCAACAGTATAGCAACAGTTGTCAAGCCATGCCTGCAAACGGTGGATGCAAATTGTATAATCTGTATAAATTGTCCCAGCATTGTAACAATGTTCTGTAAATGGCATCAGACATCGATATATTGATGCAGTCAAGATTTTAAAAATTGTAGGATGTGTAAGGATATCACCACATTACTTGCCTTCTTGTAAATGCTCAGGAGCAGGTACTAAGCAGACACATATTTGCCATGAATTCAGAAATCAACATATTTTGCTTTGTTTTTGAAATCCCCACCAAGTGCTCTTCTGTATTCTCACACAAAGCATCTCTGCTGAATATTTGTTCCACAGCAAAATTTAGACTGGATTTGTGGTGAGATCCTGGAGGACTTAGAGTCTGGATGACAACCTGAGAGTGACGAGAGTGTGCTGGCTACTGTCCTCCAGTACCCAGCACTCCCAGATGTGGGTTAAGCCAGCCCTGGTAAGGAGCCCTTTTAACAGAGCAGAGAGGATTCAGAGCCTTTTGCAGACCAGCACTGCATAAATTATCACTTGTTATCAGGAAGGCTTGAGAAATGAAGAGGTCCAGCACATGTGTACTTTCTAATTTGTTTCTTTCACGGTATCTGGCACATGCCAGTTCTGGTACAAGCAGCACAGGAGGAAATAAATGGATTTGGGAATTGTTCAAAAGACAAATGGCTTTTTTCCCTTATTTTTATACATCATAGAGATGGGAAAATCTTCCCTCTCTTTTACTAAAAATACACAATTTATAATATATTCTAGGGAAAAACATGTATTTGAAAAGCAAATTTAATTGTCTTTCATGAACCTGAAGGTGGTCAAATATGCTATTGATCATCTTTTAAAACTAATTTATATAACAAATAAAAATCTGTTGTTTCAGAATGATAAGAAGGCTCTGAATACTTCAAGAAAAAATAAAGGATCTTAAGAGGAGAACAATTAGAAAGGCCTTTTAGTGCCCTTTGAACCTGCACAACTCTTTCATATATTTTTAAATTTTCTAAGTTGTGAACAGAAAAGTCTATTTCAAAATTAAATTAAACACATGAATATTGGGGCTTCTCTTTACTTTTTTTTATTTTTTTAATTATAGTATAAATACCATTTCTGCATTATAAGTAACAGCTTTCTAATATATCTCTCCTGTGTCTTAGTCTTGACAGGTGACAGCACTAAGAATTGCACCATGTTTTTTTCTAAAAGTAAAGATGCATAGGAAGATACACACATATGCCTCACATAGTCTACAGCTTCAGGCATATATAAGTCGTATGGTTCACTTTGTTTTCTGTAACCATGGGCAATCTCATCTGAGAAATATTCTCAGCTTCTTTTCAAATTATTTTTCAATAGCATAATTTGTGGTTTTATTAAAGGTGAATCTTTTACACACAGAATGCCCACTGTTAAATAAAAGGATTTATTGTCACAAATTTTAAGTGATTTTTTATTAAGCAGTTCCATGTGTTTAGAAATAAAGCTTTGCTGTCCAACCAGAACTAAGAGTCTGACTAATAGGCTAATTACTTCAATAATATTTAGTGCTGAGATTAGCCATGTAAGAGGAAAAAACAAAGACACAAAGAAAACATGTAAAACACTTTACCTATGCCTACACATTCATTTTTGCAGCTGTAACCTCATTTTAATTCTATGAGTAGCTGCACACTAAGACATTTCCTTTAGTAATATCTCTTATTAGTGTTGTGGGCTACCAATATTTAGTAGTTTTCAGAAAACATGAGCAATATGAAGTATAAAGAACTTAAAGGAAAAAAAAAAAGATAAATAGAGCATGAAATATTTTTTACTTTTGCAACTTGTAATATTGCTGTTGCATCAGAGGAAGATAATATTGCCCTTCAACAAATTAAGTATCCTACCATATCCTTCCAACACATATTACCTTGAATTGTTCTTTGCCAAAAATAATGACAAGTGCCAACAACAGGCACTGAGGTAGTGGAGGTTTTATTATAAGTTTTTTAAAAGTTATCTAGAAGATTGCTAATCTTATTGCATGCTTTACAAGAATTAAATATATTTTAACATATATTAATAAGCTATTTCATCTCATAATCAAGCACTTATTAAATTAATTCTAGGCTAGCTATTTTCATTGAATTAATATATGTGAAGAAACAATATTGAGTTTTTTAGAAATAAAGTAAACTATTTTTCTAGTGCTACGAAACTAAGCCTCTAACAACTTAAGGTTATTTTTAATGAGACTCTACAATCTTTTAGAATTCCATAATAGATTTCATAAAACAAATGTGCCCATGGCTATTTCCTGTCTCTTGAGGGAGATCAAGTTTCCAATGAACAGAAATTAGCAAACTCTAAAAATATATTATATTACAAAGTTGGAAATAATATCCTTTCTTTCAACAACTGCACATACTGTACAATTGAGTGTGAATATTATTTAGGAACATTCATGATCCAACTTGCCAATTTTTGCTTCAAAATAATTATTGTAAAAGAATAAAAAAAGCTTCAATTCTATCAGTTCTGAGAGAAAGGCTCATAATAATTCATAGTAAGTAAGAAAAACAAATAAATTAATTAACTTTCCAGGCCCAAACCCATGATTTTAATATAGAGAAAATAAACAATAAGTACCTCAAAAAATGCCTTTGTGAATTATTTGACCGTTTAGTCATTGACATGGCAATTTAATGGTAGAGACAGCAACTGCATTCAACCAAGCCAGTCCAGCTCAGCTCAGACCAAGAGACGTGAAAGAGCTGCTTTAAGAACACATACATTTTTTTCAGTACCAAAGAAAATTAAAAGTAATATCAAAATACTGATTTTAAAAGAATGGTAGAGCTAAAATCTGTCTCATTAGAGTTTTATATTTGAGTGCATTCTCAATTTCCTGTCATTAGTCCATAGAATGACCGTATGTTTGTTTCAATGTTCTGTATTGTATCATGAAACTAACATGCTATCCAGAACCTTTCAGATGCAAATTAGAACATTTAAATTCATGCTGACAGACCATTACCCAATGTGAATTAAACTTAACATTTTTTTTCTGTTTGGTGGTAGCCAAAAGCCAGACCACATCAGAGAGAAACTACTGATGCATCTTTCATCCCTGGACATTGACTTGGCCAACACAAGTGCCCAAAAACCTGTGAACTGATAGTGTCATATATAATGGACTAAATTTACAAATCATCTGTAAATAGGAGAGGTCTCTTTAATTTATGACATGATTTTCAAAATATACTTCCATGCACCCAGCTAAAATTATTTTCTGATTTCAAAGAAGTAATGTTCAACTGTTTACAATTTTCTGACTTTTAAAGCTCTGCAGGGAAAATCTCAATGCATAAAAAGAGGCACTAACTACAGACATTTCTTCAAATGCTTTCATAGATCCTAAATGATGCCAACAGTAACAGTGAAAATGGTCTTAAAAATATCTTTAAAGGAATGTACCCAATGTCCTTTTTCTTCCTGAATTCTCAGACTATTTTGTTCAGTCAAGACAAATGAATATTCCTTTTTACTGCAAGCCACAATCATCTTCATAAGGTTCTTTTTTGTGGCCAGCCACATTTATCTTCATCACATTAATGACGAATGACACTTCTTGCTGCACAGTATGAATTAGAAGTTCTCTCATTCTTGATATAAGTTGGACAGTTCAGTTTTTTTCTGTTGGCTTTGGGGAATAAAATAGGGGTAGAAAGAGAAAATACAGGATAGAGATAATTCACAACATTTTCAAACATTCAATGTGTGAATTTGTAGTTTGCACTAGCATCCAACTGGGAATGATTTAACAGAGTATTATTATCAGCATTAATTGCCCCCATGTGTATAGATATACAAAAAATCATCACTCTATATAGAAAAGTTTCCTTTGGAGTAGTCAGCTGTTTTATTTATGAAACTACTTGTATTCCTGGAAATTAAAAAAAAATGTATTAATGCTTTTAGAAAAAAAATTACAGAGAACATTTTAAAAATAATCTTTTCATAGTGTTCATCACTGAAGTCTAAAATTAAGAGATGTTTCAGTAACCTCCATAAGTGAGTCCACTGCATTTCTAGTGCAATAAGGAATAAAGATTTGTGGAAAGGAGGTACTGCAGAAAATGAAATACATCAATTTTTCTATTATTTCTATTATAACATTTTTCAACCATAATGGGAAAACTTAAATTGAAAATGCTACTAGAACACAAAAGATTTGATTTTGACTTTTGTAGCTAGCAGAGAATTGTTGGTGAATGGCATGTTTTGCTGGGAGCCTCAAGTGGAACATCCACAGTCCTCGGTGCACCCTGTAAGTGAAATAACAAGCTTTCATATAGCTTAGTTTTCTGGGGTTACAAAAATCTCTCTCTAGTGTAGACAAGATATTTCTTCAAAACTAATCTCTTCTTCTACAACTATATGTCTCTTCTATGATCCCACTGAATATAAGAGGTTTTGGGTCAATGCTGGAATTCACAGTCTTGTGTTTAATTCCTACCATTGTCATCTTGAGAATCTCTGAATCTGGTATCTTCCATTTACCATCCAAACAGACAACATCGGATTCAACTTTACCAGACTAATGAAATCTACATTTTCAAGATCAGGAATCTGTGCAATCTTAATGATACTTTTAGAAAGGTCAAATGCTAAAAATGAGATTTACAGAAGCCAGAAGGCTGGGATTAAACTCAACAATGAGTGCTGGAAATAAGTATGACTAATAATTTACTGTCAAGGAAATTTTAATGATAATCTGGAAGAAAATGTCTACCTCAATTCAAGATTCTAAACTATGGACTACAGTCTTTGTCTTCAGGCATGCAAATGGATAAACTCACCATGAAACAAGCTAAAAAAACAATGCCTTTACTGCTTTCTATGCAGCAATTCAGCACTGAGAGAAATCATCACTTCTATGTTAAAAACCTGGCTGAAAGCTGCCTTCCTCTGATATTTGCAGTAGGTAGCTACCTCCAGTTATTTCTACCCAGAACGCTTTCTTGGCATATTCAAGGTTTAGGGATTTAGGTCTCTTTCACAATCTTACTTTCAGTGCAATTTATTTGAACATCATTCAGAACAGGTACTGGGACTAATTTACTCCTTTTTTTTTTTCCTTTTCTTTCTTCTTTTTTTTAATGCAATGTAATTAATGATTTTTATTATAATGACTATGTAATTTTTTGTTTCGTTTGTTGTTTTTTTGTTTGGTTGCTTTTTTTTCCCAAAAAATCAAACATAATAAAGCATGTCTTCCTGTAAACAGGCTTGGGAAACATTCACCAGATAACCTAAAGGACCCTGATTAAGGAAAAGTGTGTTAAATCAGCTGACTTCATCAAGCTCAGTCTGTTCAAATACTTAACAATAGAACTTCAGATCCCTAAAAAAAGCTGACCATTTCAAGAGTGATGAGAACTACTCTTATACAATGATTTTTAAAGCAGAGCAGAGGTACCCAAATCCATTTGGATCATGGCCTTTGCCATTCCTTCTGGCTTCCAGTGTCTAAACTCACAAGAAAGTATAGATTAATTTATGAAATTATTAGAAACCTCTGTTTTTTCAAGCTTAGAAAGAAATTAAACAGTAATAGATTGGTTTATCTTTGTTCTTTTTTTATGTGTGATTATTACATACGCTATTTTAGAAGAAAAAACTTAGAGAAACTTTAGGAGAAGGACTTTTTCAAATCAGGAGTGAATGCAGTAGCCATCCTTAGCTAGGTAAAACTTTATACACTTAGATTTTATTGACAGCATGCAATTTGTTTTCAAGCTATCTATAAACCACAGCAAAATGACAATACCTTGTACGTTACACCCTTTCCTCCTGGAAAACTTAGCTTTTAAGGAAAGCAAGATAATTAATTCTGAAGCAAGACATCAATCTGTTGTTCTTGAAGCCAGTAACTGCCTCTCAGAAAAACCTTAAACTGGGTCTGGGGTCTGGACTGTGAAACTAACAGCCCTTCATGTATTAGTTCCATCCCCTCCTGCTATCAGTGCAATCATCACCCCCCCAAGGTGGAGGTGGCGCACCTTCTATTAGAACCAGGGTATGCTTTTACTGTGCATTTAAACCTACAGTCCTCTTGCAATTCCTATGAAATATTCTGAATGAAACCCCAACTACAGTTTTTTGTTAGGTACAGGGACAGAAAGGCCCAGTCACGAGTCGCCCTACAAAACCCATGGCATATTTTAGTATTTTCAAAAATTCATAGAGTAGAAAAAGATTGCTATTCACACTGATTTTGCACATCGTGGCAATTTCCCATGTTCAGAATTGAGTTTATGATGTTTTTATTAAGAGATATTTTGTTTTCATAAAGTTCAGTAAACACTAACTCCATAAATCCCTCGTAAGCAAATATGAAATAAGCTTATATTCCAGCTCATAGGAGAGGAGCTTAATATCCACTTCTTTTAGATAAGTAATTTTGGAACTGCACTGAGTAAGCATTTCAAAAGCAATTAAAAATAATCCTTGATTTTTGATAAAGAACTTAAACATCCAGTGAACTGTGAGCATAACAAAATACTTTTTAAATTGAAGAGTATTATATTATGTATAACTACATGCAACTTACCAGAAAAATAAGTAAAAGGTTATTAAACAGTGAGAGTGGGCATTTGCTTTACACTTGTTTTAAAGACTTCCTTATTTACATGACCATTTTCATCAGCCGCAGTGTAAGCAACATAACTTTTTTTGCAAACAAAAAATAACCCTGAAAATACATAGATGGTAATTGAAAGCTCAGTATAAAATCAACACCTGGAATCATATACCATTCCCATGGTAGGAAATCTTAATTTCTCAATAAAACATTATTATAGCTAAGAAAACAATTACTGGTTTTATTTTACTGGGACTCCATAAAATCCAAATACAATAGCTGAAAAGAAGACAAAACAATATCAGAGCTTTAGACCAGAATGAATATAAAATCTGTTGTATAGTCCTTAATTGTATCACAAATGACAGGATGTAAGGGGGCAAATATAAGGAGAGAAAAAAATGGAAAAAAAGAAATACAAATGCTTTTTTTCACTTGTATGCACTGTATTTGAGATTGTCCAGTGGGAGGAAGATTACTTTGTAAGATGCTATATGAACTGACAGAGAAGCACTGCTATACAGCAAAGAAAGATAACACAATACAGAAACTTAAAGTGTAATTGGTAGAGATTATTAGTTGATTAGATTTGAATGAGTTGATTTTTCTTGAATAAATGAAATAAAAGTATCTACAGTATTTTAGGGCACATATTATGCGATTTAAAAAGCACAAAATACCTGATTAAAAAAATAAATATCTACAGCTGACTGGTTACATTTTGTTTACTGTAAACAAAACCATTTTTCATTATTATTCCTTTGTTTAGTATCTGTTTAAAATCTCCTAGTTGCTGTTTTCTTTTCCCCCTTTGCTCTCTAAATTAGTATTGCTCTTAACATGCACTACCCATTTAAAAATAAAAAAGAAATCCAAACCTACCTCAAAACTACCATCATCACCAAAAACAGTAAGAAAAGCCAAAAGCCTCTTGTTCTTTAGTAACTCTGTCTTGAGGAAAAGTTAGATGGATTTGAATGCATGTTTTTATCAG
Source organism: Bombycilla garrulus (assembly GCA_013400315.1). Lineage (NCBI taxonomy): Eukaryota > Metazoa > Chordata > Aves > Passeriformes > Bombycillidae > Bombycilla > Bombycilla garrulus. Next base: position 73,690 of record VXBU01000278.1, read on the forward strand.
GTTTAGATTTTTCTGTATGGGATACTGTAAGAGGATGTGTTACCTGTAAGTTTTGACAGTGGTGGGACTGGAGGGCTGGTCTCTGTGCTAAGTGCTGGGGCTCCAGCTGGCTCTGATGGACTGAGCCCTTCAGCAAAGTGTGTGATGCCCCTGGGAAATATATTTGAGAAAGAGGGCCAGACTGAGGTGCTGTGGAAGGGTAGGTAAGCGGAATATCAGGGCCAGGTGAGCAGGAGATACTTCATAGCAAAGCAATGGAGCCCTGGAGGGTCCACGGGCTGTGGACACATGGGCACTTTCCTGAAGTACACTGGAGCAGCAGAAATGAGTATGAAGAAAGGCAAACTGGGAGAAATGTGCAAAAACAGAAGTGGTAGGAAATGAAATGTCACCAGCTTCCCGTACTTCACTGAAGAGCCTGACGGTAAACTGCAGTAGTAAAAAAGGTAGGTAGAGATTAGGAAATGGGGAGGAAAGGTGCTTTCCATAATTGCTTAAATGTTTGGCTTAGTTTCTGAATATTTCAATCAGTATTAGAATTTTTATTTAATTAGCAATAAATTCCCAAAGTTGAGTCTTTTTGGCCTGTGTCGGTAACTGGTGGGTGGTTTCCCATTATTTTGATCCATGAGTTTTTCCACTACTGGTCTTTTTGTTTTCTCCCTCATCCTGTGGTAAGTAGGTTGGTGTTTGGCTGCCAATCAGGGCCAAACCAATTCACAAGAGAACCACAGAGGGCTTACTTTTAGGCTTTTGAGGATTGCTCAATTGTGCAATAATTTCTCAACATTCTAAGTGAACACAAAAAATAAAAACAATTGCCAGATATGAGACTTTGAAAGGATGGGAAGTTCAAATACTACATTATTATAGATGTTGGAAGATGGAAAACACCTTAAAAATCAGGTTTGTTGCTACAAGCATAATGTAAGCTTGTTCATTTGTGAGATAAATACAGCAATAACAGGGCAGTCATATAAATCTTCAAAAAGTATTGCTGCTGGAGAAAAGTAGCTACATTAAAAATGAAATTGCACACAGAAATTTCTTCCAGTGGACAAATAAGAAAAAATAAGATGTGAGCAAGAAAGAAAAGTAAAGGTGCCAGGAAACCTGCCTGGATGAGCAAGAAGCTTCTATCAAATATCAAATATCAAACAACAGAAGTATATTTTATGGAATGTGGAAAAAGGGACAGACCACATGAGAGGACTGTAGGAACATTTTCAGGAATGCAAGAGGAAGGCCAAGGCCCTTTTGGAATTGAGTCTGGCAAGGACAACATGAAGGGCTTCTGTAAGAACATCAGCAGCAAAAGGAAGACTGGGGGAAATGTGAGGCTGCTGCTGAACCAAATGAGTGATAGAAGACACAGAGAAGGTGGAAATACTGAATATCTTCTATGCCTTAGACTTAACTGCTGAGACAAGCTGTCAGGAATCCTACATCTTGGATTTAAGAGAGGAAGGCTGGAGAAAGAAAGACTTCCCTTTGGTCAGAGAGGGTTGGGTCAGAGCTAGGCAGGCTTAACACCCGTAAGTCCATGGGGCCTGGTGGGATGTACACGTTGCTGCTGAGGGAGCTGGCAGATGTTGCTAAATCACTATCCATTATCTCTGAAAAATCATGGAGAACAGGAGAGGTTTCCAGTTACAGGAAAAAGACCAGTGTTAGTCCTATCCTCCAAAGACAAGAAGGAGAACCTGGGAAACTACTGGTGAGTCAGCCTTTACTCCCTCCCTGGGAAGGTAATGGAACAGATCATTCTGGAGATCCAGAAAGCTCATCAGCAATAAAAGCAACTGTAGTATATAAAAAGAGAAATGGAAAAATGAACCAATTTCCCCTTAACTGACAAAAGCAGTTACAGTACTGTGAGCAGGAGGTAATATGAAGAATAGAGATAGGATGAGCTATCAGTAGATCATCAATATTAAAAGCAGGAATGGAGAAGAAACAAGAAATTGATAATCCCAGCTTAATCTAAATTACTGCATTTCAGTCATTTGTACTTGGAGTTCATGTGATTGCATGTGCCTAAAGGAAAAGTTAAGCCTTCAATGTTTTTCAATCTATGCTATATTATAAATTCAGATATCATATGATTATAGCAATAAGTTTTTGCAGTACTGGGTAATACTTGAAGAAATTACATAGCTTCAAGGGGAAAAAAATTGTCAAAAAACCTGCACTCTTCTTTGTAGATGAAACAGTCACATAACTTAAAAATATTTTGTGGTCTTTTTCATTATTTTAATGAAGAAGTACCACAGCACTAATGTTTTATTCAGAGGGCTTAATACATACTTTATATATCTAAATCTTGTTTACACATACAGGGGGAGGGGGGAAAGAAACATAAACCCATCTCTTTGGTGTAAGTATTTTACCTCCTTTCCAGTCTCCACAAAGGAAAAGATAACATGAAAGCAGTATTTTTTTTTTAATTAAGCTAAAAATCAATAGATAATTTAAGCATACCGGGGAAGATTATTCTCCTCTATAGATGCAAAATAAGACTTCTTCTTGAGCAGCTTTTAAAAAGACTTTGCATTCAGTCCAACCAGGAGAGTAACAATATATTAGAACATAAAATCACAGATGAAACCAACTCCAATGAAAGTACAAGGTTATTCAGTAGGATTAGTTCAAGGCATGATGCAGGAATAGCATTACATTGTCTTCCATTAGAAATTAAAGGCATTGGGTAGCTATTTTCTGTAAGGTTTTAAGGAAGAAAAGGATCCCAAGGAGAGAACTGAGCAAAGAGTCTTTGTGTTTTATGTTCAAAAAAGAAGACCAAAACCATGTGCTCTTCTACCTGTGAATGTCAGCATAATTTTTTTTTCTGATTAACAGAGGGTTTTTCTGTTTATCAATAAGTTAAAAATTTGAGCTGTTTTTCTAGCTAAATGACAAAAATAACAAATATTTTCCACTAAAGAATCTTTTTTCCTTCTTTTGTTTCAGAAATTTCTCATAAGACATAAAAAACGTAGATTACATTATTGTGTTAGAGCAGAAGCTAAGTGATCAAATACTTTCATCACAAGAACAAAATTAATATATTTTTGGCTACATGGACAATTCTCTCACTCCTGTCTAGCCCAGCTTCCTCCCTTCCTTTCAAAGAAAGCATATTATGAATAGTTAAACAAGGCACATAATTTTTTTGCTTAAGATAAAGGAAATAACTTTTTTTTTGTATAACAGAAAATTTTATTTCTTTCTTTTCCCCCAGCACTATGCTACACTCATGACAAAAAGGAAGAAAACACTTAAAAAGCAAATGATGAGAGTAGAGTAGCACAATACTGATAAAAGTCTGAGGCTCTCATGTGTGGGAAGGGATTTGAGAAAATGTTTCAAACTCTTATACGGAAAACCTCTAGTCCACTAATTCTGATTCTGAAAACAGCAGAAGAGATGGTAATAATAATCTTCCAAGGTAACTGGACTTTATATTTTATTGACAGGTGAAATTAAAACTCAAGCTGTAAAGCAGTGATATATTTGTACTTGATAAATTTTGTATGACATATAAAGATAAAATAAAAATACAAAGGTTTTGTATTCCACTATGTAACCATACACATTAAAGCAAATAAATCCAAACATTACCATTCCAGTTAAAAGTTTTCATAAGAAATGTCTTAGTAGTGTGTACAATAACTGACAAAAAGTTGTGGCTCCACCAAAAATAGTGAATACAAGATATTTCAAAATAAGGAGTTTGATAAAATTAAATTAAATTAAATTTTTAATAAATTAATTGTTAATAAAAAATTGCTTTCTTCTGAACTTATAAAATCTTATTGAAATTGAGAATTCTGTCACATTTCATGTGAGTTGCTAAATACCTGGCTCATGCTGAACTGCCTCATTATCCGTGTACTCATCACAAAATACCTTCTAAATTGGCATAAGAATAATAAAGTTCTTGTGTACAAAAGAATGAAACCAATAGAACTGACAAATAAGTCCACAATCGATTGCAAATTTCCTTGTGATTATCGCAAGAATTTTGATGATCTTCCAACAGCTTTTCTGTCAAGATGTGAATGTGTAACTTCAATTAAACCTTGTAATATGCAAAGGTTGGGAATATAAACCTTGTAAACAAGACACAGCTGTCATACAGAATTTAATTCCTTGTAACCCATCACAATCCCTAGTGAGCACCACTGTTTCCACTGATGTTTTTGGTAAATTGATGGTGAATTAGGGAAACAAGGCTGACTGGAAAAAAAACCTAAAAGCAAACAAATCTGAAATAGCTACAAGATTGTCAATGAACTCTGAATAAAGAATATGGAATACCACATAATTTATAGAAAGATATTTTACTACAGTCGACGTTACTTCAGATCTCCCTTTAATACACAGGAGCAAAATGAAGAACTAGCTTGGCTTTCCACTTCTTTGAGCACTTAGGAATAACTCCTGGCATATAGATTGCAAAAAAGATAACTTTTCCAGCATTTAAAAATGAATTAAAAACAGACAGAGTAGTGCTGTATTCTTTAATTTTAATTTGTTCCCACTGTGGCCACCTTAAAATTTATTCTTTTCTGATTGCTTAGAAAAAAAAAAAAGTTTGAAAAACATAGCCATAATATTATAACTTCTTCAGTATTTTTACATATTGGTCTGTCAAAATGTTATTTCTCAAGTTAGAGAGTAGATGTGGTCCATCAGTAAGAAAAGTATATTAGAAATATGCGTGGACCAAAAGGGGATAGAAGAGAATGAGGAGGAAAAAAAGGACGTATTTATTTTACCACTATTTTTTTTTAATAGAGCAGAGTTTATTATTTTAGCCCAAGCTGGGGAGTAAAGAAAAAGTTTTGACAACACCTGGTTAAATCCTCTTCCAATAATTCTTGAAATAAAATCTTTTCAGGTCCTTATGAGTGAACTCAGACAAGCAGATACAGCTCTGACCTCTGTTGTCTGGCATTTTGGTTTCTTGAACAGGAGAACGATTTTTTTCAGGTACAAATTACATATCATTATCTAATTTTTATGAAATTCTGCTTCCAGAAGTTCTCTTTTGTTTTTTTCTTTTTTTTTTAACATTGATAAGTGCAAATATTGTCAAACTCTGATGTTTGAGTTCAAATTTTAAATGGAGACATCATCTTTGAGAACCGGTGCTTGAGACTAGAAACTCTCATCATAGATTTTGAAAAGAGGTAGATTTATTTAAGGCAAACTATGTCTTTTCCATTAGAAAAGGTTAGATTTCTAATTTATACACTCAGTTAATTGACTAAGGTTGAATGGAATAGGCCTGGGCCTTAACATGTCTTATCTTTGTATGAATACGTGTACACTTTGTGTAGACTTGGGAAAACAAGAAACTTCTAGTGACTATACTAAGTAACACTAGCTTTCAGCAGTCAGGGATTTGGAAATCAGACCTTGGCCCTCATTCTTCATAAATGATGAAGAATTCAATAACTCCAAATATAGTGCCAAGTAATGTTGCTTTTATTACTGCTCTGCAGAGCCATGTCCTTTGCAGTCACAGTTCACAGAGCTCAACAGATATTTTTCATTTTGAATTTACCATTAAGCTAAGAAATTACATGCAGTACAGAGTAACACTAGGCAGGACTTAGACATAAAAACATTTGAACACCTTTAAATACTTAGAGTATTTTTAGCCTTTGAAAATTAAAAAAGACAAGGAAGAGCTTTACTCATCCAATGTACAGGTTTATTATGGTCTCCAGCATCAGAGAAAATGAAAAATGTCAGAAAGATTACACTTCAGACTTTATGGAGAGAGAGAGCAATTTCCACTTTGCTGGTTAAATGAGCACCCAAAAATGCAGGGATAAACTCTAGCAATTCACCTAACAAAGCCATTTGGCTTTGAAATAATCAGTCACAGAGTACAACCCATGCAGCTCAGTCCTGCCATGACCAGCCATTATTATACAATGAGCAGCCATGACCGAGAACTTAGCTGGTGACTGGTAAAATGAAATTTAAACCAAAAAAACCCCAAAGTTTTTTTCTTTCTTTTTAGAAACAACAGTTTAAAATGCATTTGGCAGAAAGCTCTGCCTCTATGGCAAAATCTGTTTGATCTTCCAGAGTATGTGAAAATTCATAGCTTTGTCAGGCTAGTATCTTTTAAAGGCATTAAAGAGATTCTCTCTTTTCAGTACAGAGTATATAACAGTGACACAACAAACTTGAGATAGATAATAGCTAATAGGTTATGTTATTTTGGAATGAGCAGCTCAGGATATGTAATAACTCAAAGGTGATTTCACATTAATATAGCTATTGCACCCTTTCCTCTCCATAAACACAGACCAGCCGAGAAGGTTTGGTAATAGGAATGTGGAAAAATCTATATGCTCCATATGGTTTATGTGAAGTGGTTTTGTTCAAGGAGAAATATAGACAGAGAAGCAAAAAGCACCCTTGAAATAAAGATAAATATTTCTCAGTGATAAAGACAGTATGGTATAAGATATTCAGAAAAAAATTTACTGATTTTCAAGCAGTTTGAGACATGCACTAGGGATAGGTTGTAAGACTGTATTCTTCAGGCTGCTCAGGGAGGCTGTGCAGGCTCCATCCTTGCAGGTTTTCAGGACCCAGCTGAACAGAAACCTGAACAGAGGGGGTATGAGCTCACAGGTGGTTCTGCTCTGTGTAGGAATGCACTAGGGACCTCCTGGCATCCTTAAAAGCCTCAATGGTCATGCAACACAGTCTGCCTACAGTTTGTTTTGTCCCTCTTCCTAACCTTGTGCATGAAACAAAGGTCAGTACTATTCCTTGTCGTGAAATATCCTACTATGTAGGCTATAATAATGAAAGCGCTGTACAAGTCAAAAGGAATGCTAAGGGAATATTAAATGTAAATAAAATACATGCCAACTTTTTTTTTTTTTAATAGAAAAGTTATTATTTACTTCTTTCATTTCAACTTCTTATGGATATTTGTACAATGCATCTTTGTGCGATATGAATTTGAGAATTTTGCATTCAAAATTTCCATTCATGTGTGAATGGAAAAATAATTACTCTTGTAAGCAAATAATACTTAATCCTGCTCTTGTTACTGTGTCTTAATTGCTAATATCTTTCCAATAGCTGAAAACCAATATCATAAGGCTTGTCTCCTGAGGACTATTTGTTCCCATTACACAAATCAAACCTCTCTGGGTGCTGAAAGATGTATCAATGAAAACATCTTTTCCAGGGAAATCTTATTTGCTCGCAGATATTCCATGAGCACAAAGAGTTTCTAAATTTATCAGATTAAAATTTATCAGATTAATTACTCATTGGATTATTAATAATATAATGTTTTAATTATATTTATTATTGTTATTATTATTATCACCATCACCGATAATATCATTACTATTTCCATTGCTTATATACCCCAACATTCACTGCTGAGTGTTAGGTCCAAATATTTTGTGATAAACTGATTAATGAGATAATTAAATTTTCTTTCCTGAAAAAAAATATTTCTATTCCCTAAAATTAGTTACTTTCATCAAGTCATGCTAGAAGCACTGCAGCTGCTGAAAATATACTGCCAAAGAAGACAGAAAAAAGATTATCTGCTTGACGATTCTTCCTTACAGAGTAGTACAAGATATTAAGTAATCTTCTGTATGATGGATTTTGGAAGGAAAACATAATTTTAGGGCATATAGAAAAGCAGGCACTTTCAAGGTGATTGCCAGAGAATGGTAACAGTTTATCCAGTTTTAAAAGTCACGAGAAAACAACAACAAGAAAATACCCTGGCAAGAAAAACACTCCCCACAACCCCTCTGATTTCTTGGAAGTTTGACTGTAATGTTTTACACTCTTTTTTCTTCAAATACATAGAGTCCTATTAGCACGTCTGTGTCAGGGGAAAAAAAATAAAATTAGATTGGCTGGAAGTATTTCAGTAACCTTGTAGTATTGCTTAGATAGGATACAGAGATGAATATAGATTTATTAAGGTCAAAATTAATTTTTTTTTTTAACTGAGAAAAGAGCAGAATGTAGATGATCAGCATAGTAATTTTTTAGTGACAGACATGGGTAACTCATGCTAGGCAGAGTAGAGAGTTTTTTTCTTAATCTATTTTAATTTTTTAAATTGGTTTAATCTTTTATATGAAATACATGTGTCCTCTTTGCTGAAGTTAACTAATTTAGCTACCTCCAACCAGGTATGCAAATGCTTGGTCAGGTCGTTCCCTGCGCCCACTCAGCACAATTTGTCCTCTCTTCTTTTTGAGCTAATTTCCATATCTTTTCCTCTTGAAAGGACTCTTCAGGGTGCATATTTGCACCATGGTCTGTGTGTTGCATGCCAGAAACAGGAATCAGACCAGGTCTCTCTGTCCGTCCATCTGTCTGTCTGTTTCTGGTACCAGCAACTGCGGAGGCCAATGAACCTCCATGGTGAGTTGGGCTGTTAGCACCAGCATGTGATTGCTGATGAAAATGAAGCTGGACAGCTGGCAAGTAGGATAAAATGTTTGAGAGCCACATAGTGGAATAATCATGAGGCTGGGCTTACCCTGAAGAAACAAAAGGATCTGCAGTTTGGCTACTGGAGAGGGCAGGAGGTCAGCTAATGGGAAGGCCATGGGGATAGAGGTCATCTACCAGTAAGCATGTAGGTCTGACCCAGCTCCTGGCAAGACTCTTTAGCAAATGTGTGTCCTTGTGTGTGAGGAGACAAGAGGATTTATGCACAGACTGGGGGACTGTAATCTGTAATGTGTGTGAGAGTGTGTGCCCTTGTATGTGACCCTTGCTATGTGTGCACATCTGAGTTTGCAGCAATGGCAGAGGGGCTTTGGGCTCTAGTGGTTGGCATGTCCAGATGCTGAAAACTTGGGAAACCCAGGGGTCACCTGCTGGTCACAGCAACAGGAGACCAATCAGTTTTCGTTTTCTGACTTTGGTAAGGGGCGAGATTGTTCTGGAGTCAGAAGCAGAAAAAGAAGAGGACTGGACACTTCCATCTTCGTTAATAAAGTACATTTTCTTCTCCTAGTTGTGTCAGAAGGGCTGAGGCTTGACTACTTCAATCCACCTCAGAGACGGTGGTGAGATCACATCAAAGAATGGTGCAAGTGATAAGGTAGAATTCTTCTTTATCCCCATGTTGCCTATTTCATGACATGAGAACTGCAATCTTATTTTCTTAGTAGAAAAGCTATAATTACTTAATAGTTCTATTCTAAAAGCACATGCAGGCCCTGCTTTAGGGTTGGAGACTGGCTTTGGAAGGCATTGACATTGGAGAGAGATAGATTTAGTTGCTGCCTAAAGAAACTGTTGTCAATGGACAGGCTGGCAGCTGTAGAAAGCTATTACCGGTCCCAAAACTATTTCAAACAGTTTTTCCTTTAAATACACAGACAAAATAAGTTTTTCTGTGCAATGTGTTCTTGAACCCCAGAAAGCCAACCTTGCCCTGGGCTGCACCAAAAGCAGCATGTCCCACAGGGTGAGGGCAGTGATGCTGACTCTATTCCACTGTGGTGAGACCCCACCTGAAGTACTACATCCAGATGAGGACCAGCAACATGATCAGAGGGATGAAACACCTCTTCTACAAGGAAAACCTGAGAGAATTGGGTTTGTTCAGCCTGGAGCAAAAGAAGGCTTTGGGGTGACCTTCATAGCCTTCACATGCAGTGTGTGAAGGGAGCCTACAAGAAAGATTAGAGAGACCTATAGAAGAGCATGTAGTGACAGGAAAGGGGGAATGGATTGAAACTAAAAGAAGGTTTAGATTTGGTTTAGATTAACTGTTAGAAGGAAGTTTTTTGCTGTGAGAGTGGTAGAACAGGTTGCTTGGAGAAGTTGTGCATGCCCTATCCCTGGAAATGTTCAAGGTTGCATGGGGCCTGAGAGACCTGTTCTAGTGAAATGTTTTTCATTTATATGTAATGGATTTGGTTTTTTCGTTAGTTTTGCTATGTGAGAATGTGAAAAAAGAGGACCTGATTATGATTCATATTATATTAGTTCATTTTCAGTTAAGTATCTTAACACTTATGTCATAATAAGGTTCATGATTTACAATATGATAAATATATATATTTTTTTACAGTCAGTCAACATGTTTGATGATGAAAGATTTTTGCCATTACGTTTTTCAAATTTGCACACTAATGTGCTACCATTCACTGTGAAATAACACTTAAAATGAAATAATATAGTCATTTTATCATTCTAGTTAGAGATGTTATGAAAAGACCAAAAGAGCAGGGGAGCAAAAAGGCTTAGTGGCAAACAATGTGAGGCAACAGCGTGATGCACAGCTAAGTGGGAGCCTGTTTTGAATCTCAGAAGTACTCTGAATTGAAGGCCACAGGATGGGGAAAATGACATATACTTATGCAGGTGAACTGGCAGAGCTTGCATCATGTGAAAATACCTTCCTGAGATAGCTAAGAAATACTATTAACAATCCCACAGCTGCAGGGCTGTGAAAAGATGAGGTACAATAAGCGCTGATGGGAAACCTAAGGAAAAAAATCATTCTACAGTGATTCTACAGTGAGAAGTTAGATGACCCATTTAACTGACAGTGTTTTAGCCAGCTCTCTTAAATAAATGAACAGAAACAACAGTAATTTATCATTGTTTTACCTTATTGTCTCTCCTATGAACCTGCATGTATTAGAGCTCTCTGACTCTCTCCTGCACTTCTTTAGGACATGAAATTTGATTATTTATACATGAAATGATTAATTTTTGTCTTAACTTATGGAATATCTGTTGCTGTATCAATGCTGTGATTAAAACAGCTCTTCACTGCATAATTAACACCTACATGTATACAGGTATTGCTATATCAAAAAGAGCTAAGTGGCAGTGATGCCATTGGCACCAGCTGTCTAAGCTGCATAGGAATTTTCTACTTTCATTCCTTTTAGAAAAATTCCTGCTCACGCAAATCACATGATTGTGTGAAGATTTATAGATTTTAAACAAAAATAATTGGAATGTGTTTCTTAGAACCATAGTAAAGATTCCTTATACACTAAGAACACAACCTTTTTCAGACTCACCTAATGACAAAAGACCCAGGCATTAGCCTTTCCTTCCAGTCTCTCTGAGGAGGGACCTGAAAAAGACATTCTGTACCTCATTTAAGTCTTCGCATTGATCTTTCATACTTTGAAACTTTCTTTATCACCATCACGGAGAACAAGAATATATTTGTGTCCTAGGTTACAAAGTAAAAATATTCCAGAAGGTCTGTATTCTATCTCCATCTTCATGAACTGTTAAAATCAGGAGGGGCAGTGTTTTCCTTGCCTCCTCCCCCGGACCATCTCCTGTTAATGGGCCATTAACACCTTGCCCCATGAGTCATAGATAACTCCCTCCGGGAGCCATTTCCTGTTTAATGGGCAATTAAGGACCCACCACATGACTCATAGAATGACATCAGCCCATTGTGAGATGCTCCGCCCAGGGGGAGGAGCCAAGCATTCCCACCCGGATATAATCTGGGCATTTGGACAGAACAGGCATCTGCCTTCTACTGGATTCCCAGAGGAGCAGCAGCCTTCTCTCCCACTGGATTCCCAGAGGAAGGACCAGACCCTTCAACATCACCACTGGACCATTGGAGGAAAACTCCACCCTTCTACAGGATCTCTGCTTCAACAGAACCATCTGTCACTCCAGGAGCACTACTGGAGCCACCATTCAAACTGGACTGCTACCAACACCCTGACTGACAGGGTGTCAGGTTGTATTCTAACTGTCAGATTTTGTTTTTTTGTTTAATACTGCATCTTACTCTAATTTTCCTATTAGGTTGTAGTTTATTGGGGTTTTTTTGTTTGTTTTACTTTATTTGGTTTATACATATTAAAGAACTGTTATTCCTATCCTCATATCTTTGCCTGAGAGCCCCTTTAAATAATTTGGAGGGAGGGGGTTTACATTTTCTATTCCAAGAGAAGCTTCTGCCTTCCTTGGCAGGCACCTGTCTTTCAAAACCAAGACAATTTGAAATATGGAAGCTTCATGAGTGTGAAAGTTAATCTTCATTTAGTTGCACATCAACTGAATATTGAGATTTGCTAGAATTGAAAGTTACCCTCCTATAGTTTTGTTACAATCTCAAAATCCTGTCCATCAGCACCCCAGCAACCATTTATTCTCGCCTTGAAAATACATTGCAGAAATAACATGGAGAAGAAACAGATTCACACATTAAGTACAGTCAATTTTTAAAGAGGAAAATAATTAGTATCTGTTGTAGTACAGAAGAGCAAGAATATTTATAATATAGCCACATCAATAATAGAAAGATGTACACATTCTCTAAAGCTCAGTATTTTTGTGTTACAAATCAGGTGCAACTGGATCACATTCTCTGAAAACTAATCCTTTCTTCATATAGATATGTAATGCTAATATGTTCTTGATCATAAAAGAAGTGACTGGTTACCAAGCATAATAAATCAAGAGAATATACTAGGGAAAAGCTAATTGCTATTAATTTACAACTATGAGGAGCCTGTCTCTTTCTAAGAAACACAAACATGAATTTACATCATGTCATTCTGAATAATTCAATTTTTTTCTGAAAGGACTTCATAATGTAGCTCTAAGATCTTACACAGCTTTCAGGGAATAGGCAGATCTCATCCACATGTCTGATCCATACCTATTTGGTGGTGCTATTTTTCACAAACATAATTACATGAATGAAATCCTCATAATATAGTTCAATTAGATTTAGTAGAGAGTTAACTAGAGAGTTTTTTTATTCAATTGAAGGAACAATTCATTAAAAATTAATACTATGGAAAACAGAGAGTTAACTAGTCCTTTTTGTTTGTAAGGAAAGAATGAGAATCAAGTCAGAACACAAAAGATTTGATTAATATTTATCTTTTATTAAAAAAAAATATATTAGTTGGCTTCCTAATTTCCTACTCTTACTGTTTCCCTCTGTTATACAAATGGAACTTTTTTTAATGTTACTACTGCATGACTAGACAGCAAAAGATTTTATGTTTATTTTAATTTTGAGTTTTCACCTGAATTATTTCAGGTGTTTAGTTTTCTGTAGAGTTTCATTAATGCTTGACAAAGCAGAGAAGACAGTAGTTTGTTACATGGATGGAGGAATGAGTGTCCAGCTGTTCTTAAAATTGGTTTTACATCAGAGAAAACACGATTGAATTACATCCTTTGGTACCACATCTGAAAAAGGATGCAGAGAAAATGAGACACATTCCAAATCTTGGTTTTCCAAGTGTACATTTCAAAGCATGTTTGTATACTGACATAGATGGAATTATTTCACTAAGGATGTACTTGAAGTTTGATTTTTGTTCATACATATAAACAATCAACATGTAAAACAGAATTTGCAGGCTAACACTGAATTAAAAGTTGATTGGATGTGTGAGCAGAAAAGAACATTTTTATTTAAAATCTTTTTTTGGAAAAAAACCTCAGACAATTCACTTGTTCCACACAGTGACTTGGAAAGACTAAAGATGATATCTACAGTTCCATGAGTCAAAGGACAATAAATACTTTTTTGAGTAATTCCTACAAAATAGAGCACTTGTTGACAAGCTCTCATAATTCATTGTTGCAGTGATCTAAGTAGCAGTATTTTAAAGATATTATCCTTAATATTTTCACTTGGAACATACAATAAGAGGTATATCAACTAACTCTATAGGAATATTTCAGCATATCTTGGATGGATCTTTGTATAAGACAGACTGAGTAAAGGAAAAGTTTTGAAATTTCAGTTCTTTAAGAAGGACAAAGCTTTTTATTAATTAAATCTTTTCTTGAGACTAAAAGGAAATTCTTAGAACAAGTTTAACTATTCAATGTTTAACAGAGCAGTAGATGGGGCAGTCATGAGAATTTTGTATGAATTTTGGTAGAGATTATGAAGCTGTCCCATTGTGGGGTATCTTAACATTATGTAGATATCAGTCTGTAATTTTTTAGGGATGTGTCATATTTCTCCAAGAGACTAGTGGCTTCCCTTCAAAAAGGGGTAGCCAAAGTGCAAGAAAGTACTATTATAATAAACGAAAATGCTTTTAAAAAAGCAAACTAACAGATCTGATAAAGGAACAACAATACAGTTTCATCTATGAAGCTAGCCAAGTAAAAGGGATGACTTTGGATAATAAAATATTTTTAAGTGTAAAGAAATCTAAGAAGAATGAAACAACACATTATTCAACAAGTAAATTTTTTGTTTTCTAAATAGAAAATTCCCGAGTTATCTGTGGTAAAAAGTGCTTTCTTTCTTGGACCTGTACATATATTTTTGTTTCCAATTACCAGACATCTCTGAATGACTCAAGGAAAACGACAGACCTGCAAGATTGGATCACTAGAAAAGTTTGTAATTAAGCTAGAGTGTAGCCAAAGGCTCGTATTATGAGAAAGTAGGAGGATTAAAACTAAGTCCTAGATTTAAAGCAGTTCTGAGAATTTCCTGAAAAACTGTGGAAGACAGCCTGCTGGGATCTGAAGGCTTGGTGCAATAAGAAGCAAATGGTGCAGAAGAAATTTTTTTTAATGTTTTGTTAAGACATTTTACTAATTTTGTTTGGAACAATGCTCTCAAGCTCCCAAAGTCCTGAATCAATTCAGAAATGTCTGGTTGGGCTACCTTCAGTGAAGTACCTCAGATTTGTTGACTGTTCATTTGATGAGGTATACCAGGTACTTAAGGGGCCTGTAGTAGGACTGGCAATCAACATCTTACTGTTTGAAAAAAACTAGTATGAATCATTTCTATAACGTTGATATAAAGTTCTAAGTGGCATCTGAGTTGATAAACTGTGATTGTGTCCTGGATACAGAGAAGGGGGCAGAGATTAACACAGTGTGGGTGTGGCCAGTTTGCTTAATCTATACCACCCTCATTATCACTGCTGTTTGCCTGTGCTTCATTGTTTTCCATCTGGGGGGGAGCTGCAGGACATCTCCTTACTGCACTGCCTTTGTTTCCTAAATACCATGTGGTGTGAGGCATGGGAATCATCACTACATTGCCTTTGTCTGGAGACCAGTTTCTACTCATGTCAGTGGGAGCAGCAGAGCTCAATCGTTCTTTGGTTCAAGTTTTGAAAAGAGCCATCATCAAAAAATATTTCCATTTAGAAAACACAAAATCTTTCTATCTAGATAGCAGAAAATGGGTACAATCTTTCTTTCCATTCAAGCAAGGCTGGAGATACCAAATCATCTCATAAGAGAATTAGTAATTTCAAATCACAATAATTTCTGAACATGTAAAACAACTTCAGATAGCCCATAATCTGTTTGGGTTCTAGATAAGGAAATACAAAACATTTTCTGGTCCTTGTTCTTCACGTATTCATAGTTTCAAGATCTCAAAGAGAATCAGTCACTAGCACTAGCTGTAGCAGACTCAATGAAATCACAAGAGGAAAAGAAAATTTAAGTCTAGACAGATAAGAGCAGGCTGATTATGCCAAACTATTTTATAGTACTGGCAAAGGGAGGAATACAAAGATTGTGGAAAACATACTGAGAAACTAATTTATTTGGGGAAAATGCTTAAAATGATGCAGTCATTACAAAATGAGGCTGCAGTCATAGCTGCTTTTATAAAATGAAAGAAAATACTCCTCTGAGAGAAATCACTAACATATTTGTAATAGCTTAAAAATCTGTGTCACTATTTTTTGTGCATGTTATATATGAAGTAACTATATGCATACAACATTAAGATAATGCAGCTTTTTCTATAATGTGCTCATGGTAATTTTCATACAAGATTAGAATGAAAATTGATGGACATTTAGTCAATTGGCTACAAATCTATGTAACAGGTTATTAAAAGAATATAACTTATAAAAACACTCCTTAAAGCTTACAATGGGGGAAAATAGTATGTAGGATAGATTATCTCTCTTTTACCACAAACATTTCCTGTCTAAAATGCCTGTTTTGTTCCTCCCAATTTGCATAGCTAGTATTGCATTATTTGAAAGCTGATATCAGGAGTTTATAATACTCTTGGACCTTTAGACCTGCATACTATCATATTTCTTTATTTGAGTAGGCCCATTGACATAAATATCCATAATCATGGAGGAATACAATGCTGTTCTTGAAACTGTTGTTAAGACAAATAGTTTGTTCTTTATTTCTGAATATCAGAACACAAAATGGTTATAATTTGCAAGCTAGTAATTGAAGCTCTCTTTGCCAAGTAGTGGAAAAATTAAATTGAATGGGGAATCAAGGAAGATCACAGACGATTTTTTTTTTTAGTATGCAAGTAATTTTTTCCTAAGAATTGAATCAACAGAAATATCCAAATATTTATTGTTTAATTACTTGCAGTTTGGGGATAAATACACAGAGCTGTTTCAAAGTGATTTATCCCTCTCTTAAACTGCATACAATCCTCTGTTAAGTATGTTGATTTCCATTTTTATTTGCATGAAAGAAAAACAATTATTTGACTTAATTACTGGCATGCTGTTGAAAATTTCTCATTTGATTCATCCAACATTAATATTTTCAAGGGCAATAGTTGTGGTAGTCTTACCATCCCTGTAAACATTAGATGGTGATATTTTTCCCTTTTTTTCTTTCCCTGCACTGTTTTCCTATTTTCCTTTTCCTTTTTTTGGGGGAGAATATTTCTGTGCAAGGAGTTGATCTGTACATTTATTTACTTCATTCACCTTAGTAGTACTGCAGAAATATGACCCACTCCAAACTAAAGGAAAAAAAGGAATCGGAAGGAACTGACTGTAAAACAAGCAATACTCAATCTAGCAGTGGCAATTTTAATTGGTTTGAACAGTTGAAACACTTCCAAGCTTTTATACATCAAACTCAGATGGAAATGAAAGATCTGCAATTCAAGCTACTGAATCATCTGCTATGGTACAGTTTCGACTGCAACAAAGCATCTGCTCTTATTCCCTGAATTCACTTTAAATATGTGAATTAAAATGTTTCCACAGCCTAAATGGTAATAGTATGTTTTCAGTGTGCTTGTATGTCCTTTTCTTATGGAATCTCCTTAGGGCACACTACCACTAACAATTCACAAGTTTTGTCTGAATCACTAGCTGAGCTCTTGAGGAAATAATGCTGTGTACACTGTACCTTAAACTCTTCAAAGGAGAGTTTAAATATATCTTTATTTTTTTCTACCACAATTTTTTTTTTTTAGTAGGCAATTAAATTTACTCAAGGCTAACTATACTCTAGGTGATATTTTATTATTAACAGCTGTTTCAGCATTTCAAATTTTTAATAAAATACAGCTTCTGATCCTGAAAGGTGTTGCATAGCCTCAAGTGCTATTACATTAAATAGGAGTGAAGAGCTTGAAGTACCTTATAGATGTTTAGAATATTCATTGAGGCCTACTACAAGTTAAAAATTCATTCAGAACGTAATGCTGGAGTGTACCAACGCATCATTCTCTGCAAGTACAAACTTTATGAGCAAAACAGTCAGGGCTATAATAAATATTATCATGGTGATTTTCAAGCACCGTACAGTACCATTAAGCACAAAGCCACATATTTAAGAGAGAATCTATGAAAGCAGGTTAGACATGTCCTGATTTTTCCTTCTTTGTAAATCATTACTCCTCAATTTGAAGTCTTCCAGCATAAAGTATTAGATGCAGTTGCTGCTGTATTAAAGATTACATGCACATATCATTAAAAGGCACTATTTTTACACTACAGTGTGATGCAAGGAAAGTGAAAAAAAATCTATTCTTGCTTTTGAAAAAAAAATTACCTCTTTCTAATTAACATGAGCTAAAAGAGCTATTGGTCAAATTATGTAAAAGATCAATTTATTGCCTCAATCTTTTCAACTGTAAATTTGAACTCCACCCACATGAAGTTTAACCAAGTCAAATTATTGAACTGCAAGTCTCCATATATATAAGCAATAAGTTTCCTGTAAACCAAGCCTGAATTTCTGGACTGAATTAGAGTAATTTTTTTCTGATTAGTATTTCCTGCTAAAAGTAGGAAACATCAAGGAGAAATTGTTTTAGGAATTGTTTTAGCCACCATAGTTCTACTGCTCTGTAAGGATATTCCAGCTTTTTCTGAATGAAGTGTATCTCATATATCCATCCTTTTCCTCAGGCACAAGACATTAGATGTTACTCCTCAGCGTACTTGGCCATGACAGAGCAGACCAGGGAAGAATGGTTTGCATTTGCATCTATTCCTCCAGAGACAGCCATTGTCTGTGTACAATATCCTAAATATGAGTCTGATAAGCTGGCCATGTGAAAAGCCTAGTGTTTAAGATTTCAGCTAGTTTGGTGTGATTTGCTTTCTTCTGATGTACTCACCTTTTCAATATCTTTTTGTTTGTACTTCTAAAGAGGAAATACTTACACTAATAAATCAGATGGCACTAAATCATGCGGTTCTCAGAAAAAAAACCACCTAAGGAGCTCTATAAAATTTTCTTAATTGACTTATTTTCTTGACTTGACTTGAGAATCCAAAATATAGCTGGCTGAATATACATTTATTATAATTTTATGGAAAGAATAAATTTTTTAAAAATTTCCTTTCCATGTCATGATGAGACTAAGACCATTTCAGACTGAAAAATATGTGCAGTACTGCTGGTTAGAGTATACAAATGGGGTATAAGAAGTCCCTTTCTGTCTTTTCTTGTATATGGGAATGAACAAGAAGAGTCCTGATTGTTAGTCTTGCTCACTGTTCTGACTGTTTAAGAAACAGAAGTAGGGAGGGAAGAAGTTTTGTGTGTTATACTCAGAAATTTCATTCAGTACAATGGAAAGAGTTACATTTCCTTAAAACTTTTTGTTCTTAAAAAGAGCCTATTGCTAAATTAAAAGTGTCAAGTTGAAAAATTGCACACCAGAACAATACTAACTCAATGTACTCTGTATAGCTCATGCCAAAAATAAGGAAACATCACTTGGAAATACAGGTTCATTGGTTCTGCTTTTTCTCCCTTATTCTGAATTCAAAATTATGTATTTTTCCTTGGGGAGAAAACAAACAAACAAACAAAACCAACAAAAAGCAAAACAAACAAAACAAAATCGCCTGCAGAGTAGTTATTTTCACTCTACTGTTGTCTTACCCTGTAAATTTAAAACATAGTACTTCTATACTAACAAGAATATTTGGAGGTGAGACAACTGATGAAAGCTTATATGGCATCTGAAAAGTAAACTCTGTGGGTATCTCTTCAAATGCCAACAACCAGTGCAGGTTCTTTTCCTTTACAAAAAAACATTCTTTCTCAGCATGCAGTCTTCTGTGAACAGTCTTCTGATGTTCACTAACTCCTATATACCAAAGTAATGGGCATTTTATGCAATTTCAAAATCTTCTGGCTTTGAATCTTTTTCCATCCTTATAATCTACACCCTTTTCATCTACTCCCGCTGTGAACTCATTGATATGTGGGACAGTCGCTGCTGCATGAAGGTCACAGACAGAAAGCATACTTGAATAGACAGCACATTGTTGAATTCTGGATGTAACTTTGCTTAATACACTTATTATCATAACGAATGTCAGACAAATAACAAAGAAACCACAGTTTACAAAGGACAAGGGTTTTAGGACAGGGGAAAGTAGGCAAATGGTGATTTTTAGAGGAAGAATTTGCCATTCCCAACATTCTGTTGGAAGAAAGAACCAGAGATTCAGGGGAAAACTCAGGAGGAAGAGCTTAATCTTAGAACGCTTGAATTATGTACCTGAATGAAAGATGCGTTTCTCTCATCAGGCCGCTTCATATTGTGTATAAGCCTAGAAATGCCTCATTGTTATTGTTACCATTTATTGCTATATTCTGAGTGGTTTTTTTTCTTATCTCTCTTCTATTTTTCAACTTTTCTGTGAATCCAAAAAATTTCATGATACTACTAGAAGCTTTATATACTAAATCTTCATTGATCATTTAGACAAAGGCATTGAGTGCACCCTTAGCAAATTTGCAGGTGACACCAAGCTGAGTGGTGCAGTTGACACACGTGAAGGACGGGATGCTATCCAGAGGGACCTAGATAAACTTGAAAAGTGAGGCATGGGAATCTCATGAGGTTTAACAAGACCAAGTGCAAAGTGATGCACCTGGGCTTGGGCAACCTCCAGTATAGAACCAGGCAGAGAGATGAACAGATTGGGAGCTACCCTGCTGAGAAGGACCTGGGGGTGCTGAGACATAAATGTGCATTTGCAGCCCAGAAACCATGGCCAGGAGATCAGAGAAGGTGACACTGACCCTCTACTTCCCTCTGGTGAAACTCCACCTCAAGTGCTGCATCACAGTTCTCAGGTTTCCAGGACAGGAAATTTTATCACAACAAAAACCAAATCAGTCGCATTTAAAACATTGTTCAAGCCTTTGTCCATATAAACATAAAGAAATATTAGTTAAAACTGTTTTACAGAGTAAAAGTAAGAGTAAGAAAAACAGTACTCATTAATTGGAAGGGGGGGAGTAATAATTTGGAAGAATTTTTTGAAACTAAATTTTATGCATATGCACATATTTTACCAGACTGTATCTCACATCTGATTATATTGCACTAAAGAACTTGGTTCCCCTATACCAGTCATAGAGTTCACTTTCTAAGAGTATCTCAGAAGGTTAAACTGGATTGAACAATATGTTCTGTGATAGCAAAAAAATGTTTCAGAGACAGTTGCACATAAAGGTGATCAGATTTTCACAAGGAGATCTCTTTGAAGTAATTATGTTTATAAATTTATAATTTGGTCATATATTATATATTACGAAATGTTGTAGATTAATATAAGAACCACAAATCTGGATATATATTTATCATTCATGTCTCTCCTGGCTTACTGCACTTGAATCAGCTATTGTCAGAGAAAAAAAAGACACAAAGAAAAACAGTCCCATAAATATATTTAAAATTTATAGTCTTCAGTTTTAATTCTCTTTCTACATACACCTTAAAATAAGCTGCTTCTTCATCTCATACCAGGTTTGATTTATGGAATTCAAAGCAAAAATACAAGAATAAAAGGCATGAATACTTGTTATCTCCTAGTAAATTATAGGCTTTCACAAATTGGTATTTTATAGCCTGATGTTAAGGAATATAAATATGAAGCATACCATAAAAGCTTTGTCAGTTATCATCCAAAGGACTTACAAAAAGATTGTTCCTAACAACTGTCAGATCTTTAACAAACAGTCAAGTAAAATAATGCTGGAAGTCATGGGGAGACGGATTTCTCTGCAGTAACAAAATGGCACGAGTGTCAATACATATACATGCACATTTCTATGTAAGATAATATAAGAGGAATCTGGGAAATACCCCTGAGTAGGATAAGGAGAAGAATCTCAAGGAAATTATTTAATGACCTAACTAAATTTATTTATTTGTTGGTTTTTCTCAGTGAGTGTCAGGAAGATGTGAGAAGTATCTTCAGGGAGACATAAGCTGAACATTTTGACCCAAGCTCATGGGTCCATTCTTAATGAAAACCCAGAAGACGACCCAGCAGACTAAAAGACAGAAATAAGTGGTAAGATGGGAAAAGAAGAGGAAGAAGTTCGTGGCCATAAGGACCTCTCTATATGATATTTCAGAGGAAAATTGCTTGCAATTCTTCTCATATTTTTTCCCAGAAAATATAGGTTTGCTAAAAGAATATAAATAAGGCTTTTCACAAGGATATTATTGCCAGCAAGAAACAGAATAAATCAGATACGCAGGTAATCTGGCTTTCAAATTTCAATTTCCAGATTTCACATACATAACAATACACAGTAACAAATTTAACCTTGTTCTATTCTGTTTCTAGTAAATGCACGCCCTGTTGGTTAATTGGTTTGACTTTATCAAAACTGTCTAATTGAGTATGAAACCATTCAGAGGAAAGGTCAGATGCAGCAGGTTGCTCAGGATTTTAACCAGGAGACTTTTGAATATCTCCAAGCATGGAGAATCCACTTTTGGACAATTCATTTCTGACCACCTTAAGAAATAAGGGTTTTTTTTTTAATGTTTAAACGGATGTTAATGTTGGTCAATTTGTGCCTGTTGCCTCTTTTTCTTTTCATTAGCAACACTGAGAAGTTAAGTCTTCTTTATTCACCCCTTCAGAGATTTACACACAATTATGAGATCTCTTCTTGTTTTCTCCAGGCTGAACAGTTTCATCTTTCTCACCCTCTTCTTGTGTGACAGATGCTCTGGTCCCTTCATTATCTTTGTGGCCTTGTGCTGGACTTGCTATAGTAAGTCCATGTCTCTCCTGTAGTTGAGAGCCCATGAAATTACACAGCACTCCTCATGTGCCTTACCAAAGCTGAGCAGGTAGGAGGGATCACCTCATTTGACCTGCTGGCAATGTTGTGCCTAAAACAGGAATGCTTTCTAGATGAAGAATGCTGAAAAGCTGCTGGTTGGGTAATTTTTCCCATAAATACATTCAAAGTGAGGAACAAGTGGAATGCAGCCAAATGAATTATCTTTTGAGCATATAGATTCAGTCAGGGGATCTGCAGCTTGAAATACTGTGTGGTTTGCAGGATAGTTTATGAAATAAAACTAAACAGAATACAAGCAACATATGTATCTGATGAACTGAGTTTTTGATTTACTGTTCCTGCTAGAAGGATGAAGGTGGTAAGATTTATTACTGTTACTGTAGGTCAAAAAAGGTTTTTGGAAGGTGTACCTTTTATGGGTTTCAGGAAATTCCTGGTTTTGCCTGTTTTTCACAAGTTTATCATTGATAATACTTGTATGTGAAGGGAAACATATTTTTTGGAGGTATGCACACCATCATATTTTTAATGTATGGCAATGTTGCTATGCCCAGTCCCCTGTCCCTACTCTTTCAAGATCTGTGATTGAACAGAATCTCTCACTTGTCTCAATTTTGGGGTGACCATGAAATGTACATAAATTGTGACTTTCAGGAAGCTTCCTAAATGTCACCTAATTGAATTTGTGTCATTGCTGGTGACTAAATTAGCTGGAGCACACTCTTAGATCTGTCCTGAGATGACTAAGCAATTGTACACACAAGCATTGTAGTTTTCCCTATGCAGTTGTCCCATTGTGGGGTTAATGCAAAACATACCCGTGATTACACACTCTGCAGTGTTGGAGTCCAATCTTCTTCACTAAAGTGGTGACTGGAGTTATTTTCTTTAATTTTCTAAAGTAATAGAGGAAAATTATTACCATGAGCTGTTACATTACTCAGAAAAGTGTTTTTCAATTGACATGACCTGGACTGAGTAAGCAGGAAGTGAGCTGTATGTTGGTATAACTATGAAAATAACACATACCGTTACTGTGTAGTCTAAATATAGAAAACTTTTTACACAGTGTGGTCAGGTACATCTTTACTAAGTGAGCAGATCTTGCTTATTTGAAACGTAAAGAGCATTCCCCTTGCACTCTCACACCATGTTCACCCATTTGCAGCCCAAGCAGGAATAGGCAGACCCTGCAAAAGAGCTGCTACCCTGGGCTGTTTGCCCATATGGGACTCGTGGAAGGTAGAACAGTTAGATAAGCAGGAAAGGAATTGATCTCATCCAGGGTGGCTCCTTGAAAATGGTTCAGTTGAACTCAAACATAATTAATTAAAGGGTTATTTCTCTATTTTGTAGCAGAGAGAATAGATATTAAAGGAGATCGTGAATCCTTAGTGCTAGATATCCTACAGCATATTATGAAAACAAACCTCTTATGTCAAAAGACTGAAAAAAAATTATGTTCCATTTTAATGATGAAAAATTGAGGTTCAGACTTGCTGAAAGCAATGGAGACATTCACAGGAGATCTGAAAACTGAACTTACATTTTGATTCCAGTACAGTTTAAGAATCAAGTCCCCATTATCATGAGGCTGAACTACAGAACAGTTCAGGATATGGACTATAGAACTGAGTAAGCTTTAAAATTTCTTCAGTCAGGTAATGAGCAATATTCAAATTAGCTCTTATGAAAGCTCTTATAAAAAGTTAGGTACTTGGGTTTATTATATTCTCTTTTTGCATCAGTTTTCAGTCCAGTTCTCTAATTTTAGATTCTTCATCAGGTCTCAGGAAAGTATAGAATTTTTGTGTGAAATTAAGTGGCCAAGTTTACTTGAATCTGTATAAAAAAATAAAAAAAAAAACAAAGAAAAAACCCCCCACCAAAACTAATATTATTTCTATTTAAAATTTATCTTTAAAATTATACTAAAGTTTTAATTGAACAGCTTAACATAAAAATATGAGAAACTGAGCTAATGGCATTCATGAACTTCCTTTGAACCCCTAAGGATTCTTTATTTGATTTACATATTTAAGAGGTTATTACAGCATTATGCCATAGCTCTGATGTTGTTTCTGGCTTTCCCCTCTGCCCATAAAATTTGAAAAATAAATTGTAATCCTTTCACTAAAAATGAAGGATGTTCACTTAATATATAGAGTGTCTGATCAGACTGTGTTTGTGTTTCAAAAAGGATTCTCTTGTGCCTAAGGAAGGAATTCTGTACACACATGTTGATTTTCAACTTAATGCACTTTGAACAGTCTTTCTAAAGTTAGCTTCTACTTGAAGTATTGCAAACTAAACATGCACAGAAACCTGCATAAGGTCTTAAGAGAAGCAATCTAAAAAATAAGTAACACCTTATTTTCCAGGTTTAAAATACAGCAGTGCATGAGCTGAACTCTCCGCATACAAGTAAATGATGGCAACTGTAGCACTACTGCAATCTCTTTTCCCAACTCTATTGCTTTTGTCACCACTTCTGTCTGCCTCACTGTTGTTCTGATTGCTCGCATTTATGTTGGTGACAGGAACAATGACAGCAGGCACAGCAGCAGGCAGCTTCAATCTGTAAGATACATCTTCATTTTGGATATCTTTTGGAAAAAGGCTGTCTTTCATATAATATAATATGAGGAGTGCAAGGTAGATAAAGCAAGATCGACACGTACTCTACATAAATTCCTTAAAAGCAAAGGACCAAAGTGTAGTAGGAAATGTAGGTTACATCTGGCATATTTTTCTGGTTGTTTTTTTTGTGTGTGGGTTTTTTTTTCTGTATTTTTGTTTTTGTGGGGGTGGGGTTGGTGTTTTTTTAGGAGGGGTGTTTGTGGTTTGGTTATTCTTTATTTGTGGGTTTGTTTATTTTTTTGTTTATTGGTTTTTGTTTTTTGGTTT
>VXBU01000278.1:105789-120874 GCA_013400315.1 Bombycilla garrulus
ACTTACTGTATAGAATAACAAAGAGCAAAGTTAAAGATGCTGAAACCATTAGAACTTTTGTCATATAGGAAAGTCAAAATGCCGGTATGCTTTTTCCTCCCTCCTCATTCTGTTTCATCTACAAATGCATGCAGAGGAGGAGAGAAATAAAAATTATTTTAACCTCCACAAAATCAACAAAGCAGGAGTTTGAGATTTGTGTGGAAAAAGATGGCTATGGCTGGTAAATATTAGGCATAGAACTAGAGGCTGAACAGTCCTGAGTAACAATTTGTACCTGAAGGTTCAATAGAATTTACCTTTGAACAATAAGTGTTAGAGCTTCTATCCTCTTTCAAACCTGACATTGTGTACACATATGCACAGAAACTTTAACATGTTTGTTAATTGTTTCTTCATTCTCTAGGGGAATATTTAAATAAGTGGAACAGAATATGGTAATAAAGCAGAGTTTCACTCTGCAAAGGGAACAGTAGTGAAAATCAGAGGGCATGCTAAGTTAGGCCTGAGATAATGATGGCTGTTAAGAAAAGTGTATTTGAAAAGCTTAATTTGGGGATACTTAAAGTTAGAGTTAATTATGGATCTACAGTGAAGAAAGTATAGGGAAATTGTTTCTCATTATGATTGCAAATACATATTATATTATCTTGAAATTATTTTTGTGAAATTGAACGGTCATTCAGTTTTGGACCAGAATATTATTTAATTGAACTAGTACTCTACCAAGAAGTCTGGTGCAATGAGTACAACCAATTCCTGGAGTAGATTCAGAGAGCACAGACATACCGTTGGAATAGGAATTTCACTGAAGAGATATTTTAGTTAAATTACTGTACTATTTTAGTTCTGAATAGATTATTAGACCAAAGATTCATTATTAAAAAAAAAAAAAATGGACAGCTCTTTATTTGACCACTCAATCACATCTTTGAACATTTACCAATCCATATCATTTACCAATCCCATCTCAAATGGAACTTCTTTTGGGGAAGTACACTACTAATCACAAAAATCTTAGAATTATTTTTAAGGTCATTCTTGACATCTGCTTGAACTGGGTAGGGAAGCAAAGGCTATTTTTAAGAAATACTCAGCATTCATTAAAATGCAACCTGGTATTGTAGTCTGCATTTAATTGTTCTTACACTACATTGTTCAAATCAGAAATATATTAATGTATGGATGCCAACTAGTCCACTGCACACAGGCCTTTTTTCAATATTGATGACATTAAAAATTTAACAAATAGTGATCAAAATAAAAAAGAGAAGCAACAACAGTATTTATAAGCCATCAGTGACACAAGGAAGACTAGGGAAAATGTGGGCCCCCTTGGGAAGGAAATGGGAGACCTGTTTATCCAGGACATGGAGAAAGTTAATGTACTCAACTATTTTTTTGCCTCAGCTTTCACCAGCAAGTCACAAACACCAAAGGCAAGGTCTGGAAAAAACAAAGAACTGCACACAGTAGGAGAAGAGCAGGTTTGGATACCCCTTAGGAACCTGAAGATCTACAAGTCCACCTTACTGGTGCATGAAGGGACTAAGTATCATGTATGAGAAATCATGGCTGTCTGGTGTTTGTATCACTGACTGCTCTCATCATTCATGGCTTCAGTTTAGAAATTAGCTGAAATGATACTTAAGTCCTGAGTTTCAGATACTGTTAGACTAAATTGAAGACACAGAATATTGATGCTTTTTACAAATTCAGTAGATCCTTTCTAAAAAATGCTAATGTATGTGTAGAAATTTGATACAGAAAATGAGCTAAATTTTAATGAGTACAAATTCACATTATTTAAGCTACTTACTAAATGTTGAGAATATGAAGAATCTTTGTAGATGAAGTAGCTATTTCACAATTACCCACTATAGTTTTTCCTTCTATTTAATATGAATGTCTAGCACTGACTACCATTGATGGTAGATTATATGGTTCATTGATTTCACCTAATGCAGTTACCATAATAAATTATAAACCCAAAAATATTGAAATAAGGCCTTCATAACTTGAAATCAAATTACAAACATCTATAAGCATAACATATGAACTATGATTCTACTTAGTGTTTCATTAGCCTTATGATAACATAGTGCCACTGTAACTCTGTGGCTTTAGATAAAATATATATTTGATCACAAAAATTCTGATGTCTTAATGTATTACAATGGATCTAGCCTTTTACTATATAATGTATATTAGACAATCATATTTGAAAACATAAACTTTTCAGTAACATAAAGTGCTCAAATATTTTAAGCAGTGTGCATTACTTTATGTGTGCCTGGAAGCACACGTTTTATTTATTTACATTATTTTATGTATGCTGGAAGCCATAACAACCAAACATTGATATGTCATAGAAAGTCTATAAGATGCATAATGAAAATAAATTTTCCCTTATGTCAAAAATCTCATAACTATTAGATAGAAGTCAATTTGAAACTGCTTCAGCTCTATTTATTGTAACATAGCTGAAACTATAGCACAGCTAAGATTATAGCAGCTACTCTCCTGGTGGTTGATATTTAAGATTTATAGGTGCTATATTTAAAAACAATCTGTTGCTAGACTATTGAGTATTTTTTTTTTATCAGATAAGAAAATCTTATATAGGAATTGCATATATTTGTTTCAGCCTAGTTGGGGGTGAAACAAGGCATCATGAATTCTACTTATCCTTGGAGGTATTGCTCATTGTTTTTTCAGGGGCAAATTCTTTCCTTGCTTCATTTGGGTGAGGAGTTTCTTTCTGCCTGTGTACCTGTAAACCAATTTAATTGACAGACCCACACTTCCCTAGCTCAGTAAAGCAGACTATATAATAGTTTTTCCTTCCTACTGCAGAGAAAAAAAATTGAAAAAAGTGTTATGCTCAAGTATACTTTGCCCTAGAGGAAAGTTTGCAAATATGTTTAATGACTCTGTTTATCATTTTTCCTAATGCACATGGAAAACAATGTGATTTCTCTTCCAAGTTTCTTTCCATTTTTTTTTTCTTATGTAAGCAGAAAAATTGTTCTTAGATGAGAAATAGAAGCACTGCTGAAGCCAAGATGGTAAAAATGAATAAAAGAATGAGATCTTGCACACAGTAGTGAAGATTAACAGCAAAGTGTGGTTAGATTTTGCTCCTTTTGAGACAAACACTAATAAAGGAGCCAATCACTGTTCAGAAAAATGCAGTTGCATTAGTACATGAAGTTACTAATTGCAAAACAATATATTAGAAAGCAGTTAATTCAAATTTTGTGTGAAAAATCAAGTTTTCTGCAAAAAAGTCAAGTGATTGTTTTTATTTGTAATGCACTTTCATATTAAATGTGATACTGATAATGGCAAATGCATTTAGAGATATAAAATTAAACCACATAAATTTTGAAGGCTGCATATAAAAATAATATTTTATCTGCTTTCTTCTTTCATTGAAAAGACCAGTACTCTTTACATGCTAAGTATGTTCAGCACTTGCTCAATGCCTTGTGTAATTGGAGAAAAACAGCTGCTTTGAGAACCTGAATTGAACCTAAAAGTGAAAACCTGAGTCTACTTATAAAGACAGGCCTCTTTATAAATACATCAGCATAGAACAATCTTAACCACATTGAGCTGGAGCCTCAGTTCAAATGTACTGCCATAAATTGTTCAGAGGCAACGCAGATTGCTACTGCATTGAAAGAAGTGGAGGAATAAAGGAACTGGACACTGATCATATGGCATAAAAAAACAAAAGGCAACTTAGCCTACAGATGACAGGGAAATTACTATTGTTTAAAGAAACAGACGAAGAAGGGGGGAAAGAACATACAGTTCCAGTAGAGAAAAATAAAACCAAAAACCAGAACTAACTGACATCAGACTGGACAACAAGGATGAGTATTCAGCTGCCAAAAACATACTATAAAGTTGTATAG
This sequence comes from Bombycilla garrulus, assembly GCA_013400315.1. Taxonomy (NCBI): domain Eukaryota; kingdom Metazoa; phylum Chordata; class Aves; order Passeriformes; family Bombycillidae; genus Bombycilla; species Bombycilla garrulus. Next base: position 109,713 of record VXBU01000278.1, read on the forward strand.
AACTGGATTAATGATAAAGTCATTGGGAAACCAGTATATTAAATAATTCTAGAGTAAACATAACTGATGGTTGCTAGAGGTAGAATATCTGGATGGCAATATTTAAATTGTTTGCAAATATGTTTACTGTATTTGCCTAGGATAATCCTTGAAGTTCTGCTTACATAAAATTAAATCTAAATATTCAGTTGCCATAACAACATAATGTATTAGTTCTCTAGTTTATTTGTGATCATTTGACTACAGGATTGTTTGCTAGGATCTTTGTGACTTAAGACTTCAGTGTTTCTCAGTGTTACTCAAATAAAAACTCCACATATTTATTTAATTTTCACAATATTTTATACTTTTTCTCCTTAGATGAGCAACACAGGCTTAAAGAATCTGATACTTAAAAACAAAACCAGAAGAAAATACTGTTTTTTTTTTCTTGGTAGAATCACAGAAACTCTCAGAAAAGGAAACTAGATAGACATATTTAATTTTTTCAATGTTTATTTTGGTAGTATTAGATGATAGTATTAGATGACAGCATCACACCTCTGCTATCTACCATGCACCCTCCCACCCCTGAATTATACTATCTGCTTAAGAGCCCTACTTTTAAATATATCTCTTAAGTATAGTAGTGCCATTAACATTTTTCTGAATTGCCACCTTTTCAGAGAGTTCTCTGTTCTGAAGGCTGCATTTCAGTTCCTGCATGATAAAACCAAAATTGTATTGAAAAATGCAAAGCTAAATGCATCCTACTGACATTCTAGATAATTTTTGCCAAGTGGGGAAGATATTGCTTTTAATGTCTGTATTCCCCAGGAAAAACCAAACAGGAGGCTGACAGATGTGAATTTTTGTCTATGACTCTTGTCTAATGAAAGCTAGATTGGGACTCCACATTTGTCCCAAGAAAGAGGGAAACCTTCTACATCAGTGGGGTTAAATTTGTATTAGCATGTCCATAGCAATGCTTACAAAGGCTAGGGCTAAAACGGATCAATTGTTAATGGTGGAACAGGAGTACCAGCTGCCCACAGACTGCTCATGAATGTATTGGTGTACAGTTAATTGTAAAACAGTTCAGTCAGAAGGGGCCTTAACTTTCCACAGATTCATCAAGTATTTATTTTCTGAAGAATCAGTAAATAATATAAATTATTTGAATAGTCAGAAGTTTATGTGCAAAGAGTATATTCTGTCTCTTGGCATAGTCTAATTTATCTTCTGACCCATGCTCTTGTCATCTGTATTAGATGGCAAAGTAAACCATGTACAAGTAGATGCACATAGAGAGGACATGACAAATATAATTTCCAAAGTTTCCAATGGGACTAGACTAAGACATGTAGATAAAAGTTGATTTTAACAAAAAAATACAACAAAATAAACTAAAATATGCATTCATTGAATCTGAGTGAAAACACATTTAATGAAGAGATAGAGGGAAAACCTAAAGTTAGTTCTTGAAGTTTGCCATGTTTTTTATCTTATTAAGTTTTATGTTTTTACCTGTCATATTTCCTTGTTATCTGTGTCTGACAATGGATTTTCATTCTTATCTCTTGCTCTCAAGTTATAATAAAATTGGTAAAATATCAGGGTAGACAAGGTTCACATTCACCAAGCAACAAAACATAAAGAAAAATATTGGATGTCAAATCAGATACTGAGTAACGTACTCTTTAAAAAGCATTACCTAAGCCTAAGTGGAATATTGTGTATGACTGAAATTTCTGAGCTAACACTAACCTCAGCTTGTTCATGTGGTTCAACTCTGTGTCCGGTAGACAGAGCTTTTTCAGATCTTACAAGCAGTAAAACCTCATTAGTACAGCTCATAGGCTTTGCCATAATATATCCTTAGCAGTTCTGCAGATTCTTATTGTGCTCATCCTGTGAAACAGATATATACCTTAAAAGGTGCAAAGAACATGAGCATTAAATGATAAACAAAAAAGGGGAATCATTCATATTTAATACCTGGAGAGAAATTTCTCTTCAGCTAATTTAAAAAATCTAATAATTTATCCAGAATTTTCCAGGCAAAATTTCCCATTAAAATATATGAGAGAAACTTTACAATACATTTTACCATTTGGGGGATTATCCATAAGTATTTTCAGTTCGTCTTCATATGTTACATAAAAGGACTGGGAAAAAAATGGAGTGCTTAAGAGAAGATTCTGGTATTATTAAGGAAAAGAGGAAAAAAACACATAGAAATTGTTCCTGTCAACGGTGCCTTCTGTACTAAAGTCATTAGCTATTGTAGTGCAAAATGAAATAATGAACCCATAAAATACAGTAAAAGCATCAATTTTGTGTGTGAGGACCTTGGATAATTCTATTATAATGCTGTGTAAAACTCTACAAACTTAAATTGGAAATTAATAATTTGGAGTATGCATTTAAATAACAAACAAATAAAAGGACTTATCTGTTGTTTAATGAAAGAGTTTTATGGGTGACATTGAGTAAAAGTGAATTGCTAGAGTGGCAAAGTGGGTGGAGACGCACATTCGGTGACAGTGACCAGGGAGGGCATGGAAGGGAAGTGACAACTGAGCTCAGCTTGGAAGCTGAGGATCTAAGAAAAGCTTATTTTGCTCCTGTATTCGACATTAAGACAAATCTCATAAAATTTGAAGACAGTGACAAAAGAATTAGTTTTTAATTTTTGTGGATAGTGACAAGGGAATTAGTTTTTGAGTGCTCTTGTTTGAATGTAATACATGTTTATTTAGCTGTCAAGGGCTCTGAAATCACAGTGTCTCTAAAAGAAGCTGAACAAAACCATTTATGGGAGGATAAGTTGGCAATACATGTTCCCTTGTTAATGCTTCTGAAAACTAACTACAGCTGTATGAAATATGATCATGTCACTGCTAGAATTGCATTAAGTTTTCTATTATTTTCATCTAGAAGAAATAGAAAGTAACCCTGCACCAGAAAATTTCTGTATGCTGGATGATACAGGAGAAAAGGATTCTCCACTCTCCAATATTCTCTGGCAGTAGAGAATAATCATTTGCTGCCTTATGAGAAAAGGGAATTCAGCACATTGCAGAACAACAAAAGTAATTACTCAGCACATTTTAACAAAATCATTACCTTCAAGTTAACTTCATTAAATAAGAGGAAGCAAAAAACAAGTGGATTACTTTTGCTTGGATCTCTGTCTTTGAAGTTGCTTATTCTGTGCGATAAAAACACCTAGATAGGATTTTTTAGTAATCACTGGATTAAAGACAAGCCGGGACCAGAAACCAAACTCAATTCCAACATTTCTATATGCCCTGCTTTGTAAGATGCAATCTGTGGGAGTTGCACTTTTGACTTCACAATAGCGTGCTCAGAGGACTGATAACCAGACTTATTTATTTGTTTTCTCTAATGAAATGTGACTATGAGCTCTCCAAACAGGGAAAAAGATGATAAAATCCAGATCTCTTATTTCTTTGACAAGTGTCTCAGGAGTTTTTTCAGAGCCTGATGGCTTCATCTCTCATTTCTACTTTATATTCAAAGATTAAATCATATCCCTGACTTTTAAACATAATTAGAGTAAACCTTAGGAAAGGGTCCCAGGAGCATTTTCCTCCTAACAACATTTGCTCAGATAGCTACAAGCATGATGAGGACATGAGCTCAGTTCCATCTCTCTTGTTAACACTTGCAGTTGACTAACTTCCTGAATCCCTCTGCTCAGTACAAGAGTTCTAATAGATTAACCTTATCATAAAAACAGTGAATGGTTTGAGTTGGAAGCGACATTAAAGTTCTAGTTCCATCCCCTCTGCCATGGGCAAGGATAGGTTGCTCAGAGCTCCATCCAGCCGGGCCTTGAACACTTCCAGGCATGGGATGCCACAACTTCTTGGACAGCCTGTTCCGGTGCCTCATCACCCTCACGGTGAGGCTTAGTAGCTAATCTAAATCTCTTTCTGCTTGAAATAATTCCCCTTGTCCTGTCCTTACATGCTCTAGTAAAAAGTCTGTCTCTGTCTTCCTTGTAGAAGGCCACGGTTTGGTCACCCTGAAGTGTTCTCTTTTCCAGCCTGAACCAGCCCAATTCTATCAGACTTTTCTAATACGAGAGGCGTACCATCCCTCTAATCATCTGGGTGGCCTGCTCTCACTTCAACACCTTGATGTCCTTCCTGTACAGGGAACCCTAAGACCTTTTAACAACACAGCCTTAACTTCTCCTAACCTTAGCAACTGCAATCAGGGAAGGTGGTGATCAGGTTGGAATGGTTTCTCTATCCCTCAGGCACTACATATTTCAATTTGCCAACACTACTGATCTTTCACAAAGCTGGTTTTTTTTTCATGCTTTTCACCTTATGCACTTTCTACTTTGCAACAGTTCCTACTGGTCATTATGCATCTATATTTACAAATTACACTCTAAACTAGAATTGAAGAGATAATTCTGTACTTCTTTGTTCTACCCTTAACATTTTAATTTTGCAAAATTTAAGCACACCAAGCTGAAAATTTGGTGGGTTTTTTACTATTTTTTTTCCTAGCAGTCTTATATCAGCAGAAGAGCTCATTTAACATTAGAAACATGAATTCCACATGCAATAATTGTGTGGGTCAGTCCTTTGTATAACTTATTCAACAAGTCATTATTCTATCCTGACTCTAAACGACGATCTATTTCTGTAAGTATTTGCCTAATGATTTCAGTTAAGGATTATTAGCCATCTTTTCCCTAAAGCATTCAGTTGGAGTTCTCAAGGGCCATGGTATTGATATTCTATAGTTGTGAAAGGCAGAGACAAGCAATTATCCAAGTCCAAAAATTTAATGATTCTTAGGTGGATTTGAAACCACAAACTGATTTGCACATTATATTAGAGATCTACATGCTGTAGTTTCCATGCTTTAGAAAACATTGTTTTAGGTTTTTTGCTCAAATTTCATTATTTTTTTATTTTTATTTCCATTTTTTTAGTGCTTGCATCAAAAAGTCTTTTTCACTTTTGCAGTATGCTTCCCTAATCTATAGAGTACTGTACTACTTTAAAATCCTGTGCTGCTTTCTCATCTAGTTGCAGTACCGGCAGAGATTTAGAATGTGCTTGATTATTTAAAACATTAGCAATTTTTGAGCGCTGCTTAGGGATGGTTTTATTTTAAACTGACAAATTGCCTATCAGTTGGCATCAGCGCTAAAAACAAACCAAAATGCTTTCATTTCTCCTCGTAAAATAAATAAATAAGTGAAGAAATGTAGAATTCACAAGTTAACAGCAATTAAGTTGAGCTTTGTTTAGATGAATGTTTCCTGATTGCAACAGAGGTGATACCAACATTTGGAATTTTATGAAGGGTAGAAAGTCACTTTGTTTTTGTAATGGAAAGTACACACATGTAGACCATTTATAAGGCATTCAGTTTGAGGGGGACCCATAGTGTTTCAAGGCTGCCTAAAATATGAGATTTCCTTTTTTGAATAATAATTTTAAATAATTATTATTTTTGTAAAAGGAGTGGATTTTAAGTATGTTTGTTTAACCCCACTGTTAAAAAAATAAGAATGCAGCTATGAGTGAGAAGATCATGAGTGAAAAAGGGCAAGAATGGATGGCACCTGGGACTATCAGCCTTGATATCTACTCACACACCATACAGTTATATCCCTCAAGCAATACCTTTGGACATTCAGTCACTTGAAGCTGAAGGCAAGGCACTGAGGGTTATTTTGGCTGTCAGCTTTAAATAACAGCCAACTCCCTGCTTCCTTTCTGTTTAGTATATGCTTCGCAAACAAGGAAGATCGCACTGCTACAAAATGTTAGGCTGTAGTGATGGGCGTAAATGACCTTTAAAGGGTGTCACATCCTGCAGAAAGGTATCTGTGATGATAGATTAGATTGTATTTTCCTTTCTGACTGTGCCGCTCTATGTAGGAGCCCTTTTTTTACAATTGCTGAGATTGCCAGCAAAATTGGATTCCTGTTTACAAGCAGTCTTTTAATTTTTAATTCTAATTATTAGTAATATATTGGAGTTTATACTTCATGTGCTGCACTGTAGGTTCCTGGAAGTATTAAGTATTTTGCTGATTGTGTAAGTATTGGCATCTTTTATGCAAGATCCACTTTTGGACACTGGACGGTTACATGCACCATTATTATACAAAAGCACAGGCTTTTTCCCATGCATTTACCACTAGTTTTATGTGGTACAGTAAAACCTTTCCAGGAAGGCTTTAGACAGAACATCATGTTAAACCCAGAAACATGAGTTTGTGAGGAAAATATTTCAAAGTATTGAAATCCCTTTTGGAGTGCAGAAAATTCTAATTTTCATATTACAGATGACAGCTTGTGCTTATCTTCTATGCTAATCTATATCTTTTATATTTCCAGCGTTTCTCAACCCGAGGAAAGCCTTTACCCAGTTTATAATACCCATTGGAATAACATAAACCTTCAACAGGGGTAAACAATCTGTTCAAATATTTCAGAGATTCAATAAGAACACAAAGGGATGAAAGAGTTTATGTCCTCTAATACTATAACAGAATTCTGGGGTTTGATATCTCTTAAAGTATCTTCATGAATCTTTTTCTAACAGCTCCTTTTCCTGTCTGCTGTCAGGGCATAGTCCCGAGCAACCTGACCTGTCATTATCCCTACTCAGAGCAAGGGGAGGACCAGAACTCAGAAAACCCCTCTGTCCCTACTGCCATAGCAGAAACAAATCCTGGCTATTTTTCTAGGACATTTGCTTAGTGTTTTAAGAATTACAAGCTTCTCATCTATAATGGTCTCAGTATAAACAGTGAATTCTTAGAGGTATGACATTTTAGTTGTGCTGAATGCATTTCCTTTTAACATTCCGGCAGTTATCCAAAAAGGCTTTGAGAACTGTTTAGAGATCACCAGCCAGCCCCACTCCCCCTGACAGCACTACATCCTAAAGGGAGGTTCTGTGCATTTGGCTGCCTTCTGCCCCCCTCATGGCAAGATGTAATTCCTCAAGTAATCCATCACCTCCCTATTATACATCAGTGTATAATATTGTAATGAATAGGCACTGTTCAGTTGAATATGGGAGATCCAGCTTTGCTGTAGTGCAATATATTTGATTAAACTTGCTCTTCTACTTCCCACAATTTCACCAGGTCAAACATGCTCCCTGCACAGACTATTAATAACAATCTTATTTCAACAAGAAATTATTCCTGAGCTACAAAAAATCTCACCTAGGATGTGCTCCTATGAAAAGTTTATTCTCCACATAGATGACATTTTTCTTTCTCCCCATCTTATAATTTTTTTTTCCCTATGATGAGGCAGTTGATTTTTTACAACAAACTGGTGCTATCTTTAAGAAAAGAAAATAACATATTTCATAGGACTCACTCTTTTACTCTCAGTGACACATCAAAACTAACTGAAGCTATTTTGGCAATATATCTTCTGGCTTTTTCAGAGCTTGCTGTGATGCACTTCGTCCAAACCTATGCTCATATTCCAATTTATTCATCTTTTCTTTCACATTTCTGCTTCAAATGTCACTTTTTTTTCCTTTAACTATTAGATTACATACCACTAAATTGAGAAATAGCCTTAATCAGGACATTTCCCAAGGAATGAAATTAAACCTAATGATACTTATCAGCAAGAACTGCAGCTTAATTGGGATGGTAATTTGCTTAACTGGGATGCCTGTAGGTTATTTACTGTAATCAGATAAGGACATCTGATCCTTATTTTCCCAAGAAGGTTATCAAAAGTGTTAGTTCTAGAAAGATGTTGTAATTATATCTATGTAATATTTCAAGAGTGATACTCTCATTTGAGTTGTTCAGCTGGTTGCAGCTGCATTGTATCTTTATTCACCATCCAGGCTATAGCACAGACATCCTCCATTCCAGCAGAGGGGCCAAGGAAGTAACATTCTAAGTGCTCTCTAACCCTTAGGGCAGAACATAGCAGCTCATGTTATGAATGAACTGGGAATTCACTTATTCATCACAGCAGGATCACATAACCAGGACTGGACTTATGAAATTGTTAAAAATGGCTAATAACAACTACAGAATAGTTAATGCCAGAAAAAAAAATATTGTGAGATCCTTGAGGATGTACACATATAACAAGGACTTGAGCCACAGTGATTTTATAACTGCAAATGCTCTCTCTGAACTATTTAGGAGGCTACACCCTCTGGTATGGTTGTATTAAAAGTGTGTTCAGGAAAGTGTTTCAATATGCTACTGTATTTCACTGTGTTTTATCTCATTTGTTCAAATATAACACAAGTTGAACTCCTGATGACCCAATAGAATTTTCAGCTCCTTAATGAGACAATAGTTCTGAGATGGGTAGGGCAACAGAAAGATTCTTTAGACTCAAAATAGCATTTTTCTAATTATACTTCATCACAGAATTATGCAGATGAAAGTATTCAAAATCGCAGTACTAGACATAATGGAACCAATCATGCAAAGCATCGCTTTCAAGATAGAGGTTGTTACAATTAGGACTAAAACTAACAAAAACCACCCCCTGATTATATTTTTTTTCTTTTTCATTATTAACAATTTTCCTTCAAGTTGGGTGCAGCAGAGCTTTAAAAGTTATAGCTAATGGACAATCCATTTTTGACTGTTCTCTTCCTGAAATTCACTGTTACTCTTTTCACTCAGCTGAGTCTCATGCTTTGCTTGGAGGACAAGAGTTTACTCCATGTAAGCCACCAAAGAACTTAGAAAGCAATTACTGCTTTTGCTTTTTATTCTCTGATGGTCATTTCTGCTTTCTGCTTCGTTGTACAGGACTGTGCTGAGCCCAAAAACCATTTGCAAACCTAGTTTGAAATTTTGGTTAAAAAAAAGAAGAAAATAATAAAACCTGAATATTTCCATAAAGCTACCTTTCTTGCTCTTCATTTTTTTACAGCTACTGGTGTAGAAAGGAGCCTTTGCAAATTTATTAATTCACAACAATCTGCATGATCACTACAGTTTCTTGGAAAAGGGAAAGATAATATAACTTATAAGAGTAGTCTGATAGCTATTTTGCAGCTTCTCAGATTGTTTTCACTTAGCGATCCCATCCCAGCAGTAACTCAGAGAGTTCATATCATCGTTGCAGGACCTCATTAACAGACAAGAAACTGGCAAGATAATGCATAAATATGCAGTGAACTTCAAAGAGGCATTTATATAATGAACAATACTGATATTCTTTCTGGTTCTACTGCTGCTGACATCATTTTAGGTAATATTCTCCACCTGATTCATTTTCCCAAATAAAACAAAGTATTTCTATTTAACAGTTCCATTTTATCAATATATTTTGACTTAGATTTCTAGGACAGTTGAATAAAGAACAACCTCAAGCTATTTTTTGCATGCTTTGAGACATTGATCAAGGCTTTGAAATGGCTCCATATAGCAGGGGTCATAATGAGCTCTTTTAGCAGCCTCCAGAGACACTCTGCTCTGTGCAGCTATACTATAGAGCTTCTACAGAAAATTCCTAGACATCAATCTTTTGACAGATATTTGTAAAAAACTCAAAGCTTTTCAAGGCAGCATGCAGTCTGTTCCCTGACCCAGATCCATTAGTGTGTGTTAGACTGGTGATGATGACAAAGGCTGTAAATCTCTGGCAGCTCTTTTCCAGGAGTTTAGTGCTGCTGACACTACTGGAGCTGACTTGAATTCCATGTTCCTCTGTCAGAGCCCTGCTCTTGGTCTTTGCAAAGTCTCTGTCATCCTACTGTCAGACATATGTTTGCAGTCAAAAACATGAGTAGTCTAAAATCTACAGTGGAAATATGGATATATAGTGGTATAGCCACATGGAAACACCAGTGAGCTCTTTTGAACCTGACTACGGTCATCTCACTTTGAATTTTCTGTGGGAGGCACTGGAACCACATACACAGAGGCTGGATACTTCTTGCTCTGTACTGTAATCAGCCATCCTTCTTAACTAGTAGCAACGAGCTATTCACAGTAATTCTACTTAGGAATTTTTCTATTTAGGATTTTTTTCCTCCCACTGTGTAATCTAGATGAAGAGACAAATATTATTTCTTGATCCAAGATTTCTTGATCTCTTTATTTACAGAAGCATGGAATTATGGTGAGTGAAATTGTCTTCACTTTCATTTTTTTCTACACTATATTCGACCTGCATTATCTGACATTCACAGTTTAACATCAGTTTACATTTAAGAAAATACATCAGGACCTCACTGTTCTTTTCTAAAACTATGTGAGTTAAAAAAGCTTTGTGGCTTTTCTTTATGTAAATGAAAAAAGAAAATATTTTCCTATAAGAGTTTAGACAACTTGTAGTGACTTAAAGAAGAGGTATTTCTACAGCATACTTTAGAAGATTTTTCCAGCTATAAATATTTTATTTACAGCTGGATTTAGACTTAAGTGATCTTGAATTTATACATAAATAAAAACAGTCTCCAAGACTAAATTCTTTGGGCCATTAAATCCTTGCACATTTAAAGTTTTAGGATCCATAATCTTCCTTTGACCTTGATGCAGAACTACATTACTAGCTAGGGAAACAATAAAAACATCATATTTAATTCCAAAAGTAGGACTATCTTTCATTTTTAGTACAGAAGATCAGCATTTATCATTACATCTGAATAAATAACTTGCCCTTGAAAAATAGTGTAAAAATGTGATACTCCAGGACATTTAAAAAATCCTATTTTTGTGCCAAATTTGCAAATAAATTTGGCTTAAAAATCCATTCTTTCATCCAAGCAATCATTTTATTTGGAAATAAAGATTGATTTATTAAAAAAAAAAAAAAAAGAAAAAAAAAAGAAAAAAAAAAAAAACCCACTTGGATAATTCCAAAAGCCAGAATCAAATGGTTTAGAGGGAATACCATTTTGACCCAGCAACTTAACCCTAAGCTGTTCAAATGAAAAATTATTTTGTATTTTTAAGAACTCTTAGATCTGGCTTAACAAGAAGCTATGCATTCATCTTTCTTTGCTTGGTTTTGTTTGGTTTGGTTTGGTTTTGTTTATATATAACATATCATTTAGCTAGGAAACAGGGTACTATTTTTATTAAAGGAATGGTGTCTGAAAGTCCCAAATTTCTCTTATCATTTAGCTCTATCAGAGACATTTTATCTTTTGCTTTTTTCGTTTTT
>VXBU01000278.1:133669-210019 GCA_013400315.1 Bombycilla garrulus
TTTTTGGAGGGAGGGAAGGGATTCTGCTGGTGTGCAAGCATTCTTGAATATAAGTTGGCTTCAGAGAAAAGACAGATAAAAGGTACAATGCTGACAATGCTGAAATTGAAGGATTCCACTCTCCAAGACACCAAAGCTCTGCAGCAGTCAAGCACCATCATCTATTTCAGAGTGAATAGTAGTAGGTTGGACTCAGTCCAAGGCACCCTTGGAGGCCACCCTTGGTACCTAGAGACCCCTGCTCTTAAACTTCAGAGCTCTGGAGCTCTGGAAAGCAGATCACACCTGGATTTCCTGCTGCACAGCTTCCAGTGGACTCCTTCAATCTTTTTTTCTGTTTCCAGAAACTGCAGAATTCTGTCCTCAGTCTCCAAGCTTCCTATATTGCAAGTAAAGTCAGTCATGTTCACAAGCACAGAAAATCTTTCTTCTGCATGACAAGGAGAAAAGGTATCATATAAACAAGAACAGGCTCTACTAGCACCCCCTCAGCTTGGAATAATTCAATACTCAAAAGATAATCACTTGACTAGTTCTTTTGGAGGTAAGCCTTCACTAAAAAAATGTTTGGATACGTTTTCGTTTTAAACAAATCTCACATCTCTACCAAAACTCTCTTTAAAGAGTCATAGAAGCATAGGACCTTATAAATTAGCTAGTTCCAGCCATCCTGTCATGGATAAGGACACCTTCCACCAGACCAGGTTACTCAAAGCCCCATCCAACCTAGTCTCAAACAGTTCCAGGGACAGAGCATCCACAACTTCTCTGGGCAACCTGTCCCAGTGCCTCAACACACTCAATGAAGAATTTCTTCTAACAACTTCTAGTATAAACTCACCCTCTTTCAACTTAAAGCCATTTCCCCTTACATATTATCACACACCCTTGTCAATAGTCCCTCCCCAGCTCTCTTGTAGGCCCTTTTAGGTGCTGGAAGGCTGCAGTGAGGTCGCCCCAGAGCCTTCTCCAGAGTGAGCAACCACAGCTTTCTCAGCCTGTCTTCATATGAGAGGTGCTCCAGCTCTCTGGTCATCTTTGTGGCCTCCTCTGGACATGCTTCAACAGGTCTGTGTCCTTTCTATGTTTTGTCAGGTGCCCAGAACTAAAAAAACCTACTTTATGTAGAGTCCATCCATCAAATTCATGTCTCTACAGCTGAAATACAGTGATGTCATGCAGTATGAAGTGTTTTGCAAATTCAGGGAGATTACGTCAGTTGCACTTCCCTTATCCAGCAATGTTATAACCCCATCAGAGTAGGTGACCAAATTTTCAGGAGCTATTTGCCCCTAGTAAAGCCACGTTGCCTGTCACCAATTGCCTCATTATTTGCCATGTGTTCCTGTAGCAGACCCCCACTATAACATTGCCTGTCCTGCTCTCCTTTTAATCATGACCCATAAACTCTTGGCCAATTCCTCTTCCATCCACAGGCAGAGCTCCTTGAGCTCCAGCTGGTCATGGTCACGGACACGGAAGGCAACCTTACCTCCTCGCCTCTGTTGCCTGTCCTTTCTTGTATCCTTCCATTCTAACAATCCAGTCATAGGAACAATCTCACCATGTCTCCACAACATTAATAAGATAAAGCCCTGCAGGCATGCACATCTCTAATTTCTGTTTTTTGCTATGTGCTTTGTATAAAGGCATTTAAGTTGGGGCCCCAGTGAAGCTCACTTAATGGCTGTAATTCCTTTGTACTGCTCTTCAGGTGCTTTTCTGATGACCTGTGACCTCTCTCTGCAACCCCTGTGCATATATTGCTGGTCCTGGCATCCATCTGTTAGGAGCAGGACAGATTAAGGAGTAGGACAGATTGTTCCTTCCCTGGCCACTTTAGTTTAAAGCCTTCTCCACCATCTTGGCAAGCCTGTGACCGAAGATGTTCCTCTCCTTCTCTGACAGATGGACCCCATCAGCTCCTAGTAGACCACATTTTTCAAAGTGAGTGGCATGGTCTAAGTAGAAAAATCCTTGGCTGTGGCTCCAGGTCTGTAACTATTTGTTAATTCTACAGATCTCACTGGCCTTTTCAAACTTTCTCTTTGGGAGGACTGAGGAAAAAATAACCTGTGCTCCAAATTCCCTCACTGCCACTCACAGAGCTCTGTAATCCTTTTTTATACTCAGTCTGCTCACTGATGTCTGTACTGCTGGTGCCCATGTGAACAGCAGATAACAGTCAGTGGACTGAGAGAAAGAAGTTTACTAACAGCCAACAGATCAAATTTCCCCTTCCCTCAATTAGAAAGCATAGTGGACATTGAACCAAGGGTAAGTGTATTTAAATGTTGAGACACAGACAGCATGTAAAGTTACAGGCTTGCACTTAGCAGTTTTTTTTCTGGTTGTGTTTACATCAGTTAAGTAAATAAAGTAAATAAAGACATATTTCAAATATAGGATAAATAATATGTCATAAATAATTAATAAGTTTTGCCCAGTGCAAAAAAGAAATGTTTCAGTAGTAACTGGGAAGTTAAAACAAGCTGGTAGCCTCTGCTCAGGAACACTAAAGGGACCAAGAAGAAGAACACCCTTGGCAGAGTCATAGGCATCTGGCAGGTTGCCAGATAGGAGGTGTAAAGCAATATCACCCACACGGTCCAATGACAGAAACAATTCCTCCCACTTTCTAGACTGTGCCTTAGGCTCTGACAACACAAGATGAACCTTAGTTAAAGGAAAAATTTCAACAAAATTAATATAACTTCATGCAGACAAACCCGAGGTGACACATCTATGCTTTACCTTATGTATGCAATTTAACAGCCTGTTTAGCATCACTCCGCAGTGCAGTTCATTTCCCACATCAAGAACCAGAGTCATGAGAGCTGATTTCAGTTCCCAGACCTGGAAATCCTAGCAAAGCAAGTAATTACATCTGAATTTTCTTTGTGCCCTGTGTGTTTCTAAGACTGTGATTTATCACATAAACTACTCAAACTCCATTCTGTAAAATCTGTTAGACACAGGCATAATGCTATGTTGTGAAAATAAAACACAATTGAAAGGAGAAAAACTATCCGAAATTAACATGCCTTTTAACAGCAGTATTCTGTCCAAGGTTTTATTTGTTGAAGCCTTTTGCCCTACATATTCTTTTCTCCTAATCCAAGTTAAAAAAAATTCAACTGCATATTTTTACTTTTTTCTGTAGCCATTAAGGAATAATACCATATCTGATCCTACAAGGCAAGTGAGTTGAATTCAAGTTGTGTGTTCTTCTCTGTGATGACTAAGAAGGGGTTTTATAGAATTAGCTCAGCTGCAGATATGTATATCACAGGCAAGTAATCCTCTCTAAGAATTCTTGTGATACTCCTCTGAATGTGTCAGACATGCATAAGGTCTAGGTAAGAAATGCAGAAATGCAACTATTTCTTAACTGTCAAAAATACCTCCTCTGTGGAGTGTCCCTGGGTTTTGGGTGTGGAAGGAATTCATGACAGAAATTTAGTTCTAAGAAAATGTTTCCTTTTTGTTTTACTTCTAATTGTTTGGCACAGTCAAGAGATCGGTATTACTCCAGAGGACAAAGGGTACAGTTTGCATTATTCTACTACTGAAGTAGGCTGAAACTTCTGATACAGAAGCTATCATATTTGGATTTTTGGAACACAGCTTTAAAGTAACTGATGGTTTACAGGTACAAATTATAGACAGCTTTCTGGTTTAGATGGAGAAGCAAGGAGCAGAAGAGGAGAGAATAATTCTGCATGAAGCTCAGCAGTTCTGCTTGATTTATCTTCCTAATCTGGCTGAGTTTACAAATTTAGCTTTAAAAAGTCTTTTGCTTCATTCATTGCTTCCCCCATCCCATACTCTCCAATTTAATTTTACATCAATGATGTTCACATCTTGAAAGGACAATCACTGTATGCAAATTCAGCACAAAATATAGCATCCACTTTTATTAATGGCAGAGTAAGTGTTCTTTTGTCCCTTAGAAAAACCTTACTCCAACTCATGTGTTTGATGTGTATCTTACTCCAACTGAACGCAAGCCAAAGCAAGTTTGTTTTTTCCTGGCATTTTTTTTTTTAATTTCAAATATTTCTTAATGTTTTTATTATGTATCTTTTTAACAGAAAAAAAAACCCAGACTTACAAGTATTCTGTGTATAATGATCTCATGGAACAAACACTATAAGTATCTTGACGTATTCTACTCAGGGATTTATTTCCATCATTGCTATATTTTTACTTCAGACCAGCTCCAGTGAGTCTCAAATTGTTAATTTAATCGTTATATAGCTAGAATTTTTTTTGATATTATAAAATATAATTTAGTTGAAAGTTCATTTAGAGAATCCACATGATTTAGCAAAGAAGTGACTGCAAAAATCATTCCTTAGGTAAAAAAGATATTTATTTACTCTGAGTTCTTCTCTCTGTACGTATATGTAGATTTCTCTTACAGTAGTAGCAAGAATCATCATTCTTACTTTTGTTTGCTTTTTAATACTCTCAGTATTGTAACAATGTAATGCTTTTAAAGAAATGAGACAAGAATTTTCCTTAAATTGCCTATTAGTAGAATTGTTAATTGATTTTGTCTGTATCTTTATTTCTCCACTGAAATTTCTCAGTATTACACAGCTCATTCTAGCAATATTAGTCAGGAAAATCCTGCAAATTAAGAATGGTGGCTTTTTTGAACTTACTTTGCAACACCATGATTAAATGTCAGCCTCATTAGTACAGGCGTACTTTCACTATTTCAGTTAGTGCAGCAGCAGTGCAGAATCATAGGGGAAGCAGATCACTGTAGATGACAATTTAATTTCATCTGTACGATCTGCATAAAAATCAACAGTCCTGATATGAATGAATGACGCTAGAATAATAATTATTGATGGATTCATATAGAAAAATATAAGAACTAAGACAACTTTTGATTCACGATCTGAATTTCTATTATGCCAGCTGAAAAAGAAATATGTGTGTGCTGTTCTTGTGACTACATTTTGATTCGGAAGTCTTTGTAATATGAAGAATAACTGAGACATCATGAAGATGAAATCACTTCTTCACAGAAAGAGCAGAGTCATTCCTATACTGCCACTATGGAGAGATGCTTGTCAAATATTTGCTAGTGGATGAATAATTGCTATGCAATGATTGAAGCTTATACAACAAATCAAAATTACCTGTCATCAGTATTTCATTGCAGTCACTGACTGCAAGTACTTTTGGACAGGAGCGCTCTCTTTTATACAAAACCCAAACTCTCACAGTAAAAAGAAGGCAAAACTGTAGCACCAGTAAATCTGAGACTAAGTAATTTAATTAACACATTTGCGAGCAGATTTAAGGTATTATTTCAAAAGAGGCTTAACTGAATGTGAACCCTAAATTTTGAAGTCGTGCTTGTTTCTGTTCCCTTGTTATTTAAAAATAAACATCACTGCTATGACCTAGCTAAACACTTCAGAGAAATGAAGAGGTTGTTCTTCTTATAGCATTAAAAGTTACTGAGTATAGAGCTTTGATCTTCTGGTTTTTTATTATTTTTAGGTGCATCTGAATAAATGCATAACAATTCTACACCCACTTGTTTTTCTAGATTCAATATTTTCATGGAATGCTCGTCAAATAAATTTTTAATTTGCCTCCAAACTTCGTCATACTTTCATTTCCTTAATTTGAAGCCTGACTTTGTTGGTCTAGCAGTTCTGTCATGATACTGTTGGAGATTCTCAGATTTAGTAAGTTTATCAAATATGTATGTCAGGAAATCTGAAATGATGATCACACTGAAAATCAGCCATTTTCTCTCAGTAATTTAAGAGCTAAATGTATTTCATATTTCATATTTATGTCTTATTTCATAGTTATTAAAGGTCCTATTTTGATTAATCTTTTCCCTTGTCTCATTGGTATAGTGGTGTTTCATTAGTCCCTCTAATTCACCAGCTGTATCATATTCAGAATCAAATTGGGAGTGCTTGAATCATGCATCTGAAACCTGAAAAAAGACAGTATCTTTTTATAGAATGTTTTTAAGCTGATTAATTTACTTTAAACAGGATAGGTGCACTCAGAATTTGGGCATACAACAAGCCTGCAAGATAAAATGACCCTGAAGAGCTTTTGGGTCACATTTGGTAGAACATCTGCAAGTAGCTCTATTTTAGGGCCTTGGTAGCAAAAGAAACATTTATTCAACTATTAATGAAGGTAAGACTGTGCCTTCAAATTTGTTTATTTTCCATTCCAATGAACTAAGAACTTTTCTTAATTTCTCACAATGAAATGAGCAAAAAGGTAGCATGTGAAGGAGAAAAATTTAGGATAGAGAAGGAGAATATATTTCTTAAAAGTTTTCTTTTGGTTTTTAGAAGAAGAATAATACTACTCAATGTTCTTTGTGGCACAGAGCATAAAAAGTCATGTACAGTATCTCATGGTGCATCATAATACTGAAGACATGTTAATTGTCTGCTTGTGAATGAAAGACTCTCTTTTAATTTTTAGCATCATGTACCTATATTTTAATAGGCATGCATTTTGGTATAAGTATTTATTTTCATTGCAATACAGAGTACTACAAATGGAATTTTTATATCCTATATACTGAGGTTTTTATCTAAGTTAATTGCTTTCTTCTTCCATATAGAAAATAAAACATTTTCAAATGAAAAAAGAATGGTCCTTTTTCAAGGTTTTATCATTGGTGTTCCNNNATAACAGTGGGTAAAAATGCACTGACTGTTTCAAAGAACTTGTACATTCATTTGCTGGGAGCGAGTTACGGTTTAGTGTTTCTTGAGCATGTTTCACCTCTGCATGAGAGTGAAAAGGAGAATCTGCCTGCATTTTGCCTCAAAAAAAAAATAAACCCAGCCAACTATTCACCTTTCTAACCTCAGAAAAAAAAACAAACAGAAACCAACCAACAAACCAAATNCACACAAAAAACCCCAAATCAGGAAACATACAAACAAGAAAAAAAACTCCCAGACCTTTTCCCCGGTGCTTTGCATTAATATTATTCTCTGAATTCTACATAAAACCCCAGCTGAACCCATAATGCGATGAATACATAGGTCAAGGTTGTTATGTTTAACTTCTCTGGAACAGTGGAAAATAAAACTAGTGGTAAAAAATTGATCAAACTTCACCATGTTTACCACCTGTATCACCTAAAAGAAATTGGCACATACAAATTGTTTTCGATAGTGAAATTATAAAGCAACGATCTACACATCCATGAAAGAGAATACCCATCTCAACTTTTATATGTTAAAATTCTGTATATTCCCAAAGCACTAAAAAATAAAGAGATCTATAACAATAGAACACTGTACATTTTTACATTCCTATTACATAACACTTCAAAGTAAATTTCTTCAGCTAAACTGCTGCAGAGATATTTAATACAGCCTTAAAATACTGAAAGGGGCAAAGAAAATGCTTACAATGCTGTCCAGAAATGGGACGTGTCCAAGACCCTGGTAATGATAAGGGTGCCCCACTTCATCACAGGACATCAGATTCAAATGTCCTCATCTGAATAATGTGATTTAAATGAAACTAGAATTACATATGGCTTTTCATTTGTATCATTCAATTGTTAACTCATGAAAGGCTACCACTATAATTAGATGAATTAAATGAACCTGAACCAGTACTACAGGAGCCTGTTTTGATACTTGAAGAAGAAGTGGTTTATTTTGTCCTCCTACTGGGCTTTCCTCTCCTGTACTGTTCAATGAAAGTTATGATACTGTGCTAATGAGGAGACCTGGAAGGGCCACATTTTCCACATTTCATGTAGCTGAATATAATCTGCCGTATAACTTTGCCAGCTCTTATGCAGTGTTTGGAACAATGTGGATTCCTTTTTTTGGCTTGGCTCATACATAATAGATAGAGATGGAATTTGTGCCATGGAGGACACTGAAAGTAGCTGTAGGATCTAGAGCACTAACTGCTGAAAGGCTTTTGGTCAACAAAGCCCAGTATAGCAAATGAGGATCATTAGGGATTTTAGTTCTATTTCAGTTAGCTAATATACAGAAACTTTAGGAAGCATTCCTTCTCATATTTTAAGGCTATGACAGACCAACAGTCTTGGCATGCAGTGCTCCCCACCTGTAATGGCTACGATCTGAGACTGCAAGGAGGACTGAATGGGATAAATCTATTTAATTCTGCTTTTTGACTTCTTCAGATATGTAAGTAATGTAATAAAAAACTGCCACTATCTGGATTTTACCTAATAAATGCAATTATATTCCTGAGCCATTTAATCTTCCAACATTAATTTTTATTAGCCTGTATGTGGCCAACAAAAGCATTAATCAAATGTAATTTAAGCAAACTGGGGTCACTTTCTTGGTATGATATATAAGTGGAACCCATGGCAATTTATTACACAAGATACATAAAAAACAATGTTTCCGTGCATGTGAACAATAACCAGTAACTCACATCACCATAATATCTCCATGCTCTCTTCCATTCCACTTGCTTTTGCTCCACAAAATTGGTAGTTCCTTCATATATCCCTGCCACAGCTTTTTCCATGTTCCCTAAAACATGTCCCAATGTACACACCTCCCTCTTTTTTTTTCTAACTAGAACTGAACAGCAGCAGTGTCTCCAACGGCTATGGGAGACCCTGTTGAATGGTTTGAATAGCAGGTGCTGGCTGATCAGAAGGGCGGGATTTTATTTCCTTTCTGACTCTTTTCTTGGCACAAAAGTCTCTGTAAAGTTCAGAGCAGTAGGGTGCCCATAGACCTGGCTTTGGTGGTCAGACCAGTCTTATGCTTGTGGAAAGGCAGTCTATAAATTTGTCTAATGAGATTGCTTGAAAATTTATTTCCTGGATTGCTGTGCAATGCCACTGAGTTTGTCAAGGGGATATCCCTGTGCAGGCTGAGAAGATTTGCATGATGGGAAGGTTTACAATGTGCTTCAAGAAGAGATGCAGCACCAGTGAGCAGCACAAACACAGAAAGCATTCTCGGGGCTGAAATTCCACTCTAGCAGAGACAGGTAGGATGCTGTCAACTGAGCTGTCCTGTCTGTTACAGCACACGAACACATTCAGTACTTGTTGATAACTTAGACTTGGCCTGACAGTTCATTAGTTCACATTCAGTAATGGAAAATCTATTGCCCATGGCAAAGAAAAATAAATGTTACATTATAGAAGATCTATAGCCCTGTAGCTGGCTTGATTCTATGAACCTTTACTACCCTGCAGCAAGTGACATGAACTCAGCATGCTGCGCTGCATGGCTTGAAGTAAGATACTCCTCTATTTGCTGCCCAGGAACCTACACAGATCCTTGTAATTCCTTTGAGCCTCTGTTTTCCCGTCAATTTGCACCACTGCTGGCTGATATGCATTTTGTATAACAAACTGAGGATATGTTGGAGAAAGATATAGCAGGAAAAGGAAACATTACAGTGTTGTTTACAAGCAGTGAAAAGATAAAATTAGTCACCATTTCCTTTTGAATCTTTATATCTAGCATTTCTAAAACCACAAGTAATCTTTCACCTGTATCTGCATCCACTTGTCTCACTATTTGTTAAAATAATACTGATTTTATCTCACTTGCCTTTTCCGCTAGAGTAACACCAACAATACTGGACATTATTTTTTTAGCTAAGATTTACTGCAAACAAGTTTTTTCCTCCTGATTCAATAAACTTTCATACACAAACAAATTTTTACTTTAATTTTTTCATTATGTGGAAACATAAATAAAACCATGTACTTTTAAAAAATTAAAAAAATCTAACCTAACATTTCCCTAGTGAAGATATGATCAAATATGTAATACTTTTCCTAAAACACATATATTGAGAGACTGGGAATTTTTTTCTTACTCTGCCTCTGTTTATGTGTGTTTGTGCATTTTAACTATTAAGGATACATAATTATAATGTATTATAGGCTATATTACACAGTCAGTGGACAGAAATTATAAACTGTAATCTAGCAAATGTTCATAAAATAAAGATACTACTACCATCTGAACCAAATTTTAACATTCTTTTGAGACAAGTATGAAGAAAAAGAAACAATCTATCTTAAGATACATGTGGCTCTGCTGAAGATATAGTATCCAATAAGCAATATTCTCTTATAAAATAACTAAATGTGACAAACACACACAAGACAGAGGTAAACATGGTTTTAAAGACTTTGGACAAAATCAACATTTTTTTTCCCGACAAACTATTCTGCCTTACATATCTTCCTTTTTAATTAACTATACAAATATTTGCCCTCAAATTCTGAAACATCTCTCTTTTTTATGTGGGCTTTTTCAGGATGGCAAAGCCAGTAATATGTCAAAGCAAAGCTTTTCAGAAACTTTAACAAATCTGCAAACAATATAAACAATAAAAATGCTATTGTGGAGGATATGAGGGATGGTTATCTGTACTTCATCTTTATGATGGATTATTACACTATCTTAGCTAAAACATTTTTTGAAGGCAGCTCCAGGGTACTCCAGATCTCTTACAAATTGGTAATATTTTTTTTCTGGAGTGAAGATGGTCTTTTTCTTAATGATTAATCGTTGAAATGTTCCATAGAGAATGAAATAGCAGATTCATACCAAACTTGCATTCTTAAAAACAGAGATTAAGAAACCTGACCAAAGAAGCACTTTTACCTTACAATTTAGACATAAAATTTCAATAGTCTAGACTTTTATCTGCAATTTGCTAATGAGAAATATATAAAATTTCTTGAAAGTAAAAATTGCTGCTGCATGAATTATCTTTCATGGAATATAATTATAGAAATATTTAATTTTAGTCATTGAGCTAGAATTATGAACTATATGGAGCTATAACTGGTTTTATCATCAGAAAAACAACTTATTTTCTCTCTATATTTCCCATAAATTATTCAGTAAACCCTCTCACTGACCTAGCCTGCTCAGAAGTCTGAAACAGTGCTGCTAGTTTTTCAAAGGATTAGTTGTTGACCCTGGGGAAAACTGATCCATTCAAACACTTTAAATCAAATCAGGATCAAAGAAATTTATTGATTTACTAATGACATGTAATTAATCAGCAAACACTATGCTCAGGATCAGGATCAGAAACACAACAAAATATACAATATTACACACAGGCATACATACCTTCAGGTTTCTAAATTCCATTTATATGTCATTCCAAGAGATAAATTCCATTTATATCTCATTCCACCCCAACCCACCAGACCCCAGCGAAGTTTCCCACAGCTGTGCAGGTCAGAAGCTCAGCCCCACCCCACAAGTGTGTCCTGCTTGTGTGCACCACTTTTGTGAAACAAGTGAGTGCTCTGATCTTTTGTTGCTCTTTGTTGTACTCTTCACCCACTGTCCAGGTCCTGGTGAGAAAGCACTTCACCCTGGTGGGGTTGCTGACCTGTTACCCCTGTAGCAAGGTCTTTTCTGCTGCATCAGAAATCTCTTCACAATCCTCTGCTTGCTGTTTAATTTTGCTGATGGTTGCCTTCCCCCTTAGTGTGATCAGTGCACAGTGAAGGCCCTTATGGACAGTTCAGAGTGCCCCCAACCTCTCACAGACAAACACACAGAGCCTTTTTCCTCTTTCTCATTTTATCATCTGTGGTTGTAGAAGTCTTTTTGTCAAGGGACTGGATTATGGTCACCCTCACGATATTTGAATCAAAGTCTAAGAGACAGCATTTCCAGACAAGCTGGGAAAGCTGGGAAAACAGAGGTGTATCAAATACAACAGTCCCAAAAATCAGTGAGTACAAATCTTATTAACTGTATGCTGTTCGCATCTCTATACTGACACTTTGCAGGGCATCTAAAACTAGCTCCTATGGCAGAAAAAGAGAAGGCTGCCTTTAAGGATCTTAACACAAAGAAGCACAACTGATTTACAAGTCCTTGCTATATTAGGATGAGGTTAAGAAAGAATACAGGCCATAAAGGATAGCAGTGTAGAAAGAAGTGATGAAATAATTAAATTTTGGCTGTCTATCACCTAAAGTGCATCTCAAGCACCAGGTTCCCAGGAGTTTTGTCCAAGGGCCCAGGGAGAGAACTGGTGTACTCCAGTAAGACTCTTACTAACACAGACTGTAGCACAACACCAATGCATTTCAGAATAGAGGCCAAAGTAATGCCTGCACTGAGTCGATCCAGGTAGCAAGAAAATCCTTGGCTAAAACGTGAATGGCAAGGCAGTGGAAGAAATAATCACAGCCAATGTGCAATAGTAGTAGGAAATCCCTTGGAATACTGAAATCAGTGAAGGACAAAAAAATCAGGGAGGCGATTATTCACTCTTGAAATATGTGACTTGACCAAGGGTTAGGTGAACATGAGAACAAGGGAAGCTCTTGAATAATACCAATGCATCAGGTAAATAATTGTTTCCAAAACAAGTTCAGAACTAATGGAAGTTTTATTAGAGTCTTTGAGGCCTCCTGTCCTCCCTTTCTCATTCCCTCCCTCTTTCACCCTTGCTTCCTACCTTTTTCTCTGTATATTTATGGTATTACCTTAAAATCTAAAGAATTATAGCTTTGGACAATGAGACAATCAGACAATTACAGTATCAACAGACCCCATCTAAGATAAACCTAGGCGGAACCATTCTGAAACTGAAAAATAAAGACAAAACTAACAGAAAAATGTACTTTTTAATTCTTAGCATGTGGACTTAAGATGCCTGTTGGCTAGTTAAGCAAGAAACAGACTGTGGACATTGTCTTCTACATATGATGACTTCTGATCTACATCCACCTACAGCTTTTGCAGTAACTTCTCCACTATCTACAGGTTCACTGATTCCAATTGAAGGATCCGATTGCTTTTCTGTTGCCAGCAGCTTGAGCAAATTATCTTAGAGGATCAGATCCTCACAGCTCATACTATCTTTGTTACATAAATCTTCACTAGTATTTCAGTTTTCCATGGTGGAAAATAGTATTTTTGAGATATAAAAAGGCTCAGAGTTCATTAAAAAAATCTAAAAAACATTTGATAAATAAAGGTTAATTTATTTATTTATTATAATTGTCAGAAATAATTCCTAAGGAATTCCTTCCAATAGATTTATGGACCAGCATGGTCGGGAGTTATTTCCTCGATTTCCTCACCAACCGAGTTTAAGACTAAAATTGATCCTACATTTCAGGTCCTCAGAGACTGACAATGGGCAGAAATAGGACAGAAATTACCTCTTTATTTCTCTGAAATTTTCCTGCTAATTTGTATTACACAGCAACTTTAACTTCCATCAATAGGAACAATAATTAAAATAATATCAATGTTATTATTGAATTTCATTATAATAATTATTATGTTTTTCCTTAAGTAATGTTGGCAAATACTGACAATTTTGAACTAGTGAAATGGGAAAAATCTAGAAAGAACTGGCATTGTAATGAAACCACTTACAGCTGGTGCTCTTATGCTTTATACAATAAATACAGGTACCCAGTAGTACTGTGATACTTAAGGGTCTCTCATAATTTCCATTGTAAATACAGTTTTTCAAAGATTAAAAGTGAGCTGAAAAAACGTTTTTCTTCCTGAGATTTGGCATTGAAGACTCATCTTATGAATGGATTTCTTCAGTGTCACATATCTTGTACATCCTGATAGCCCTATATCATCTTCGAACATTGTGTTTGAAGTCTAATAAGGTAACAAAAATCTTGAAAAATTGAATTTCAGCCTCTAAATGGTTTTCTGAGTATTTTTGTGAGGAATGCAAGCAGGCTGAGAATCAGTCATAGTGTGTTACTGTAGCAGTTTCTAGTAGTTTGGGAAATAGACTGATACATGAAAACATAAATTGGACTACTTGATTTTAACAATGTCCTAGTAGTTTTCCTTTGAATTATTCTGTCTATCTTATATTTCTCTTATGCTGTCTAATCGAGATCATTAGGAATCACAAAGGATCCAGAAGCAGAAACAACAGTAGGTTTTACTTATCTTAAATTAGGCATTCAAGTGTTGGGCTAAATTTAAGCTAAGTCTCCACATTTGTCAGAGGACAGACTCAACACAAGAAAAATTTCTTTAAAGATTGATATCTAGGACAGGTTACTGAAACTAACTTATTCAAATGGTCTGTTCTAAACAGGGTCAAAAGAAAGCAAGAACTCTATTCTGAGCATGTTAGCACTACTTTTCAATTATTTGAAAATACTAAATTATTAAAAATCTTGATTTATATGTTATCCTCAAATTCATATTTCAGAATGTTATTTTTTTACTTGTCAGCTCTTGGAAGCATTCAGTAATAACATTTTACTAAATACATTTAAAGAAAAAGAAGAAAATTATACATCAAACCAGCAGTTTTGTGATGCTGATTTCTGTGCTGTATAAAATGATCTGAATTATATGCAAAATTCTTTATGAAATTGATGTCCTCAGCAAATGTTTAATGATTTGCCTAAAGTGCAATTTTCATAGAAATTGACTATTTCCTGAAAAGTCAAGGCAGGCTTGGCTGAGAGGCAGCTGCTTTAAACAGAAGCATCCATCAATACTAACCTAGCAGACCCAGGGTAATTATTATTCTCGAAGTCTGTTTCAAGCTGAAATTTGAGTCTTGGCCTCCTGAATCACAGGGACAGCCAAGACCAATGACCACTGGATGGAATGGACAACAAACAAAAATATTTGACAGCTCTCATTTCATCAAGGGGATGAAGGAGATAGACAGTTAATTCTTATGAGATATTTTTATTTATGTTTGATACTCATCAACAATTTGCTTTGTGAAAGTATATCCACAAAGTATATCCAAGACAACATGTTATAAAATAATAAAAATAATAATAATAATTTAAAGCGTATTTTTGAAGGATTATTTAATTTCAACTTCAAAGAGAAGCAGAGCAAAAACATATAGCTAAAATACATTCATGAAATGAGATCTGTAGATACGTATGTACATACATATGGATATTTTTTTAGATATAAATCCCTGTTTATATATGTTTACATGCATGTATTTGATAATTTTTTTCACTTCTGCAGTGTCTAGCACAGCTAGACAAATTAAGTTAAGAAGCTTATTCTTCTGATATTTTAAGTAGCCTTTTCAGAGCTCTGCTGTTATACCTACGTGTGAGTTGTGGAGAGTGAGAGAAAGAGGGGGAGAGGATGAGACGGACTGCTTTGGGAGGATTCCCATTGGACTACATCATAAATCTTAAAGTAAATAGATCAAACGCCATCTTTTTTAATTGAACTAGGTAGTCCTTTCTTATGTGGGCAGTCTGCAGGATGTTAATACAGCATTATTTGTTAATTTAATTGGGAGTTCTTCAGGAGTAAATATAAGGAAATATAAGTAAATATAAGGAAACTGTACAGCGTTATTTGTTAATTTAATTGGGAGTTCTTCAGGAGTAAATATAAGGAAATATAAGTAAATATAAGGAAACTGTACAGCGTTATTTGTTAATTTAATTGGGAGTTCTTCAGGAGTAAATATAAGGAAATATAAGTAAATATAAGGAAACTGAAGAAAATATGAGGAAATAAGGGTGTGTTAACTCTGAGGAGTTGTCTCCACTGATGTTTTATCATATTCAGCTTAATGAGAGAGTCAAAGCAGCAGCTCAGAGAAATGGTCACAAAACCATATCTGACAATTGTCTAAATGGCCAACACTGAAACTTATATTGAAAGCATCTGAAATTTGTCTGCTTGCCTCACAATAGTAACTGCTTATGGTTTTCCTCCTCAATGTTTCAAAAAGAAATGGCAATAATGATATTTAGAAACATATAAATGCATATAGTAGATTTTGTGGCAAAGCCAAGGCTCTTTCTAGGCATTGAAAATTTCACTCCTAATATATAGTGACAAGAGTAAAGTTCAGATAAGCTACCAGCTAAAGATAACAAAAATGGATGTGCTACAGCCATTCTTGGCTGTGTTTTTTCCTGAGTGCTTGTGATGAACATCTGTGATGTTCGTAAGAACATTCTTCACTCCTGTATCTTCTCTGCAATCTATGTAGGGCTTTTTTCCTCATTGAGAGGAAAGATAGGCTTTTTTTCTCTTTTCTTGGATAAGGAGATGCATAGGAAGTTTAAAATACTAGCCAATTTTGTTCATCACAGGAGGTAAGTACAAAAATATTGGTGTTTTCTGTCATCATATCCTTAGCATAGTTACATAGCCCCAAGTTCCAGACATTCATGAACTAAAACACTAGAATATCATAGAGATAGTTTCCATGTTGTTTAACTTCTTGCAGGTAAAAAAACCAAAGCAAACCCATATCTTTTGAGGAGAGAATAGGTACTTAAAATTTTCATGTTAAGACATGTACAGAAAGTCTTTAAAATCATGCTTAAACAAAATTGGCTCAATTATTTTCAGATTATATAAGTAGGAAGAAAACATACTTCTACTACAAAACCAGGTTGTGACTGTTTTTTGGATACTCAGAATTGGTCCAAGCTATAAACTTGGTATAAACATAGTCTTTCATGAGAAATCAGCTCATCGCATTAGTTTTATTGCTTCATATGTGAAATAAAAAGTGATTTAATATGTATGCAAACAGCAAAAAAACTCCAGTGAAAACTGTTCACTTTTCAGAGCTTCAATATATAACATAATTTTAGTGAGTGAGGTAAAAGGAATCAATTCTGTAGCGACATGTAGACAAAAATGCTGCTCCTCCCCTCTTATACTTTTCTCTCAACTCCCAAATAGTGGTAGAGAAATGAAACTTAATATTTTCTGAATCATTTTAGTATTACCATCTCTGAGACCTGGTAAGAAAAAGGTGTAGTGAAAGCCTCCAGAGTCAAATGTATGACCACATTGCAAAAGAGAGAGGACATCTCCAGTGAGAGATTGACAGGATGTGCACCCTTTGTATTATGACAGAATTTTGCTTCCCAATGGGGCAAAATATCTCACTTCAACTCCTGCCGGAGTAGTGTTCATACCCCAGTCCTTATGCAAGATTTAAACGACAAACCGCCATCTCTCCTGGAGATTATATGTAATTCCACTTAGCCAGGATATTGGATTACCATTCAGTTATTTATTTCCAGGTACACATCTTCTCTAAATATATATATTTTTTACAGTTTTCAGGAAACGATAAAGGAATTCAAAATATGAAGCCAGTAATACTAATAAATTGTGCGTGTGCATACAACAAAGCCTTCATCCCAACGTGCTACAACAGCTCTTTAATACTAATTTTATTTCAGAAGAATCACTCTGAATGTCTTTTTGTTTTAAGAATTTTTTAGGAAAACACCTGAGTTCTCTACTTTCAGAATTTTCATATTGATTGAATAAATGAGGGACTTTGTGTTGTTCCAAAAGTATCACAAACCATCGTTTTACTTTTGATAATAATATGATGATTAACAAAATGTATGACTTTCCAGATTTAGCAGAATAATCAGTCAAGGAATTCATACTTAAAAGCTATAGCTAATCTGAAAATAATAAATAGTGTAGCAAGTGGAACTGTCTGACAAGAAAACCCACTAAAACTGTAGTATTATTTTACTGAACTATTTAAAAATTTAACCATTTAAACCAGCATTAAAGATTTGTAAAGGATTTATTAATTCTTTTGATTGTTTAACTTAAATTTAATTAATTTAATTGAAAAATTATACTGGTTAAATTAGTGTGCATTCCATTTTAACAAATAAATATAAAATTAGTATTCATGCCCCTTCCTTCAAAAGTTTTCTCAAAGGCACTGCAATTGATAACTCACCTGTTAGAGATAAGATAAAGATCTGCATGCCCATATAGGGAGTCTTGCATCTATGACTTCAAAGGGAAAATTCTGTCTTCTTGTGTTGCTTCTATTATTCTCTGTTCTGCAGAGACTACTGCAGTTTTCTGGTGCTGCATAATCGTATTTCTCTCCTAACAGGGCTCTTCCACTTGCTCTTAGTATCTTGGCAAGACTGTCTCCTCATTGTTTCCTCCCTCCCCATGCCGTCCCTTTTCTTGAGGAGTTCCTTCATAGCTCCCAAAATATTCTTTTCATTAAAGATGCTTTCAGGGAGCAAAGGCACAGCTCTGATCAAATCAAAGGCTCTGGAGTAATCAGGCAGCCAGGGAACCCCTGGTGATTGTAGAAGTGAAGTAAAGCACTTCCCCTGTGCTTGCAGATGTAAAGCCACAAACAAAACCCTTGCTAGGACTATATGGATATATGTTATAGAATGTGTTATTAACTTACATGACCCTTAGTTTCCTCAGTTGAGGCACACCATGCAGCACAATATGCAGACAACTACACACACTTGACAACCTCTGGATAAAAAGACAATGTTTGACATAACAAAAGCACAGTAAATATTCCCAGAGTGACTGGCAGAGGGCTCTAGATATTGCAAAAAATTGACAAATACATGCAGAAATTAAATATATTGGAGAAACATAGAGCATAATATCTTCAGAGAATTATTTTTCTGTGCATGTAAGAAAAATAGGAGAAAGGATTCTGCCCCATAGAAGTGGCAATTCAGAATCTTGACCACAAAAACTAAGGGCTAAACTTGATACAAAAAAAGGCGATTTTGGAATTGCTCCCATATATCTATATTCAGAGAACCTCAGAATAATAGGATGAGAAATACTTTAAAAATGCTTCTTCAAACTACCTGTCATGATAGTGGTACCACAATTGTTCTAAACTCTGGTAGGGCTTTGCTGACATCCTGGACAAGATGAAGTAGTGTTAAGCCACCACTCCTTGTCCTATCTCCACTGGATACAAAGACAGTTCCCTCCCTCTGAAAGTTATCTCCTTTTAATTTGGAATGCTTATATTGAAGTATACAGGCTAGGTAGATTAAAGCAATATATCTGACAGGAGTGGGTGAAGGACTATAACGTATCTTTTCCATATGCCAGTATGCTAAAGAAAGAATTTTTCACATTAGGGGGCATAAAACCAATGCAAACACAACTGTTGTCAACGATCAGCATTTCTGTGTAGCTCTCCAAACTACCACTGTTCTCTAGTGTAGCAAAAGAAAAAGAAAAGCTGAGATTTCAGTTGTTGTGAGAAAATATTCTGGCAGCAACTGCTGTTATTTCACTAATTCTGTGTAAAAAGGTAGCCACGATCACTATGACACCAAAAATTACACTAGAGAACAAGTTTTGAAAAATTGTACATAGTCAGAAAGGAGGCCAGCCAACTAATTTTAGTGCATTATGGAATATATAATTAAGAAGCTTTTCCATATGATAAAAGCTCATCATTCTGGCATTCAGCTGTTGGAATCGTTGCTAGAATGTTACTTAGCCCGTATTTTATAACAGAATTTCACAGTAATAAGTACTTCCTTCTTCCTGAGTCTTCTTTCTGGATTTGAAAGAGGAGTATTCAAAGCACAGATAATAAAATATAATAAAAGTGATTCCCTAGTTTTTAGAGGTCAATTTGTTTTGCAGTGCATTAGAAATTATTAATAGAAAGAATAACACAATGGCAATGTGGCATTAAATTAGGCCATTTGTCCAAACACAGCCATTTCATTGATTGTTAGATACATAACTACTTTGTGTTAATTTCTCTAGCCAATATTAAAAAAGGAAGAGAAAGAATGAAGAATATTCTTCTGACTTAAGATACTTTCATTCATTGTGTTTTCACACAACAAAGACTCTTACAACCATTATTTGATTAATGACATTCTAGTCTCTCAGTATCTAACCCTGTGAAGGAATTTACAGGAATAGTCATGTGCTCCATCCTGCTTCAGTGCAATTAAATTGAAATTAAATTTTCCAAAGAGTCCAGCTTCAAAACCTGGTTCTGTACAGCATTATAGGTCATTCATAATGATTATTCCAGGCCTGTACACAAGGTGTACTTCTTAGAGAGCAAGATGCATTCTCTCAGGAAAAAAAGGCTCAGTAGAATAGCAGTGAATTCTTGTGCTTGGACGACTTATGGTGTTACATCACCAGGTTGTAGGTGGCAACGTAAAAACGTCCCATTTACCTATCGGTGACATCACATAAAGTTTTTAACTGCAACCTTGAGACAATTACAATCTTTCATGGCACAACTAGGATACTGCCTGCCACAAGGCAAAATTTTTTTTGGTAAGAAACCTCTTTTCAACGTTTTACAAGAGGTAATTGGATTTGTCCTGACATCTCAGAAATCCATTAGGATCTCTACACCTCTTATGTCAAACTGAAGAAGGCACAGTGCTGACATAATTGAGGTGACTCCCAAGTTTTTTTCCACATCTCTTTTTTTCACATTTGTCCACGTGACCTGAGACAAAAGCATGAGACGCTGAATACTTATCCTCTCAGAAATCCACTGTTTATTCTGCCTTTAACACTCTAACTCAGCCTCAATCTCTAAACAAACCTAGAGCTGGAAAAATACTATTTTCTATAGCCAAAGGAAATCAGGAAAGTGATTTCCTCTGTATGATGGCATATTTCCTGGCCATCTACCCATTCACAATTAGGATGACTGACAGTAGCTTTTTTAAACCTGAAGCATAGATCTAATATATAACTCTGAATCTGTAGCAGAATGCTTTAAATGTGCTATTTATTTACATTTAATCCAAATGAAATCACTAAGAACTCATGAAACTTCACACTAAGCAACAGTCCACTTGCTGAACCACAACTCTACCTTTGAATGTGTTAACAAAATTTATCTTGAATATGTCACACAGTTTTCAACCTTCTGATGTATCTGAAACGCATTTTCAAAAACCTTCTGTTTTTATCATACTTTAGTCTTTGAATCAGAGACTTGATTACCCAGGACATGGAGAAGGATGAGGAACTCAATGACTTTTTTCTTCAGTCTTTACAAGCAAGTGCTCCAGTCACACCATGCAAGAAGGCAGAAGCAGGGACTGGGAGAATGAAGTACTAGTCACTGTAGGAAAAGATTGGGTTCAAGATGCATGTTCAGGTCCCAGGGGAACTTGCAGATAAAGGTTATAAACCACTAGAGAATATTTCAGAATATTTGAGAATTCATGACTTGCCAGTGGAGTTCATACTGACAAAAAATGGTAAACTTCCCCATTTGTGGAGGAACTACAAGCCAGTCATTCTTTACCTTGTGCCCACAGAGATCATGGGCCAGATCCTCCTGGAAATTTTATTAAGGCACATGAAAATAAAGAGATTGTTGTTGACAGACAAAATGGTTTCACTGAAAACTTTGGTGGCCTCCTGACAGACTTAGAACCTTGGTGGATAAGACAACAACTGACATAATTTCCCTGGATTTGGTCAAAGCCTTTGACAGTATCCAACACAAAATTCTTGTCTTTTAACTCGAGAGATATGGATTTGATGGATGGACCCGACCTGGAGTACTGTGTTTAATTCTGAGGCATACAAGCATAAGCAGGACATGGACCTGTTGGACTGAGTCCAGAAGATAGCTATAAAGGTGATCAGAGGACAAGGGGGAAATCTTAAAACTGTAAGATGGTAGATTTAGATTAGATATGAAAAAAAATTTTATTGTGAGGGTGGTGAGAAGGTTGTCCAGAGAAGCTGTAGATTCCTCATTCCTGTAAGAGTTTAAGATCAGGTTGGATGGGACTCTGAGCAACCTGGTCTAGTGGAAGATGTTCCTGGCCTGTGTCGGGGGGAGCAGAACTAGATAAAGTCCTTTTTAAACCAAGCCATTCTATGACTCTATGAATTTAATAATTTGGATGGCAAATCAAATTACTCAAAGAGGGAATCTCTATCAAATTTGTATTAGTTTTGTCCTACCTGTGATGCAAAGATTTTAAACAAGCAATCAGAATCTTACTGTCTAATAATATTTCCGTCTCCTCTGAAAACCAATCCTCATTCTGAACCTTGTGCTCATAGGAAAAATGGGTTATAGTGTCTGAATTTGCAAGAAAAGTGATTGTTTTTAATCCAGCTACTGCAGTGTAACATCTGTGCTGAGAAAGATGGTTGTAATATACTCTGTCTTAGTCTTTTCAGAATCATTGTCATTATGTCTCAATTTGATTGCCAAGGAGACAAAAGCAGGATAATGAATTAGCTAAAGCATTGAGATCAACAGCCAGTGAGAATATTCACACTGGCATGATGGTCTTCCCCTGTGCTTGGTGCAGAAGTCAAAATATATCCGACCTATATTAATAGCTTTACATTAATTTGACAAAATGTAATCACAGAGAGTAATTCATACACTGCATAAGTAATTATCTTTAAAGGGAAATACATTATATTGTGCTGTTCAATCCTCTGTCCTGTGTCCTTGCTATGATTCTGGCACGATGTTTCCAACTGTTTTACCTGGTAGCACTCTAATACCGCTCCCTTTAAAATAGTTTTTATAAATTTCAACAGAACTAGTACTACAATAACATCACAATATGATATCGTCTTGGGCAATATGGTTACTATTCTTTATGCTTCTCTTTGTGTGTAGATTTATAGTTGTCATAAATTAGTTTAGTAAGTTTGCTCTAATATAGGCAAGTACACACACAATTTTTTAATGAAATATCCTTTTCTTTGCCTGTGTACCACATACTTATCAGGTTTCTGATTTTAAGAATAACACAAAACCTTTATAATAATTCATGTTAACTGGTAAGACAGTCTTCACTAAAGGCTTAGTATACACATTTAATTCAGTATGTTCTGAGGACCAAATTTCATTATATCTTTGCATTCAAGTCAAGAGAAACATTTTATTACAGAATATTTTCCTGTTTCTGTCAAGAAGTATTTAAAGTATGTGTTTAAGGAGTTTGCCTAAGAGATCATCCGAAGAATCCATTTGGGGTCAATTATTTCTTAGTCTAGCTGCCAGCTGGCTTTGTTGTGGTTCTCTGAACAATGAGACCTCACCCAAAGAGGAAAGAGCTGAAAGAATTTATCATCTTACAGTTGCATTTTAGTTGACATTTTGAAATAAACTATACCGAATTTAAATAATTTTAGTACCTAAGCATTACTGTATTAGCTAGTTCATGTGTTAAACTGTGTACTTATTTTCTTATCAAACCATTAATACATTAGTCAGTTTGATTTTATGGTTGCCACTACCTACATGTAATTACAAATTCCTTGCACCTTTCTGATGAGCATTTATTGACATCAAATTTTTAGGCAATCATAAATACTTGCAAAATTTGAACTTAAATGTTAAGTAACATTACGTTACTCAGGAGTTTGAAAAAATAAGAGATTATTTTACTTTAACAAGCTTCTTGCTCTTCCTTTGCATCCTTACCTTTCAAAAATTTCTCACACTTTAGGAATTCCACATTGCTTTTATTTGATCATTTATTTCTGATGAATTATTATTTCCAGATTAAATTTTATATTCCTTATTCTCATCTCAAAAATAAGTTTCGCTTGGTAAATATAAGAAAAATCTTCAAATGCTAAAACTAGAGAACAAGTCTAAAGGATATTTTTTTTTTTCTGTAAAATTAAACTCTGAAACTAGATTGCTTGTTAAGGTTATATCTTCAGTTACTTAAAATTAACTGTTCTGACAGTTTGCTAGACAACATGAAATTTTAGGAAATTGAGTGAAAGAGTAAAAGGCACTGAAATTAATACTTTTGCAGCACCTAAAGTACATCATGCTCACTAACTTTTGGAGTAATGACAATCTTTAATTAAGCCTCTGCTCCCTTCCACAGATTTCCCAAGGAATAAAGAATGCTGTGAGGATAGACAAATAGGGGCAGAAACCCAAAGAAGACAAGTCGTGACTTTGTTATATTAAGCTTTCTTTCCCTAGGCATGGAACGGACCCATAGTAACAGACTGAGTTCTATTGCTTTGTAAGAGCTTCTTTCCTCATTGACAAATTTGAGTTTTCTCTTTCTCTCTTTTTTTATTTTTTTTTTTTTTCAGTTTCTAGAGATATTTCGTTTCAATTTTTTTATTTCCAATTACAGGAGCTTCATGTTAAGGACATTGCTCAGCTGTTTGTATTTCCATCAGTGTCTCCTTCCTTTACAATCTGAGAATTGTTCGAGTGCAGAGGAGATATATGACCTCAGCTTCGCAACTCAATTACATAATTCCAAAGTTTCATTCATTTCAATAAATGTAAGCTCATCTGGCAACAAAGGCAAGAGGACGAGAAACTCCCTAGCATTGGAGTGCTAACTGTCATTTGGCATTTGACATATGTTTTAACTTCAATAAAGAGAACACAGAATTCTGTGGATATATAATTTTTTTAAACATGAAATTCAACATTGTTACAAATACATATATATCAGATAGACACAGAATTTTGTCTCCCAAACAGGAACTTGGTGACATAAAAGACCTTTTAAGGTGAACAATGCATTTTCTTTATAGAGATCAAAACATGTCTTGAAAATGAGCCTATAAAAAGTACAATTATTCAATGTTTGGGTCATTTGTATTAGATCTAGAGATAATCTGTATAGGTCTCATTGCCCTCCTCTCCTTCCAGCTTCTGCTGTGAGGGCACTCATAGATTCCCAGACAAACAACATATATTTGACTTGAGGACCCTTTGCTTCACAAGGTTGTTGACAAATTAAAGGCACTTGGCAAAGGAATTTACAGGGGTATTAACTGAAATACTGGCTGGACTTTCACAAGGTAAAATACAGTGGAGGACACATTTTAATTAAACTTCTTCTACAGGAAGATGTCCTCAGGCAGCAGGAGCTGGTCTCCCCCTTGTCTTTCTGGTTCTGATGATAAACTGCTGAATCCTGTGTGTAGGAAAGGTTACTGAGCTCCCATGCGTCTAACTGTGACGGAATATTTTCCTAGTCACTGTCACACTGACACACCTTATATTTTCTCTGAGTTTGTTCTCAGTTCTAAAACCATGCTACTCAAATTTCCCCAGCAGACATGAAGCCAATCAAGATTTGATCTTCTACTTGAATTTGCTGCTAGAGTGGGATGGGCAAGGATAAGAAAAAACATATGGTTTTGCCACAGTCTAAAGAGCAAATTCTTCTCCTCCATTACAGTACTGGCCTGGGAGAAAAGACACATCTTCCCTTAATCATCCCCTCACCAAACTCTTCTGCTATATTGACTTGTTTAACACAGCCAATGTATAATGTCAGAGCTCATTTCATAAATCTGCACAGATTTTGTCTTTGAGCAAGCAATATTGATTGTAATGAAAGCCATAACACAATAGAAAGGAAGATTATAAATATACTTAAATATTAATAGTGCAGCATTTACACTATTAATTTGCACTATCGATTGAAAAATCTGCAAACTGACATATTACACATTGTTATTTTCATGTATCCTATTTTTCATAATTTTTAATGGTTAAACCCAGGAAATTTTGGTTGAGTATGTAGTCGGCTATTAAGATGAAAGTTGAAAATATGAACCACCTTTTAAATTATCTACTAAATATGAACCATTAGCCAGATACTGTATCAGGCTTTCTTTCCGAGGCACAGAGTAAGCTAAATCCTGTAAATCCTCATACACATATTGGCTATATGTATAAAACATCAAAAGTAGTCCCCTGCTCAAAACCAAATGAAGTTTGATGTCTCAGGATCAAAAACCTATTCTTTAAGTAGTGTTTTTCTTTCATTGAGATGATTTGAAAAGTAAGGTACTACAGATTGGGCCAGGAATGTAGATTCTATCTCACCATTCATACTGCGTAGACAGCTTAAAACTCAGAAGATGCTTGGAGCATATAAACTGAAGATCAACATTCACAAAAGAAATAAATTTATTTGACATTAAAGTTGAAAAATATTTTAAACAATATGTTGGAATTCTAGGCACAGTAACTCCCTTGCCACATCAAAATTAAATCTGGGTTTAGGACACTACTGAGAATACACAAGAAGTATTTGCAAAAACTGACTTCATTGAAGTGTGAAAAATCAATTAAAACTTCCAGCCACCTCTGTATATAAATATTTTCCATGAAATAAAACGTTGCTAAAAAGCTCATATTATAATTACACACTTAAAAAAAAATCCATTTTATTAAAAAAAATAGAAGTTAGAAGATAAAATGAAATTAAATGGACACAGACAATTTTAATTACATATTTAAATTGGATTAACTGGTCTTTAAATATCAAACCCATAAATATTATTTTTTAACTTATACTTTCTGCTTTATATTTATACATCTCCTTCCTTACATAGCACATGTGCCTGGACCTAACCAGGTAACCTTAGATAAGTGAATACTCCATTTGATCTGTCGAGCCAAAAATCTGTGACTGCTGCTGCGTAACCGAAGCCTCTCAGCAGCTGAACATCCCCAGATTTGCTCTACTGCTCTGTAACCTCTGACATAAAACCACAGTGCACCCTCAGCTCTCTTATCCTTCAGCCTTCCCTGTGTTTTGTGCTCTTACTGCATTCCCCTTACA
This sequence comes from Bombycilla garrulus, assembly GCA_013400315.1. Lineage (NCBI taxonomy): Eukaryota > Metazoa > Chordata > Aves > Passeriformes > Bombycillidae > Bombycilla > Bombycilla garrulus. The sequence continues at coordinate 160,047 of VXBU01000278.1, forward strand.
GCGGTGAATCAGCTCTACTGCTTCATGGACTCATCTCCTTCTGCTGCATTTGGAATCTTTAGTGAGAGGTAGGGAGTCATCTCTAAGGAGTGAATGAATCCCTCAGGAATTCTTCAGTTCAGCAAAGCATCTTCTGGCATACAACAGAGATCTCAGAAATGCTGCAACAGGGGCAAGGGGCTATCCAACCATTCCAGTAATGAACTGGGAGGACTGCAGCAAGGATACCAGTCAAGGTGAAGGAATGTTGGTTGCCACTCCTACTTTGATAGCTAGATAATTGCCAATTTGAAATACTCTGGGAGAGTTTTAATTTTATTTTAACAAGAGAAAACTTATTATAACAACCAAACAACTCAAATTAATTTTCTTTTCCTACAGTAATGTCGAAATTACTCAGAGCCGTATTTTTATACTGACAGAGCTGCTGAGAGACCTAGAAGTCTTTCCCCAAGGCAAATCACAACACAAAAAGTAATATCACACTGGATCAGACCAGAGGGTTCAGAAAGTTTAGTATCTTGTAGATGACCTTATGTATAGACTGTAGTTACTGCATTTATGGAAGTGTTAAAATAAAATTAATCTTTCTAGTTTTATAAACAAATACCATAAGAAGGTGTTCAATTTACACAAACCTGTTGGAGACTGTGAATACTAGTCTATAGTGAACACCATACCGCTGAGCTTTTTTTGTAGTTTTCTGTTGTGTTTTGCTTTGCTTTGTTTTGTTTTGCTTTTAAGCATGATGGATTTAAAAAAGTGCTAGTCGACTTATTGATGCTGCCATTACACTGCTAGTTATGGTAGAAATCACACCCGATAACTGTCCACAGAAAATGTTTGAAATGGAAGTACAAGCAAGTCATCAACTCACTAGTGAATCACACTCATGGTAAAAATGTCTTTAAACCTAAATTGTAAAAAATATATTAAGATATTTAATGCACTTTCAAATATTGTTTTTCCCATTGTTAGTATAACAATTATGGACAATGCAATATTGACTGAATTAAAGCCAGAAAATTTGACATAATGTCCATTGGGAAAATTACTCATTTTGAATGGATATTTTTCTTTTTAAAATAATTTCTAAAGTATATAAAATAAACAGCATGTGGGAACATGAAGGCATGTGGATTAGTAGGGATGTTTGAACTTCAGTACTGTAAACTATTGATTTACTCTGATCAGTTCCTTATTTGGTAACCTAAACTCAGAATGGCTTAACCTGATATCCCTGTACAAGCAAAATATTTATTTTCACTAGAAGCAGAAAAGAATATGCTATTATTTCAAGTAAGCAACAGAAATTGAAAGGTTAACTGACGAATAGCAGCCTGCAGCTGAGGTTATCCTGCCCCTGATAGAAAGCTCATACCAACTTAACTCTAGCATTTCTGGGTAGGTGATTCCCATGCTTTAGATAGATCGACCTTTTATTGAAATCCATTGAATCTTGAAATTCCAGTGAATCAGTTACTGCTGTATACAAGAACACCCCAGACTGTGCTGTAACCATCTGTCCCTGTTCATCTCTTGTCAGCCTTTGTCTGTTAACTTTGCTGCCACAGAGAGAGATATTTCCACCAAGGAAGACAGAAATTAAAGGATGGAAGAGAATGTTACAAGTGGTAGAACTTCTAGGACTTCATTCTCCACCCCTGCTTGGGACACCTTCCTGCTTCTTCCTGCCCTAATGCCAGCATGGTCCAGCTTCACAACAGATAATCCCATTTATATAACAAACAGACCCCCAAATACAAAAACCCTGGATAAAACCACAAGAGCCAGGATAAGAAACAGGCCATGAGAATAAGGATTCAGGAAACAACTGTGAGGTGTGGATGGTTTCCTTCACCAGAATCAGCACTGGCAGGTGCAGTCATGCGAAGGGATTTTCATGGGTCATTTTGTTTTCCATACCCACCCTTTAGGAATGGCAACAGTCAAAGCAGTTGGGTATGTGTGACAAGTTTTTATTAGAAAAAGCCTGGCACTTTTATAAGAAAAAGCATCTGACAGGCACTAACAGTCCTACAGAAAAACAGTTGGAGGAACTTTTTGCCTTTGAAGTCAAGGGAAACAAAAAAAAATCACAACACTCATCATATATACTCGGACACAGAAATTCTTATTGACTTTATAGAACTCACGCTGTCATTTCCTGTAGGATTTAATTTCCTTTTAGTAGCAACAGCTGATGCAATGAGTCTATTTGGTGAGGCTGCTATGCAAGCCTATGAAATCTAATGGTTTCTAGGCTAACATTGTGTCTTTCCTATCTTAAAAAAGCACATGCCAATGCTTTCTAATGTGAATTATTAATCACATCCTACACATTACAAATCATCATATCTCAGCTGCTATCAAGCTGTTCCATGTTACCAGCTATCTTTGATACCAGATCATCTGATTATTGTTTGGTGATTGCTAAGGCAGTCCTGAAAAATCTCATTCATGCAGTATAAGATTTGTTCAATGCTTTAATTTCCAAGCTACCCATTTTCCCAAATGAGTTTCACAGTGGATTTTGTGGTACATAAAAAAATTGTTCAGATTTTTTTCAAGAAGTTCCCCTTATTCCACTGTTCACAAATAAGCAGGACTTGACTGTGACAAACTTCAGAGAGAAATCCACAACTGTCATGGGCTGACCTAGACCGGATACAAGACAACCACAAAAGCACCTCACACGCTCCACTCTGCAGCTGAACAGAGAGAAAATTTAATGAAGAGTTCATGAGTTAAGGACCAGGAGAGATCACTCAACAAATAGCATCACAGGCAAAACAGGCTCAACTTTGAGATACAAAGTGAATTCATTACTAACAAAACCATAGCAGGATAATGAGAAGTAAAATAAACCCTACAAAAGGCCTTCCCACTACCCCTCCCTCTTTCCCAGGGGTGTGAGGAGGGAGGGAATGGGTGTTATGGTCAGTTCATCTCCCGTGGCTTCTCCCGCTGCTCAGGGACAGGACTACTTCCCCTGCTGCACCACGGGGTCCCTCCCACAGGACACAGTTCTCCATGACCTTCTCCAACATGGCTCCAATCTCACGAGCAGCAGCTCCCTGTGAACTGCTGAGTGTGAGTCCATCTCACGGACACACAGTCCTCCCACAGCTGCTGCAGCAGTGAGTGGGTCACCCTTCCACAGGGTGCCCTCCTCCAAGGACAGGCTGCTCCAGCCTGGGAGCAGGGCCCCTCGCCTTGGCTCTCCCACAGGTTTACAGCCTCCTCTCAGGCATCCTCCTGCTCCAGTGTGGGGCTCCTCCATGGGCTGCAGATGGATTTCTGCATCCCCATGGATCTCCATGGGCTGCAGGGGCACAGCTTCTTGGTCCTCACCACGGCCTGCAGAGGAATCCTGGCTCCAGTTCCTGGAGCACCTCCTGCACCTCCTGGCTCCTTGGTGCCTGCAGAGTTGCTCTCCTCAAATTGTCTCACTCCGTTCTTCTCAAGCTGCAATTATAGCCATGCAACAACTTTTGTTTGGATTTCTTCTTAAATATGTTATCACAGAGGCATTACCACCATTTCTAATTGGTCCAGCCTTTGCCAGAGGCACGTCCATCTTTGGAGCCACTGGGGGTTGGCTCTGCCAGACATGGAGGCAGCTTCCAGCGGATTCCCACAGAAGCAACCACTGTGGTCTCCCTGCTCCAAAAAAAAAACAACTTTGCAAATTCAATACAACCACACAAATCTGAGTTGAAGTTTTGCATACTGTCTGATTTTCTGTTCTTCAGCACTGTCAGACAAGCACTCTCCTATTTCTAAAAGCATTTCTAATTAAATTATACCAAACCATAAGTTCATTAGCAGGATCCATATTTTCCTGTACAGAGCATAGTTTCTGATTCAGATGGAGATTTGGCTATGCAAAGTCTAGTGTTATTTAGCTCACTGCAAGACAAAACACAACATTTCCATCCTTACTTTGTTTATGCTCTGCTGAACACTGGAATCAAAGTGATATCAGGAACACAGGAAAGCCATTTTTTGTGCCAAAACTCACCTGCTTTTAATACATCATTTAATCTCATGATCACTTTCACACTGTCTATTCTGCTTAAGCAAAATAGTAACAAGTCTATCAATTCATAGCAACATATTCCACTATGAAAATCAACTAAATAGAATTAGATTTAATATTTTTCTTCCAAATTACACAGTTGTTAAAGGAAAACAAAAGCAAATCTATAACATTTAACAGTTAGAATTTTAGATATTCCTTTACAGACACTCGGAAGATTTTTTGAGCATTAGGTTGTTTATCTGGTGTGCAGATATGCTAAAATGGGAAGAAGGTTATGTTTACAAACTCTTAACCAAAGGATGTCTTTTCAAAAGTATGCTATGGATATAACAAAGCTGTGTATGCATTTGACTGAAATTATAAAATAATTTCATTTCTAGGAAAAAAAAAGCTCAGATGCAGTGAGGTTTGGAGAGGAAAAGAAGTGACCCCTTCAATTGCATGTCCCTGTCACCATCACTGTGAAAGCCTATTTCCATTTCTGCTGTCTTGCTTTACAACGTCCCAAAGTAAACCTTCTAAGAAATGTTTCTAAGATCAGATTTTTGGGGTTTTTTTTTATATCAGTGAATTTTGGTATTAAAAATAGAACTAGTAAAGTTAGATTTAGCTTGGTTATATTTTTTTTTTCAAATTAGATCTTTGGTAGAGTAAAAAGCCTGGTTTTTTATTATTGTTTCCTTATGCAATAGAATGGGAAAAAATCTACTTGTCTGTTACTAATACTTAAAAAACCTAAAATCTTGTGTGGCAGGGGCTGGTTAGAGGGTAGAAATCCAATACTTTTTCTGTGAAATGATAGTTTTATTACAAACCTTTTTATAAGAAATATAGCAATTCTGAAAAGAAGGTTCATTAAGTCTCTAGAGCGCTGAATGCATGTCTCCAAGAACAGAGGATATAAATGAAATGGCCTTTCCTGTGTTGTTGATGAATTTTGTGATTACTCAAATTTGTAAGAACCACTCTTTTACCCAGAAGTTCAATAAAAGATTGAAGTTAGTATACCTTATTTAAATGAAATTTTGGATTTTCCTAGAATTCTTCAAGTCAGAAACTCTACCTCAAAATAATATGGGAACCTTAAGGTATGGATATCAAATTAAAATACATATTTATGGTTTTCAGTAAAACTAGACATCACACTCCTATGATGCTTGTGTTCAATGAATTGAATTATAATATGAAGCTGCTTGTTTCTCCCCAAATGAAATTTCCAGTTGCATTTATGTGAACTTGTGATCTAATCAAAAGGTCAGACTGCCATTGACCACATCTAATATCTATTACAAAATGTAATCAAAATATAAGGAAACTGGTTAGAGAAGTATATCTTAAGAAAAATTTTAAGTAAATCTAGTGTAATTTATATCTCAGGGGAGCCAGTGAAAAAAAGCTGTTTGCTTTACAAGCAGAAGTTACATAACAAGGGATGATGGAGGGTATGATTCTGTCATATAAAATTTACTCTGCAGTACAATTTTCTGTAATTTTCTTCACACTTAAGAATTACAGTGCAAGGGTTTTAGCCATACTAGCTAACACAGAAGTATTATGGGCTCCAGTGTTCCCTGCTTGGTCTACCTCTCAACTTGGAGAAGAGAAAGATCCAGGGGTTCTACAAGAGAGCTAGCAAGGGACTTTTTACAAGGATGTGTAGTGATAGAACAAGGGGGAATGGCTTTAAACTGAAACAGAGTGGTAGATTTAGATTATATATTGAGAGGAAATAATATCTCAAAAGCCATCTGGATTATGCCTTAAATAATAGAAATTTTTGCATCTTTTTGCAGCTGTGATCCAAAAGCTTCTGGCAGAGATGTGCAAGCCTATGCTAACACCCCAACCATAAGTGTGTACATGTCTCGACCTTTCAATTTCCTTGAGAGCCATACCCACTGGATATGATTATTAAAACAAAGAGAAGAAAAGCTTCACTGCACTCTGGCATTTTCAGGGGAAAAAAAATCCAGCTAATGGAAAGTGTTTGACAATATTTGCTTTTGTCTTTTCCCTTGCATGTTCAGCTGAACTTAATCTATTGTTTGCAGTTAGACAAAAGGCAGGACAAATTACATGTTTGCCTACGCCTATTCAAAGAAAGGGAACAAAGGTTTCAGAATCAGCCATAGAAAATGGAGTTATTTTTCTCACTCTTTACAAATATTTAAGTTGTAAGCATTGGGGCTGCAGAAATAATAAGCCTAGATGAAACTGCCTTTTCCCAAGAAACTTGAAAAGACTTTTAAAAAAAACTTTGAAGAGACATAAAAAAGACACTTTTTTCACTTTGCCATAATTTTCATGCAAATATTTTCAAGAACAGTTAAGAGAAATAATTTTTAGATTTTAATTTACAAGTCAAGGGTAATTTTAAGTATTGCAGTTTTGTGTTTAGGTTCTTTTAATGAAAGAATGAAGAAAGTAGCCAAATCCACAGAAATATTTCTATTATTTGTAAAACATCTATTTAATAACAATTCTGATGTACTCCTGGTCCTAAGAAATACCATATCCCACTAGTTTATATAATTTTAAACTAAATAAATGCTGTAATTTTACCAGAGAACTCTCACCACTACTTCAGCTGCCTTTTTATTTATCTCTGACTTTTTACTGTACAGCCGCATTGCTTCTTGCACTGTCTTATGTAATTTACTGAGTCCAAAAGACACACATTTTACTGTACAACACAAAACAGTGAGAATTAATAAATTTCTCCCAAGAGATCTTAGCCATTTTTAAAAAATGGTCTAATGTATTTTCTACTGCAATAATTTCTATTGTGTTGGAAAATGGTAGATTTTGGCAATGGGGTGCGTGATAGCTGACTATATCATGATATATCAGAATTGTGTGAGGTCAATGACATATTTTGGAAAAGGCACACTTTGGTTAGTGAAGTTTTTGTAAGTATAACCTGCTCCAAACTTCAGCACATCGGATACATGTACTGGTTTAGAAATGGAATTGTGCAGCACTGTCTTTGTTAGTTATACCACATTCATTGCTGTTGTCCACCAGTGTGGTTCTCTTCTTCTGGCTGCATGCCATTTTAAGGGAAAACAAAAAAATATTGCCATTTTTCAAATGAAGTAAAAGTCCTTTTTCATCACAACTGAAAATCAGGCAGCTGCAGGCCAGAATTTCACTCATACAGCTTTCTGTGGACTGCAGCAAGGCAGCTATTAGGACAAAAAAAAAATGGCAACTATCAGCTTTGAGCACTGGAGACACCAAAAAATGATGCATAAATAGGGCTACTTAACAGGATTTTATTTTAAAAATACAGATACACAGAGCTTGGAAATGGACTGGAAAAATCAGTCAATTTTTTGAAATATGGTTGCTATGCTATAAATTTCTAATTTGCCACCAACTAGATGAATAAATAAATCACTTTGTTCATTGCATAATTATTTAATGATTAACCCTTCCATGTGCTCCCACACACTGTGATAACAGCAGCAGAATACCACTTATCTAGAGTAAGTGTTCAGTTTTGTGTAGCCAAAGAGAAAATATCTATTTAGTGCACCCTAGTACCAGAAATCAAGGGTAAGATTTCTTATGGAAAATATTTCAAGATAAACAAATGAGATCTTGTTCTAGGGAATGCCACGAATATCTGAAAGTACGTAAATAATTCCATAGGCATATATGTCTGAGAGGAGCCAAATCATTCCTGTGTTTCTATAGCTAATTCCACAGCATATGAGTATGACCATATAAAGAAAAGACTCTTTAGCATTAGCCTTTCTTAGATTCATCTGTCTCTATTCTATCAGTTGATGTAAAAAGTTGTGATACCAAGGAAGTACACAATGTGTTTCCTTGATTTAAAAAATTATATATTTCTAAACTGTTACTAGGGCTTCTTCACAAGATTGCGATGGAAAAGTGTTCTCTGGTAAATGACCAAAATAGCATGAAAGCAAATGGGTCTATACCACGTACAGCACTGAAGAAAAATTGTATTTGTAAATAGTCTGAAATTACCAAGTTCCTTTCTAAAACTAGTTGGGGGATCTGAAATGGATTCTTCAAATCTTCCTTTTGTAGCACAAGCTGAATTTGTCACAGCGATGTTGGGCAAATGTAATGCTCTTGTGTATGCCTTACAAGTTACTCATCCACTGCAGTTTTAGCTGAAAAATCTAAAACATTAGCAAAGGTTTATTCATCCTAAAGAATACTTGATCTTCTTTGATGCATGAGCTCCAAAAGTTAATGATTGTTTGCTATGCATTCTTCATGAAGATTGAAAAATATTAAATTGTCATAAAAATCCCTGCTTTGTACTGTTGGGTGGAAAGGATAGTCAAGTTTGGAAGGACTGTTACCTTTTCCTAGCAGCTATCAGTACCCTGACCTATCCTTTTGCCTTTTGCTAAAATAAAGGTCTAACACTTTTTGTAATTCTCTTTGTCAATGATAGCTAAATCTATCTAAAATTTTGAAGTAAAAAAAAAGTTAATCTCATAAAATGCCATTTTGATTACAGCCCAATGTTTGTATTTTGACAAAATCTATTTAAGGTCTTTGATTTTTTTTTCTTTGATTTTTTTTTCCAAATGTCCTATTTCTCAACTTTTTGTTTACTAGACACATTTCAGTTAAAGTGATCTTGGTTGTAATCAAACTCTTTTTCCAAACTTCTCTCTATACAACTACAAGCTAGTTTGTTTTAATTTTTTCCTTTTTTAAAATTACAGCAAGAAGTAAAGTAAAAGTTAGGTAATTATTTATCTCTATATAAAGGAGAGAAACAGTAAGAAGTTAAACTGACAAACAATAGGGAATTAAAGTAATAGAGTATAGGAGCAAGAATCAGGGAATATTTGGTTAATCTTGTTTTTATATTCTAAAATACCGAATTCTTCCTTAATTAGGAAGGTGAGTGCTTTTACCTGATGGACAGAAAAATTGTTTGGCTGATAATCTGCACCTAGTTAAAGAAGAGATCAGGACTGTGCTGACTGTGATCAGTAAGCTATGAGCTGGGCCCTCACTATGCCTCCCTTTCCGATCACATGCGGCCATTGTAAACCATGCTGTTCTTGGCACAGAAACAACACACTAACCCACCTTGCCTAGAAAAAGCATTTATGTATGTGTTGGAAAACAGTACATTTAGAATGAAGGAGACAAAAACTATAAACTTTCTCCATACCTATGTTATTTTACTATAGGATTTTTTGCAACTACCTTCAGTTTTAACTGAAGTTCTAGGGACATTTTGAAGGTTTGGACTAGTGTTCCTCATACAAGAGACATAAAAAAATTCCTCTAACCACCCTCTAGCTAATACATAATGGCTTGCTTTTTACAGAGTTATTCCTAAAGGTATGGAGTATGCAAGGATCAATTTTGAGAATGCTAATAACATCACATATAAATATTTTTCTTTCTTCATAATTATTATTATATTATAAAAAAGTGTATTTTAAATGAAATTCTTACTGTATCAATACTACATTTTCCAATAAATTTCATTTAGAATATGTGTATTTGAATCTGCTTTTATAAACTAATATACCCTAAGTTCATCTATCATAATCTCTGATGGGTTAAAAGAGATATTTGCTTGTGAGTTACTTTTAATTGGAAAGTGCAACATATTTCACTCTCCTAATTATAGATGTCTGTAGGAACTGGATTACATTTTCTCAAGTATTGTCCAGAAGCTGTAGCACATACCTACAATCCTAGCTTTCTTCTGGATGAAAGCAAGGGTAGTCAACAGCTTCAGCAACTTCCAGGTTATAATTCCACCTGAGGCTTGCTAGCTATTATTTAATAAACCTCTCTAAGGGCAGCAGTGGGCCTATGCTTCTAAAATTTGTATTCTTCACTGTTTTTTTAATGAAATTCTGATGCGCAACTGGCTGAAGCTCCCACAACAGTGTTCCCTGTGGACCTTCCTGTGTCTCAGAGAGTTAAGTACACAAATGAGAAGACCAAAATGCAACATGAATATTAATGTTCTGGCAGTGTGTCTTTGAGCTGGCAGGGCTCTTTTACTTGGGCAGCTGCCAGATGTGATCATTTGGAATACAAAACTACTTTATGAGAAAAGTGTGAAATAAATCTAGAATCCACTGGAAAACCCAAAGGTACTGTTTCTTTATTACAAATACAACTCTACTTTTACCTACAGACTACTAGGATATCTGCTAGAAACTAAAAAGTAGATACTGCCCAAAACTGAATAAAATTATGCAAGCCAACATTGCAGAATAGGGGAAGATGAACAGAAGCAGAGGTAGTGCCTTTGTTTCCATTCTCTGAGATATTGAACATGTATTAGCAATATATGCAATGGATGCCTGAGCATTCATATGTTGTTATTTATCTCTTTCTTTCCCTGCCTTTCTAGGATGTTTTATTTTGGTAAAGAGAAAACTAGGCTCTCTGCAGACTGGCAATGTCTAACCCCAGATGTTTCCTGTGTATTTTCTAAGCTGAGTACCTCACATTACCAGTTGCTGTGACACATGTAATGTCATTAGACAGGGAATAAACAACTTCAAAACCATCTACAGAGCTCAACATCTAATTAGTCAAACAAGCAGGCTGGGAAATCAGAAACACCAGAGCCAGCTCTATCACAGAGAGTGCTGTGAGAAAAACTTATGCCAACTGCATCTTTGCTCCAAGGCAGTACTGAAATAATTTCAGGTACAAATAATCATGATCATATGGGACTCAAAAAATGATGGTCGTATAATTCTTGAGACAAACAAAGGACAATATTTTATATGCTATTGCTGTGTAGTAGAAAGGAAGGGGAAAAAAATGTGAACTTCTTCAGTGGTTAGTGAAATGGTATCACTGGGAAAGAGTAAGCAGAGGATGCTAGGGCATATTGGAGGGGAGACTACAATTTTCTTCTTGGAAAAATTAATACAAGATGATCGTAAAATATTCACCACAAATCCTCTTCTGACTGTGGTGGGGCTGGGAAAGAAGAGTAGCTTTCACACAGCCCTTCAGGTTATGTCCATAAAACTTTCCTACGTGCATGCTTAACCTGTGACTTTATAACTACTCTATATCCATCCACAGCAGAAAGCGGAGGAACAGGAAGGACAGAATCAGACTATTCTCTGAGGTGCACTACAAAACAGAGAGGCAATAGTCTGAATGTAGCATGGCAATCCCTGCCTGGAGAAATAGGAAAAAAAAATATGATCCAGTTTCAAACGTTTATACATGAGGCTGTGCTTTCCAGAGAGGCTCCTGGAGATTTTCAAAACTGACCTAGAAGTCTTATGCAAACTGACCTACTTGGAAGTTAGTTCTGCTTTGAGAAAGTGTCTGGGCTTGACAAATATCAGGAGTCTCTGATAACATGAATTTTCCTGCAATTCTATGTATCCTGTCATGTTTCAGGGATGCTAGATTCCTTGAGCTTTTAGCCAGGACTGCATGTCAGAACTGGAATTCATATTTTGGAGGGTGTTTTTCTGAAACAAGCAATGAGATTACTGTTTTTAAAGGTAAACTGGTACTTTATGTGCTTGCATATTTGATTTCATTTCCATATGTAATATTTTCTGTATTGTCACTTTGTAACTAGAACTTTCTAAAGCATTCAGGCTGCTTTCTCAACCTGAGCACCTTTGCTTAGACTGTTTTTAATTGAGTGAGTCAGAAACAATGTCTTTGATTGCTTCTGCTCCTTAGGGAGTGAAGGCATATTTGGGCTTATTACTTACATATCCTTTCTCCTGACATGCTGCCATCTCTAACTCCTCATTTCATTGCAAGAACCATGCTCTCTATATACACATATTAAAAAAAAAGAAAAAGAAAAAGATAAAGAAAAAAGGTGGAGGGATTGAAATACAGAGGAGTGTGAGAGAAAGGTCCCTAACCAATCAAATATAAGTGAAAACAATTATTGAAACATGGCTGAATTAAAAATTATTAAAAACTATTTTTTGTAATGAACATGGAAATTTTTGTCTTGCCACAGGTGCTGCAATGTTTTTAGGGTGGGTTAGTTTGTTTGAGGTTCTTTTGCAAGACTCCGTGGTAAAAATAATTTGGCATATAAAGATGTATGCTTTGTCTTGATCTCTAACTTAAGTAAACCGTTGCACTCTTGAAAAATGCAGTCTGGATCATACAATGTCCTAGTAGTATAGGTCTTGTTACTGAAGATATCAGAAATTATAAATTCCTTCCTTTATGTTCATTTTTATTTATTCTAGACTGAAAATATACAGAAAGGGAAACAACTCACTTGCTCTTAGAGTATATACAGAATCTATATCTGTTTCCATCTCCAGTGAGAAAACAACTGCAGGAGTGCACAAATATTGCTTCTCAAAAGTAAGGTAACATGCTACTCAGTAATTTTATGGGAAACATTAAGTTAGTACCAACAGAATAATGAAAATGACAAAAGATTTCTGATTTTTCACTAAGAGCTGGAATGTAGAATTAATTTATTTTAAATTTATTTCTAAAGGAAAAATATAATTGGTTTTACCAAAATGCTACTACAATTTTCCTAGGTGTAAGGGGGTCATCTAGAAATAGAAAATTCCTCTGATAGCCACAGCTCGAATGAATTAATGGCAGCTGAGCCAACCTCTCCAAAGGTTGTCTGAGGTACATCTTCCTGGAAAATCAAGACTGATATACATTTTATTGAGAACAACATGCTTAAAGGAGGAATGCAGGTATTATAAAATAAAGACTTCCTCCAACACAGGTCAGAGCTGTCCATGGACTGAGAAACCACTGCTGAGGCATAGATTCATAAATACCTGATTGTACCTGGTAAATACCTGATTGTACCTGGTAAATACCAAGTCCTAGGACCAAACTGACACTCTTTCTAAAATTAATTTTTCTGATCCTGGACTTACATATGTTTTTTACTTCCTTTAGCAACTTTATTTATAGAATTTACTGTATACAGAAGTTTGTGAGCAAAATTATTTTCTCGATACATTACATCAATGTTTGCTAGCAGATAGGTCTCTAAAGATATGCATTAACATCCTCCTCATTGTATCAAATTATATTTGCAGTGTTGCTCAATACACACAATGTTCTTTGGTTCTTTGGAAAATATTTTTTTTCTTAGCTAATACTTATTTCCTGTTTTGTTCATAGCTGAACTGACCCCAAAAAACCAGATCAGGAATTCTAATTGCATAACTATGCTGGCTTAACTATGCAGCTACCATACGATCCATACATAAAATTTAACTATGAAAAAATCACCTTATTTCTGGTTTGCAGACAGAACTTTCAGTATTTCACAAATATTGATGCAAGGTAAAGCAAGGGCTTATTTCATTAAGGCCTGAACAATCTCTTGTCATTCTAGTGATCAGAAAGAAAACAAAACAAATAGATGACAACTGACTTACTTTACAACGAAGACCAAAGGCATTTCTGTGTCAAAGTAAAAGAACATAGACCACCTCACTTCCATATTTACATGGGTACCCTGTATCTGCTTTATTTCTTCCTCACTACACAACCTGTTGAAGACAATGCCATGAAATAACTCTTACTGATAAATGAAAAGGAGAGAGAAAACATTATCAAGCTGATCACTAGTGATAGCAGCTGTTACATAATTTTGTTATGAAGCTATTTCCTGCTGCTAGAGGGTTTGAAATAACATTTACTTGTATAATTGTAATTGCATTTATTTTATTCCTCCTGGCATAAATAAAAAGCAGAAATTAAACAATATTGAATATTTCATGGAGATAACCTCTTTAGAAAATAATGAATTAAATGTTTTTTACTGATATTTGACATGGTATCACAAAATAACTGGTTGTAGAACTATATCCCAAACAACCAAAACTATACTAACTTCAAATATCAATTTTTTCTCCTCAGAGGGCTAAACTTCCATCCAATAATCTTCTATCAATCGGATAATTATTTACTTCTTATTTATTTACTTTTTAATACCTATGTATATTAAATAATATAGGGGACATAACATCTTCTTTAGCCGTGTAAAAGGCATCTGCTTAAAACCATTCATGCAAATTATACCTATGGTGAATGGAATGATGCAGCCTTTAGAGATAAAAAATTATGTATATGAGTATATGAGACATCTCTCTCCTATAAGAGAGGTCTCAAGAGAGATATGCCCCTTTTCTCTTCAGGTATGAGTACCTTAAACTATCTGTGCAGCTTTTCTATGTCTGTTATTAATAAATAACGAATTCTACCTGGCATGTGATAATTTTGTTAAATAATCTAATGATTAATCTCTAAGACCACACAATGAGACCATTGCTTCTGATCAGAGCTCTCCCTCTAATTGCATGCAACTGAAGCGACTTGCCATTTCAAAGAGCATGGGACTTACCGGCAGTAGAGGTCTGGGGGAGTGCGTAAAACTTATCAAAAGATGTTTTCAGGGGATTGCAGGATTTGAGAAACTTATTAGGTGTTGCTATGGAGAAGAGTCAAAAGTAAGGAAAGGAAGAGAGCAAGGTGGCTGTGAGAGAACAATATGAAGGAAGTATGAAGGGAAAGGTGACAACACTGGCTGTCCAAGGGAAGCAAGGATGAGACACCGCAAGCTGGTGGGTCCTGAGTGCCCATTGTTAGCAACTCAGAAAAGCTGTGGCTTAGGGACTTGCTAAGAGGATTAAGAGGTAGCTATTAAGAGGTAGAGCTAGCTATGCAACAGGTAACCAGCTGCACTAATTATCTCCCATCCTGATAAACTGGAGCAGAGAACAGTCTGTGCAGCTCATGTTGGGATGAGAGGTGTGATGAAAAAGACACAATTTGTCAGTCTGTGCACCTAGCCATGTTAATACTGTGCATGTCCCTCCTGGGAGAATGTGCTCAGCCTTGCAGTGAGCTGGACCTGGGACAGGAGGAGCTCCATGGCTCCCACATGTCCTCAGATTCAGCTGCCATGTGAGCTACAGAACTTCAGTGCCAGGGTAGGCTTGCTCTCTAGCTGCTTGTGAAGGCTCGAGCACTACCTAACAGGTCATTCCACCCAGCTCTCTCTTTATTTGGGCAATAACTGGAAGGAAGGACCTGCCAGATCTTCATCCATGGTCATACCTCTCTTCCTCATTATCTGTCTGTTATTTCACAGTAGGAAAACTTTTTACATTTCAAAGTGAGGTGTTCTTCTAAGGAGTTCCTGAAAACTCATGTGACTTGTGGAATGGAGTTCATTACACATATTTAATTAATTTTTAAAACTAAATAATATTTGACTCTGCAAAGGAAAAGTAGTGAATGAAGAACTCTCTTCAGTTCTCTAGTGATTTCCAGGTCCTTCTGCTTTCCATACAGCACTAGCTTCTCTTTCTTCATTTGTCTCTACTATTAGTAAATCAGAGTAAAACAAGACATAAAAAAGAAGAAGCTGCTATTCAGACACAATTATACACAAATTAAGAGTCAAAAAGCTCTCATCAGTGATGTTGACTACAGAGCTTCGTCTTGATCTCAATGCATTGCTCTTATTAAGTACCATCTTAAATGACAACAATAGAAACTTGAAATGTGAATCACACTTTAATCTGTGATTGCATCTGAATATCCATTTCCCTGAATATTTATTTTAATCACTCTCTAGCATGATCCACCATAGAACAAAATAAAATAAATTATTCCAGAAGAAAAATAATGTTATTGCCTCTTATTTCCTGTTTTCTCTTATTCTGTAATTGTCCCATACTTAGGAATCAAAATACTTGTCCTAGGCTTCTTATCCAAGAATGAGGTGTTTGTGCTCCACTACAATATAAATATTAGCTTTTAAAATAAAAGCATTCTGGAGTGCTACACTACAATCTACAACCAACATGAATAGAACATGAAAGCAATGGTATTGCAACTTTTGATTTTGTTGCTAGTGATGTAGATTCAGAACACTGTTCTAAAATCCAGCTTTTAGATGATGATTTGTTGGCAGCAGACAAATGACCAAATTATGATAGGAAACAGAAGAAATGTATAGGGAAACAACAGACTGAGAGAGGATGAGTAGTAGGAAAAGACAAGGGAAAAACAGGAAAAAAAGAAGGAAAGGGGTAGTCAGAGAAGGGTAGTGGCAGATAATATTTACATGAGACAAATGAGGAAAATGAAAACAAAAAAAATATAATAACAATTAATAAAATGGCTTAGAAAAGTTAAAGATAAAAAAGACAATAATCATTAAATCAAAAGGAAATAATTAATTGATAAAAGAGATTTCTGAATACTTTTTTTTTCTGTGTAGCTGTAAGTAGAGGAAAGGAGGGTAGGTAGAATAAGTCAAGAACACTAGAAGGAAATCTCTAGACATACAACCAAAAAAATGAAAGAAAGACAAAGAACAAAGGAGTGGAACATAATACATCTTTTGCAGCAAGTATTAACGTTTTTCAATTTATTTTACTTTCTTTTCATTAACATTCACTATATTTTATACTATTTCAGAAATCTAGTCTTGAGCTATAGCTTACAAGTCAGTAGATATGACCAAATAAAATCTTACCTAAACTCCTGAAAGAAAAACATTAGTCCTAAATATTTACCATGATAGAATAGATGTTTCATTGTAGTTTCAAGTCAATAACTGGCATTAATTTATCATAATAATGATATTTTTATTTTGAAATTTTCACTGATGTTTGCAATAGATTTGAAATATGATTCAGAATACCACAATACAGCATACAAGTATTAAGCATATATTTTTGACATGCATCATTAAGCTTGCATTTCACTGCTGTTTAAAATAGCTAGAAATGAGAAACTCTTGAGATACACAATATTTACCATTTGGGTTTGATTTTCAGTAGTACAATGACAAAGATTCATTATTAGTTGATGAATTTTTTTACATACATTAAAATTTGAGCGGTCTTTTCCAACAACATTTAAACAAAGACATTTCAGAAGTTCATGTAAGAAGCACCGATCATTCATAGACTAAATCTGACAGAATTTGCTCATTTCCACAAAATTAAGAGACAAAAAGGGTAAACTTCACTGCTTGCCAAATTTTTTTTCCCATTGCATGTATTTAGCCAGAATGACTGGAATGATGAAGGTCTCTAGCATAGAAGCACTGACTCAGTGAAGCAGTGTTGCCTCAGGTGGGGTAAGATCCATTCAGTCTACATCATGTTTACCATAGTTGCAGATTTTCATCACTGTTGTTGAAAATGAGACAGATTAGAGTAGAACATTTTAAATCACATCTTCCACTTTAGTAAGACCCAGGTTTTAATAGGAAGATGCTCTGCATAACAGTGTTAGATGTCTTGTGTGTTTGTCTAAATCATTTATGAACCTAAAGAATTAAATTCTTTGCCTTCTTGACTATAATTCTGCAAGAATTATGCAATTTTTGATTTAATTTCAAATGGAAAGAATGTTTCCCTTTGTGTAAAATTTGCAAATCTATACTCTAAGCATTAGTGAAGCAGTTCATGGTTTGTTTGTTAATGGAAGAGTTGCCTGTCTCTGTGGGCTTTGCCATGGAGTAAGCACAGAGTGGAGAGACAGGATGGTGCTAACCCAAGGCCTGGTGGAGATAAGGTATGTTTACCTCATCCTGACTGATGAATCTAGACAAAAATTCCCACTGGAGCAAACAGTAAAGAAGCAAATACTTATATGTATATCACTGGTCAAACAAAAGGGAAGCCAAATTAACAGCTATGCTGAAATACGCTCCTAGGGGTAAAACATAATCTGGGTAGGGAGAGATCCTGATGATAGACTTGCAGCCCATCAACTCAAGAAAACATCTCAAAAGAAGAGAAAGACTGAACATGGAGACTAATTGGCATTAGAAGGGAGGGAATCATTCAACCAACAGAATAAGAAAACTGTGTATCCAATGAGCCCTAATTCCTATGTTTGCTAAGATGTACAAATGATAAAATGTTTTGAAAAACCTCAGGAATTCCACAACCAAGAAGCAGAGTGTGAAGAAGGAGTGGGATGCCTCTGGATCCATGGGGTGGTGACAGCTTTCTGCTTGATCTCTCTCTCTGTCTCTGTCTACTTCCCCTTTTCTATTCCTTTCTATCTCTCTATTTACATTCATTGTTACATAAAATTTGTATTGTTGACTTCTGCATATGGTCTCATTTGCACCTTAATTCAGGCAGAGGGTTCTCCCACTAATTGGTTCTTAACATTTGCCAAAACAGACAGCTGATTCCAACTTTCTCCCTCCTTTTCTCCCAACAAATCTCAATAGTTTTTAGGCACGTGAACAGTTCCTGCAAAACTTGCAAAGCTGAAATTCTTTAGTTTTAATTCCAGTGAAGAAATCTCAATGTTAAATGAGAGAAAAGGAGAGAAAACTCAATATTAAATTTAAAAGGTATTTCAGATTGTTTCACTCAGCTGTTAAATACTCACATTATTACTTATATATTGTCAGTGGGTTTTTACACTCTTAAACACAACTGTCAATTCGTGTAAGTATTACTGCAGAGTGCCATCCCTGCAATGTTATGCTGAAAAGTACAGGAACAGAATTCTGACATTGTCTGCTTTCTAATATCCCTCGCAATGTAAACATTGCTATTCAGTGCCCTAAGGCTCTCTTTTTACCTTAGCTCTTCCTGATTTGGTTGTGTATAGGAAATGTCCAGAACAATCACAGACATGCTTCATATCTTCCCATCTATGTTTAAAATGTTTAGATTGCTGGAGGCTAAAAATGCTCGTTGTTTTGTTCCACCAGCTGAAGTGTTTGCAGGAGAATCAACACCTACAAAATTGTTATATTTTGAAATCTCAGAATGAAAAGGCTGCAACACTGCATTCAAGGGATGCAGGATCAAAACCTTACAGTTTTAAATGTTGTCTAAGTTCACATTCAGTAAGATATAAAGGTCTGTTAAAATTCCATTTTTGTAACGTTGTGTAAGAACCTGTTCCCAGATATTCTTATTTTCTATGCCCAAATTCCTTAATGCCTCAAGACATTAAACTCAGAGCTTGAAAACACTGCATCAGCCACCAGATCCAATCTTCTGCAAATGTGGGAAACAATTCAATAGGGACCGAACTCAAAAACATTCTCCAGAACATCTGGACTGTTCTCTTCTGTACAATAAATATGTGAAACACCTGAAAAATATGACACATTTAACACTTCTATACAAAGGACCATATGTCTCAAGGTATCAGTAAGAGAGTAGAAGATAAGAAGGTTGCCAGTGATGCATTGAATTGCTGAAGTGCAGTTTGTTATCCAAACGTGAATGCAGACACTTCCCTAATGATCTTCTCCCATCTGCCAAGAGAAAAATTGTTTCCTATTTCCTGATGTGAAATATCAAGTAATTTTATTAAGTTGGCTTGTAAATACGGGAGCAAATAGTACTAACCAGCAACTTAGAAATTCAGAAAACAGTTTGTATGAAGAAGCTGGAAAATCTTATTAATCCTTAATTTTGAGCACAGAGAGCTTGGAATTTAATATAATCACTGCTAGAGTGAGACAATTTCTTTCTGAGAGTGAGGTTTGTTGCTTATGTTATTGAACATATTAAAAAGATATTTAGATTCAAACAATTAACTGTGATGTGAATACCAGTAAACTCAGGTAAAGGACTGGGAAAGCAGGGTGAATCACAAATGGTATTAAAATCCTTTACTGCTGAATACCACTCCAGTGACCACTACTAGAACAGACCTTCGAAAAATTCAAGCATGGATGTTTGTAGTCAGCTTCCAAGCGATGGGGAAAAAAAAACAAAACCTTAGTTGATAATTTCTGTGATTTGTTTTCTGGAATACAGTTTAAGTGCTTTCTTGTAAAACCACCTTTTTGCATTTGAAAACATAGATCTAGATTATTATCCTTTAGCAAATATAATCACCAAAGGATACATTGGAAAAAAATGGTGACAAAACCTAACAATCAAATCAGAAAGAAGACATCTTTTCCCAGGACAGGTTTTTTTGTGACCAAGGAATATTTCCACTTTAAGAATCCCTGTATTAATTGTGCAGTTTGGAAATACATCATCACCTAAATGGACATAAATACCCATTTTTTTCGGAATAAATGTTGATGTGAAAGGAGAAAAGAGAATGGGAAAAAGAGAGAGGCGTTTGAGATGTATATGCATATACAAGAAAATTTGTAAGAAAGAAAAGAAAATTTGGTAGGAAAATTTGGTAGCATTAATCAGATTTTGCAATACTGAAGATATTCTATGAATAAGGAGAGATCTAATCCAAGCCTCCTGTAAAATAATATGCTTCTAAATTCGGTCTCAAAAAATTCTGACCTTTTACTCCATTTCAGAAGTATTTTTACTTCCTTTCTTTATAATCCCTATTAATTTAGGAAATGTTCCTTCAAGAGGCACAATGGATCATAGCCTTCCCAATAAAGCAGCTGTTTAGAGAGATATAGATAAATTTCCAGTACAATTGAGACTAGTCTCATATGAGTAGTCACAAAAAAAAAACCAAAACAATCATAGGAATGAAAAAACTGAAAATATGTTGTTTTAAAATTGTGCCTTGCGTCCCAGATCCATTACTTGAAAGAATCAAACTAACAGGGTTATAACTTCTTATTCTAGATTATTGTCATGTTTAAAAGTTCTTTGAGAAGGGATTTAGCAAGATCTTTTCTTTCCCTGACTATCCATACCCTTCAGAAGGTAAATTTCGCTAGTACCTAAGGCATGATACCAGTGACAGCAGATAAACAAAATATGGCTGCAAGAAGTACTTTAGAACTTTTGCTGAGATCAGCTTTGGATTTGAGTTTGCAAAAGCTATTTACTGTGTGCTTCTCCATCTTTCTTTAAAAATTCACACAAACAGGTATAACACGCTTTAATGGTGATAATTGGTATACTTTACTGAATACATAAGAAACAAACAAGTTGTAGCTGTTAGGGTAGACTGTGCCGCTATGATTTTTAAAGCAAAACCAATAGGATCATGCTTCCTTTAACCAGCATTTATATCTTAAGCATATAATTTGGATTAAATAATAACCCTGCTTATTGGAAAAGAGAAACTTGTTTCCTGTCTCATAATCACATAATAATATTGTTTAACATTACACATGAACATTTACATCTGTTCATGGTAATGTTGCATCCACAATCAGGTTTATGGTGCATCTATCTGTGAGCACAAATGGCTACAGTCAGGTGTCAAATTGAAATGTTTTCCAGGAGCAAAGCCTGCCAAACATTTTATATTTGCCATTATGGACTAGGTTTATTCAGAAATTATGTGAAATCATGTTGGCAAAATTCAGTTTTACAAGATCCAAATGGTACTTCAAGCAAAATTCCGCCATGTGTTTTGGATAACTAAGCCTGGGGAATCAATGCTTCTGGCTTTCCTTATTCCTAGGTGTTCATCCAGTACATCTGGTTGCAGTACTCAGGTCCTAAAATTTTCCATTTGAGAGTCTCCTTTGGATCCAGGTTGAGTGATAGGAACTGGAGTCATTGCTGTAGGGTACCTTCTTCTCAAACTACGGATGAGAGAACTGGATCTACAGATCTCCTCTCAAAGACCTTCAGACCCAAATAAAATTCAAAATTTCCAAATATTTCCATTCTGTATAGTTCTACTCCTAATTTATTGTCTAGAGCAAATTAAAGTTGTTTTATTGTTGTTGTTGTTGTTGTTGCTGCTGTTATTGTGGTTGTTGTTTTATTTAATATAAAAATCGAATAATAAAATTAACAATTGTAGGCAGGAAAATCTCTAATAATAATTTACATCCCAATCTGCTTGCAACAAGGTAGATAAAGATGAAGAGTTTTGTCCTCAGTGGCGAGAAAGGAGGCAAAATGTGCAGTTCATCTTTACAACTTAAAGGATGGGTGAGCACATCTGCAACATATTCTCAAAGACTTCTGAAAAGATTTGGTACTTTGCATACATGGACAAAAGTACATCTACATCCACATACTACATCTTCAACTGAATGTGTCACAATTTCATTTTGTTTTCTAGAAAACAACCAATACATTCACTTTCAAAATTACTGATTGTACCAGGGAAACCAGTGGACCTTGCGGTATGATATCTCCTGATAAATTATCATGGTGGTTCTCATTATTAATGATTATAAAGTGCTCACCTAATGAAGGTATTTGTGAATGCTGGTTTATAACACAGATGTGTATTACCTGATACAGGAACGGTCACATTAGTTAAAAGCATAAAAGCAGCATAATTAATGTAGCTAGCAAGAAAAATTAGAGCCTCATTTATTTCAGGGGAAGCTTGGTGCATCACTGTATGAACAAAGCAGCTGAAGTGACTGGAATGTCATTATTCAAATTCATGCTTCCTCGATAAAACCAACACAAAGTCAGTTATTCTACTCATTCATTTTATTTCTCAGTTCTTCAAGTATTCTGTGTAGGAATGGCAGCACCAGCCAGCTCTTCTAAGTTACTCTGTGTGTGGTGATTGCTAGCTTGTTTTAAATGCAAACTAGTTAAAAAAAAAAACACAGAAAATTTTCAATAATTTTCTCTTTAAAATTTTATCTTGAATTAGTAAGAAGAGTTTTATGCCAGGTATGTTTTAATTATTTTTTCAGTATAAAGTAAGAATAAAACCCTCTAAAGTACTAGGGGATCTTGACTACCCTTCTGGGTTTTTTTGTGTCCAGTTTGTTCATGGTTTTCCTGACTTTGGTCAATAAGCTTACATATGTTAAAGTTTTTTCTATGCCTTCTCTGGGAGCCCTGAAGTATGACCTACATTTCTGGACATTGACATTAAATAAATTCCATTTAATAAGGTAGACAATGCAGTTCATACCGATATTCCAGTTCTGCCATTCAAAATGGTAAAGAGCTGTGATGTAATGAACTAAAGTAAACTACGTCAGCACTATGCACACAAATTTTCAATATCAACATTTCAGAATCAATAGTACAGAGATGTAAACCACACTAAAAACCAGCAGCTGTGAAACACACTTTCCATTAATTCTTACTGGAAAGGTTACTGAAAGAAAATCCAGTGCATAAATATCTAAACACTTCCTTGTTCTTGATCTAGTATACAGCTAGATCTGGATTGCATGAGGTTTTGCTTGATTTTTAATAAAAACTGAAGTTTCTCCTTCCTTCTCTATAAAATAAAAAAAAAAAAAAAAAGAAATTATTTGAATATGATGGTGGATTATTTTCCCGTATAATCCTTAATCCCAAATATTCTGTAATTATTCTCATGTAGCTGTTTTAACTGAGAGGAGCAAAGGTTATTTGTCTAATCAAGGTACAGTTGGAAGGAAAAAAATTCTAAGAACATTCCATGCTTTGAAGAAAAATTACACAAAATTTAAGAAACCTTCCCTAAAAATCAGAAGATTGTTCAAATGATATTTTATTCTATTCCAGTGTCTTCACTTTTCCAAAGCCTTCTGGACTGCCCTTCCACTGTGAGAAAGGAAGCATCATTTATCACAGCCTGATCCTTGCTTGCAGGGCCCTATTAACCTCCCTGTCAGGCCCTGCCATCTCTTCTTGGGTAGCCGTGAAGGACAGCTTTCCCACCATCAAAATATTACCACAGAATATCACCTTCACTAGTCTCACTTTTTCCTAGTTTTTCCTTACCAAGAACAGTCACAGTTGCATAACTGTTTTATGCCCATAATTAATTGAAGCATGTCCTTTGAAAAAATTGTCAGGTGCTTGGAAACTGTCAGTGTTTCTTGACTCTTCAGTATGCTTTATGTGTACTTAAAAATCTAAGGGCAGTATTTAGGGCAAAAAAAAAAAAGAAAATTAAAAGCTGAAATTTACACTGGTGGGACCTGTTCTGTTCAGAAAAACATCAAGATTTCTTCCAGGTGACCTTCTTTTCAGTTCAATGTGTAATTAAATATATCCTAGTAACTTAAATCTTATTACCCAAGGCACAACAAAAAGTATTTATTTGGGTTTAAAAATAACTTAAGTGTCAGAATTTTCTGTGGAATCTTCATTCACGGACATCCCTCTTGCTCAGTGCTACCTGATAATCTCAAACCATCATCAGGGCAGCAGACGTGGCTGGCCCTTCTGAACTCCTCACACTGGGAATTCCTCCCATTTCCCATGTGCTGCAGAAGTCTGGGGGCACCCAGGAAGAAGGGCAGCCTGCATCCCAAAATGCCACACAGGGACTATTTTATAAGTATGATCCCAGCACAACATTGATGCCCATGATTGGATACCTTAAAAAGAAGACCAGAGTGTACAAACACTCCCCCAATGACCCTTCATTATGTGTTTCACATAAGTGTATATTTACCTACCTGTATAACTTACAATACATGCAGTCATACCAGCAGAATACAACCAAAGAACTCACAGGTCATATGCGTGGAGAGATTTTTGGTTAAGCAAAAGAAAATTTTCTACTCCCAGCTGCTCTGCTGTTTCACTTACTTACAGCATATATCAGAAATAGGTATATAGCACGAAATAATCTTCACATTTTAATAGCAGACGTACTTCTGCTTGAAGCAAGCAAATCAATCAGAAAGAGCCTATGAGAACTTCTAGCTCAAATATCATTTTAAGCAAAACTGAGTTAATAAGAATGGAACCAGATTTTAAATACTGCTAAAATTTAACTCTAAAAGTCAATTTAATGCAAACACAATACAACTAAAGGCATCTAACAGCTTCACACTGGGAGGACTGTAATGGTGAGGGAAATACAGGGAATAAAGTAGGAAGAGAGTTTTCAATGGAACACCTCATTTCTTAAGCATAAATTTTGTATAATACATGTGAGAAAGTTCTATTAATATCCTTGGACAAGAATGACAGGAGTGGAGCAGAGAATTGCATGTCTTATTGCTGTTTCATGCCTAACAAGATGTTCGTAGCTTTCTCTAATAAGTATTCCTTGTCAAGCTGTGAAGGTGTTGTTAAAATTATTCTCCATGTCTCTTTCCCATCCCCTCTCATAAAACATTGATGAAAACAGAAAAGGATCTGCACTGGAGGAAAGAGAAGGACGTACAAAACACCAACTTAAGATTAAGTATTTTTGAAGCAAAAGCCTTAGTTTCCTATTGAAAAGTGATGAAAGGGCTTTCTTTTAAAGCATGCCTATTAAAAAGGAGTTCTAGCTGGCAGAATATTAGAAGCGGCAGTCTTTAACCTATCATTGGCCACCTGAAAATTTTATGTATTATTAAAACAAAACAAAACAAAAGACAAATTAAAAACAAGCAAACAAAAAACCAGCCAAAAACCAAAACAAAACCAACCAAACCAAACCAAAACAAAAAAACCAAACAAAATAAAGAAAAAAAAAAAGAAAAATAGAAACAAAACAATAAAATCTGTGACCACAAATTGCTCTTTACTCACTATTCTTCTCTCCTACATATTCTAGTGACAAAAATTTATTAACAGATCTGTGCAACAAGATGGCAAGGATTTTAGACATCATGTAATATATGTTAAAAATAAAAGCAAAAGCAAAAACAAGGTGGCTATAAATTTAAAAACTTATTTAAAAAGAACCCAAATCCACCTTTCCAATGATAAAAGTGAAGCCATGACATTATTATGAATTGGATAACTTTGCCTTTGATTTATTGTCTCTTTCACAAATAGTCATTGCATTGTTTGCAACAAAAAGAAAATCATGGCTTTTGATAAAATATTCATATCTCTGCTGGGTAGAGACACAACACACAGCAAAAATACAATCTACAGAGAAGAAGTAGAATCTTCCTCACTGCTTTCTTTTCTCATCATGGTTAAATGCCTTAGGAGTGTGTTTTTTAATAAAGTCCACCACCAGAACCTTATGAAAGGGTGTCTAGTTTATCCTCAAATCATGTCCACAATTTAATGAAGCAATTTTCCCTAGAAAATTTTCAGTAAATGTTTTCAAGAAGTTCCTTGATGCCCCTAGCAAATATATATCAAATCTAGCTTCAAGTGTGAAAGCAGCAGGACAAGGACACCTGAACCGGAGAAGTGAGAAGAGGAAGAGACACTGGAATCTGCTTCTAATCTGTCTCCTGAGAAGCAAGCTGAAGGGAAGATGTAATAGCAACAAATGAAAGAGCTGGAGTTACAGGCATGAGAATAGACACATACTTTTGATATTTTATATTTTGTAACTCTTTGATAATGGTTCAAAATTCTTCACTCTTGTAAGCTTGATTTAATTTTTTTTTTCCAAAGTCTGTCTACTATGAAGTATGATACAATTTTTCTTTTTTTTTTTTCCTTTTTTATTCTTTTTTTTTTTCTTTATTTTTTTTCTCCAAAAGGTTTTTTGAGGTCAGGTTATACTGTATACCACATAACAGCCAAAATAGATCTCCTCTCTAGACAGGTTTTCCTGTTAAGAATGAGGTGACAGCATAGCGTTCAAAAGAGGAAAACTATCACGTAGTCCTCTATGACTCAATTTCACCAATAAAAAATATTGAAACAAATAGAAAATGCAACTTATATAACATTTTACTGTATTTTCATAGGATGCAATATTCTCTCCCAATTTTATTTTTTTCATATTACCTCTTACATGATTGTCTGAGCTATATGATGTTAATAAAAATAACTCACTGGATTCCTTAATTTATAGGTTTGGGTTACTGGTGTATTAGATATCTGAAATCTCACTGTATTTTGTAACCAAATTTTCTGTTGATTTTCACCTGAAGTTTAAAAATAAAAAATAAAAATATTGTTTTCATACATCTAAAAATTTCCAAAGACATGAATGAAATAATAGCATGTCACATAAAGTAATAAATACTGCTGGGGAAAGTCTTAAAATCTTTTCTGGCCTGTGGCCCTTATTCACTTATTCAGTGTGGCCACCAGGAACTGACAAATATGTCACCAGTGACAACAATGAGCAAAAAGACTAAACACATGCAGACATTTCTATCTTCTATCTAAAAGGAGGTGTTGGAAATGAATTATGAGTCACGGACATTAGATTCATACAGCTGGACTGTAGTGGTGAAGATCTTCTCTCATGACTGCTTCTCTTGAATAGTGCATATTTGGCACTATTGAAAAGGCATTCTGTTTGGATAAGAATCTAATAAATCACATTTCTCAGGAGGAGAAAAATGTTTTGCATCTCTACATTAGGCAACCGACAGCACCAAGTATCTCAAAAAGACACCATGGAATTCATATTCTGTAAATATGCAAGGAAACAGGGTCTTATTCACCAGTCACGAAAGTGTGCCAAGAAGTGTAGTGTGATGCATTTTTGATACAGATTAAACATTTTAACAAGTTGGAAATTATCAGCTTAACCAAAGGTTAGAGCAGGGTAGTGATAGAACTGATTTGATTCTAGGCCAGCTTAATTTAAATGCTGGCAAGGACAACAGAGGCAGTAAACAACAAGCTGGTCACTGCCAAGATATTTTGGACCTCTTTTTTAAACTATAAAATTTGTTTCTGTGGTTCTTTTTTCTGCCCCCGTGCAGTGTTTATACTATTACCAAAGTAGACAAGTGAGATGCACATATTTGGTGAAAAGTCTATGTTTTCACAGCATTTCATAAGAGGAGTCCTACTGTGAGTTATAAATGAATGATAGCTAAAGAGGTGCCCACACAAAATCCCTGATCTCCCTCCCCTCAGTGGCCAGTCAGTCCTCTCTGTCTTTTACCAGTCCTCTGGGGACGGATCATTAAGAACAGCTGAGTTCATCTCTCTGTCCTTTATCAGTCAAAGGGTTTCTTGACAAGAAACTTAGCTTCTGCTATTTCAGTATGCATGTTATAATCTTGTAATACATTGACATATGGATTCACACCCAAGGTCAGTCATTCTGGCAAGCTGCAAAGCTGCCACTGCGTAGGCAATCCAGCCTTTAGTAGTAGAGAATACAATGTTGCTATGGTCAAAATCCATTTATAATGTGTGAAGCAGCCTTTCAAATCAATGAGAGGCAGTGAGCTGTAAAGAGATTGAATCCTAAGGAGTCTCCTTGCACTTTTGTTTTAATGCAGAGCATTATTACAGATCTCACATCATATAAAATCTGAATTCTTTGAGAACAAATGAGGGCATTAAATTCTTTCAACTTCCACTGACATGGCTGTAACAATACATAATGTTCAGAACTGCTTGGAAGTCACAAACCTAAAGCAGGAAAAAAAAGAAAACATAAAAACTACTTAATTTTTGTCATGGCTTTATATTATGCGCAAATGAAAACCTGCCTGTCACAAATAGACTGAATTCAACTGGCAAGAAAATCCAATGGGATAACACCTATTTTATGTGTTCACAGGTTCAAAGCGTTAGATTACCTGCAGATGCCACGTGCAAATACTGTCTTTTCCTTCCAAATCCTATTTGAGTGTCAAAAATTGTAATCTCCATGTAGAATTTAACATTTTTGATCATGAGATTGTGCATTATTTCATCCTCTAGAATGTGCCCATGCACCAGTGAAGGTGAAATCTCCAAGACACCAATGAAAAGTTTATCAGATCTGCAAGGAACTGACAAGCTTCTCAGGAATATGTGAAATCTTCTACTGCTGCTAAAGGAAACTGAACGAATGGAAGGAATTTAAAATTTCAGCAATAAGCAGAAAAACAGCTGCTGGAAAAAGGATTGCTAGTTACAAACAATACAGCAAAAAATATTGATGCTCTCGCTCAACTATCAGCAGCACATTCCCTGATAACCGGCTAGATGACTTCTACTAATTCTCACATCTCCTACCGAGAACAGGAGGATTGTTGTTCCATCTGTTGGAAACAGAGAGGAGGAGGTTAGGGGGGAAGTCACTTCTGCCACTTCTCAAAAAATAAATATGACCAGTCTTGCTGCAGCAGCAGCAACAGCGCAACAATATGCCTATATGCAAACAGCCAAGCTTGGGCCCCGTGTTTCAGAGGTTTTTTTGGGTGGGCTAATGACAAATGATGAACCTCACCTCTGCAAAAGTCACTGTGGTCCCCTGTGGGAATACAGTACTGCTGGCACTGTTGCAATTGAGATGCTACATTTTCCAAGGCCTAAGGCACAATGCCTTGTACTGTGGGAGCACAGAGCTATGTGACTTGCAGGGAGGACTTCATGCCTAAAGACAATGCTTTATGGAGATAGCAAGAATTAAGTGTTTATTAAAAATGTGGTTAAGCAATGGCTCATTGGGCAGCAAACCTATCAATATGGCAGAAAATTATGGCAAGCAGTAGTAGTTGGCTCAATACCTGGTTGTTTTATTTACTGTTAGGAATCTGCAGTAGATTGTCCAGCATTATGCAGGAGCTCCTTTGGCAAACACAACTGCTCCTGCCATACTGTCCCTTAGGCAGCACAAGAGCCCATCCAATGTCCTGGTTCTTGGGTGTTTTTCAGTGGGAGATGCAAATGAGCTTCATCACAGTTACTGTCTTTCTCCCTTCACACACCACAAAGGGAAGTGTTTGTTGCCATCTTTGGGGAAAGATAGTCCAGATGTACAAGGATTTTGTGACAATAAGAAAATATTACAGTGGTTTTTGTTTTACATCTTCCCTTTGATCAGAGCCCCTTCAAAAGAGAACAAAGCATAATTCAGGTGTTCTTGTTTTATGGAAACACCTCTAAACATTATCTTTTCCCCCACAGGGATTTTTTTTTAAAATTTGAACTAAGTTATTACTTGCATTTATAATTTACATTTTCAAATTGTTTAATTAGTAGTATTCCACATAAGTAGTAGAAAGAAAAGGAATTATCTAGGTAGTCTTTCATTTAAAATAGAATTCAGTGGGTTAAGGCAGCTTCTGGAGACAATAAAGCCTAAAGGATTAAAAAGACAAAGTTCTCCTGATTAAAAACAATAATTTTTTTTTAAATTTTGAAGAGTTTAAAAAATTCAGGGGTAAGGTGGTAGACATTTATGGTGTTTTTATGGTTGCAGTCAATCATAAACCTCAGAAAACTTCAGCAAAATGAGAGAATATCAACAGAACTAAAGGCTTCAGGCTGTGAAAATTAACACAGAATTTGTATACAGGAAAGCATCAGATACATAAAATAGAAGTCAAAAATAATTCTAGCAGAATTTAAAAACAAAAATGAAAACAAAAACCCTAATCAAACTATGGAAAATATAATTTTTTTAAGTGGGATACACCATTCATGTAGAAATATATTGTTTTAGTTTCTTCAGATCTTCTTTTTTTGGGAGAAAGAATGATAACTACCTTTCTTGTGAAGCTTATGAATACCTGTGAAGGCTGCTGGGGCACAAATAAGCAGCTCTGCCAAACTCTCAGCTACAGGAACCCCACATGAAACAAAGAAAGTATATACAGCCTGAGGTTTACTTCTATTCCTGTACCACTGGGATGAAGTCTGAAGTACTGTGAATTATTACAGAACTTTGTGATATAACTTGAACAGGACAGCAAAGTTCCTTTCATAAATTGCTCATTACTAATTTAAAAAAAAATTCTTTCAAGTTAATGGAAGATCATAAAATCACAGATTCACGGAATAGTCATAATCCAATTATGCATCATCTGGTTCTAACCCCCCTGACATGGGCAAGGACACTGTCCACTAGACCAAAACACTTGTAATTCCATCCAGCCTGATCTTGAACATTTCCAGGGACGGGACATTCACAACTACTCTGGACAAACTGTTCCAGAGCTTGACCACCCTCATAGTAAGGATTTTCTACTTTATATCTAATCTGAACCTACCCTCTTTCATTTTAAAGGCATTCCCCAACCACTATATGTCCTTCTAAATTGTCCCTCTCCAGCTTTCTTGTAGTCTTTCTTTAGATACTGGAAGTTGCTAGAAGGTCTCTTGTAGAGAGCATTTTGGAAGAAACAGGGCTTTCAGTGATTTTAGAGGCCAGTTTGCACAACTCTGAATATATTCATAACAACAAGCAGCCACTGTCCTTGGTCAGTCAGAACAAGGAAATATGCTAGAAAGTAACAAGAGAACACACAGCACAGTGTACTGATCACTGCAAGATGTACTAACCATAGTGTGCTGATTACTGCAGGATGTGCTAATTACAATGCTGACCACAGTAGAACCACTGTAGAATATGCCAACCAAAAGATAGGAGAGATGACTGTAGTCCAAAAAGTATGATCCGAGGCACCCCACCAATCATAGAAGCTAAAACGCCGTGTGAAGAGTCTGTAACCAATCATCCTAAGCTACATGTCGCGCGTACTGTGAAAACAACACTATATAATGTAGTATTATTTTTGCAATAAACTGGAGCATAGATCATACCTCTGTGGGGACTCATCTTTGTCTGTGGGGCTCCCCTACCACCCACTCTTCTGCTTTTAGTCTCCCTGGAGCCTTCTCTTCTTCAGCTCTTCAGCCTGTCCTCATAGGAGAGGTGCTCCAGCTCTCTGATCATCTTCATGGCCTCCTCTGTATTCACTCCAAGAGGTCCATGACCTCTTTATCTTGGGGGGCCCCAGAGCTGGATGCAGCACTCCAGCTGGGGTCTCACCAGAGCAGAGTAGAGAGGCAGAATCACCTCCCTTGACCTCCTGGACATGCTGCTTTTGATGAAGGGTTGGTTTTCTGGACTGAAAGAACACAAATCTGCTTGTCTGATTCGTGTTCAAATAAAATAGTAACAAGAACAAAAATATTTTAATTTTCATCAACTCTGTGACTGGATTTCAGTGGCAAAATTGTAGCAAGATCTGTCAACTCCAAACACTATAGAATTCTGTTGTCTTAATTTTGTAATGAATTTAGTACTTAATTAGCTTTTTAGGAAAACAAAAAGCAGAAGATTAAAGATAAATGTGTTTAATCATTTTTTGTACATATATGTAATATGGTGTGTAGCAGTTATGAACAATAACTGCATTTATGAATCATATTCCAGCCAAAATATATCCCTTAAATGAAAGAATAATTGAGCTTAGAGGGTATGTGAATTGTTAGAGAGATGTTCTTCTCTCAAACTGAAATATCATTCTTTTTTAAGTGCAAATCTAAATATTCCTCAAAACCCTTCAGTTTAACATAGAAGAGAAGGAGCATGATGGGTCAATTTTTTTCCTGATTTTTTTAAGGGAGGTGAAATGAAAACTGTGACTTGTTTTCACTGCAGCACATGCCAATGTCTGTCCTTGCACTCTGTGTTTGAATAATATCCTGAGAGGTGCTGTAGAATTTGAATATTCAAAACCAAGTTTAAGGAAGCACAGTGACTCAATTACCAGTTATACATGTAAAAGCATCCAACACATTCACTGAAGCTCTTTTGAGTTTTGTGAGGCACTCAAAGTTAGTCTCAACCATTATAGAGCCAAAATAGCCTGCAACAACCCGCTCCCATGTCTCTGGGGAGTGCCCGATACAACTAAACCATATTAACTTTATTTTGTAAATCTCTGTTCTCAGTCCAGCTCACCACATGTCTGAACATTAAACAGAAAAAAATAGCAGAAATGTGTGGTGATGTGGAGCAGTATCAACCCTGTGGGCACAGCACTTCTTGGAACCATGTGTCTGTGATAACATATGGATCGGTAATCTACCACAGCCAAAACAGTGATACTGAAGCGTTCATATCTATTGAAGACAATAAAAAAATTTCTACCAGTGTCCATGGGGCCAAGTTTCCACTTGTGTTTGCTCAATGGAACATATTTACTTTTGACTCAAGGTTCTCTAAGCCTCTGTATAGATCAATATGTGTAAATACATTCAGATCTCTTGATTGCCTTGTGGTATCTTTGCGTGACATATTGAATACTCATAATCGATTTAATATGTGGAAAAGTTCTTCTTGAAGCAAACAACATATAGAAGAAATAATCTGGCTCTAGCTTAAAAGTATTTAATTGCTATTTTTAAATTGTTTTAACACAGAAGAAATTCCATATCTATATTTACTGGAAAACAATGATAGCAGCAGGCTCTGTGAAACAATGTGAATTCTAAGGGGAATAAATAATAACTCACTGGTGCAAAATCTAAAGAATTGACTTCTCTTGAAATAATTCTCTATTAAATATTTGCTGTATTTTTTCAAATTACCTCACTCTTTTTCAGAAGTAGAGAACAGTTGGAATAAGCCTTCTAAATATTTCATTATTTCCACTAAGAAAGTGGAGAAATGTAATTTTCCCACAAAAAGTAAAACAGAAAAAACTTCACAGGTTGAAATGAGCTCTTTTCTGGTTTTCAACAACATATTCACTTTGAAATTGTAATGAAGAAGAAACAATACATATCTCCTCACCATTCTAGCCTGCTTTTTTCAAAGAAGGTTTTAAAGGCAATGATCAAGACAATGTACTTGATCCCTTATAAAAGATGTGTGATCTATAACACCTCAAAATTACCATTACCGTTTTCCCCACAGCTGAGAATAGAATATCCCCAGGTTCTAATTGCCTGCATTCACCTGAAAAAATAAGCCTTTTTATATGCATTCTACAGTAAATCCTGATTTCCTTACCCACCTTTTAATTCAGGCAGAACTCCTACAAAACACAAAAGTCAGGATAAAAGCTACACTCATCAGGGTTACTTAGTAATGTTTTATTTCATGTTTTATTTCATGTTTTGCTAAATTTCCTATTCTATTCTGAATCCTTTAAATGATTATTAATCTCTAAAATTGCTTCAATTTTATTCTACCTTAAGGAAAGAGTCAAAGTTGAAAGTAGATTTTTGCAAAAGTGGTTATGAGAGAAAATACACTCCAGTTTGTAAAGAATTTCCATCATGTGTCTTCATTTTTTGTGTATCATTTGTTCATTTCTGTGAAAGGTCTGACTTTAGCATTTTCAAACATTTTCTTTAGATTTGCCCTTTTTCCATTGATTTTATTTCTCTCTCTCTTTCCTCTTTCTCCATTTTTTTTATTTGTTGGCCACTGTTCAGTTGTCACTTACAAACGTAAATCATTGCTATTCAGTTCCCCTGGGAAGATGCTATTAAGACTGTTCTTTGAAAACTAATCCAAATCTATCTATTTTAATAAAGGTAACAAAATTATAAAATGCAAGCACTAGAAAGGTATTAGAATTTGTGACCTTCCAACAGGAACCCAGTAAGTTTTTGAAGCAAAAGATGTTGCCTTTGAGGGCAGGTTGCCGAGAGAGGTTTCTTTTGGAACAGGTTGCCTGGAGGTATTGTGGATGTCCCATCCCTGGAAACACTGAGGACAAGGTTAAATGGGGTCCCGAAAACTCTGATCTAGTGAATATCATCCCTGTATGTGGGCTGAAACTAGGTGATCTTGAAGTAGCTTCCAACCCAAAACTCTGTGGTTCTATAAGATGCATGGATCTTGCACAACTACTCCTTTACTCATTTAGCCCTTCACTTGCTAAATGTAGAATTTCTTTTCACATGTCTTGAAGGTGCTTAATTACTGGCATTGTAGAGAGCAGGACTTGTAGGGATGCGATTGCTGCCAATCAACTTTTGTAGCACGATTATTTTTTAAATTTTTTTCAAAGTTCACAGGTTGGTTTTTTGTTTTGTTTTTTTTTTTCCCTGAAGTCTCCATTTGATCATAAGGATATTTTAGATTTACGTCACAAGAGGGGAAACATGATGGATATTTTTCTACTTAGGCATAGAACCATACACAAAAGATATGCAACTGAACACAAAGAGTGGGTCTTTTAACATTCATAGGTGCTGTAATGTGATTTAAATTACTGATGTATGAAAAGATGTTTCTATACAAGAGAAAGAACCATGAATTTATGCAAACAAAATTCTATACTTTTAGTATAAGCATCCTGGATTTAGACTGAAAAATAAATACTACAAAGACTGCAACTCATTTGAAAAACTAAAACCAAAGATAATTTGCAGAAATCTCAGTAACTGGGGAAGTGACATTGGAATAAAGTATTTCCTGGAAATGATTGTCATGTGAACAAAGAGGTCCTTAGTAATCTTCTGAAGTACTCGGTCACTAAAAAAATAATTTGTTTCATTTTTTCTGACTTACATAATGACTTGCAGCTAGTCTGAGGTCACCTTTTTAATTTTTTTTAGAGAAATTACTTCATCATATTCTTCTCCCATTTTGGCAAAAGTCAAAAGGATTTATTGCAAAGTTCTAAACTAAGCAGAAAGGTGCAAGAGAAGAATGACTGAGTATTTCTAAGAGTAACTATAATAAAAAAATTACTCCATTGTGAATAATACCTGAATATTAAGGTAGATTCTGATTTTGCTTTCTGACAGCCAAATTTATACATGTGTATAGAAATATATCCATGTTTAAAATACATATAATATAAATGTTATACATATATATATATATATAAGATATAATATACACATACACACACACATCACACCTTTATGATCAGATGAAAAAGAATGCACTTAATATTATTCCTCTTTCCAGCTCTGTGGAAGTGCGGGAACACAAAAAAGCAGGAAAAACAGAAAAGATGTTTGATAGGTATGTCAGAAAATGTTCAACACATTTGTAAGAACCAACTGCAGAGTCAGATTGCAACCACACACCTCTTTACAGAGTCAACACAGCCAGTTCCACAGCTTCCTCAGCTATTTGCTCCCTACAGTACAGATGCCAGCAGCCACCTCTAGGTGATGAATTTCCACCACGATCACCGCACTGTATCACTTTGCGGATGATGAAGCTTCTTAGCATTGAATGACTGGTAGTAAATCAGCTTTACTCACAGTGCCCACAGAAGTCATCAGTTCCTTTTCAGTCTTTCCTCCTCCTTTCATAAGGGCTATTCATGAACTGAAGTTGAGTAATAGTGTGGCTGCTAGCACAAGTCATGAGATGAAGATCATAACTTTGAGGATTAGCAATTTATATAATAACAGGTTCATCTGAGCTATTTGAGAAGGAATCTTCACAACCAAAAAGATTTTCTTACTATTATAGTTATCTTTCATTGTACATAAATCACTCAAGCATACCAGGGATTTAAAATGTTAGACAGAGGTGGGCTTATCAGCAGAACAGTGTAGCATGTACATCACCATTAAGCATATGGTTATGTTGATTGAAGTCAGAGACATCTTTGGTACAGAGCTGGGAGATAAATTTCATTCCCAGCTCCAGGGGGTTTATGACTATGAAAACATTCATCCTCCCACAACTCTGAGTGCTTTCAACACATAAAAACATAACTCACAACGATATTAATATTCCATGAAATATTGTATTGTTGAAGGAGAGTCATCTTATTTATGATGGGAAGGGAAGGGAAGGGAAGGGAAGGGAAGGGAAAGATATTAGGTTTGTTACAGGGAAAGGAATACAAAAAACATGGAAAGAAGCTACAATGCAGTCTCAAGAAATCATGAATAGCAGAAAATTGTATGAGAAAGGCAATATAGAGAAGAAAAGGAAAAGCAGGATGAATAAAGACAGAATGAGGATAAAACAGAAATATTGAAAGATTGTATGGAGATGATGAGACCAGGCAAGAGGAATCAATAAGATGCTGGGAAACCCAGAGGGTGGAGAGAGGAATAAGTTGCACTGGCTACCGATTACAAAAAATTCATGCTAGAGAATACTATAGGTACCATCAGCTGTTATAAGACTTTCGTTTGGCAGACGTGCTTTTAGGAGTGTTTTATATTGGGTGTTTCACTTTTTTCCTTACTTAGTACATATAAGATTGCTTTAGTCTTTGCTTGTTATAAAGATACCCGAGTGACTTTGAGATGAAACACATCTCTAGGAAATAAGTGTTCATGTGTCATAGCTTGCATGAAAGCTCTTTTCCTTTCAATACATTATTTTTCCTGCAGTACAGAACTGCTGCCCTGGGACATACATTCAGAGAACTCTTGCTCCTCTTATGTATGTAAGGTCATTACATAAAGTGGCTTTAGCCTCAAGCCTTATGAATGATACTACTGGAAACACATTCTAACAGAGATATTGTCTGCCAACTGCTTAATTATGTCCTAATTCAGGAGCCTGGTTATAGACACATTCTTAGCTGGTGGCACCCTGCCTCCTATCCAAAGGCCATTTTTCTATGCACCTTTAAATTTTCCCTGTAATTGAAAATCTGACGTCCAGAACACCTTATGTAGCAAAATGGTTTTCATGAGAAAATGGTTTGTTTTGAGAATTAACACTTACTACAGCAGTATTTTGTCAAGGTTTACAAGATGAAAATGGTACTCTTTGGTGGCAAATCTCTTTCACCACACAATGCACACCTTTATTTCTTCTACTATTTGTTAATGGTTTGTTTTTGGTTTTGGTGTGGATTTTTTTTTTTGGTTTTTGGTTTTTGGTTTTGTTTTTTTTTTTGAATGAGAGGTGTTTCTAATCCATGGGCTAGGATGCAGCAGATAAAACTGAACTATTGAGCTGGATTAGTCATGTATGGATTTCCTGGCAGTGCAAATGACATACAGGTAATAATAATTGAAATAATTAGCACACATATAGCACTTTGTATCTTCAAAGAGCCATACAAACGTTAACTAATTAATTCTTATAACACCTCTGTGAGGGAAGGAAGCAATTATCCTGAGCCCCCTTTAACCTACAGAGAGTGCTTAAAGTATTATTCCAGTTGGAAAATATAAACCTTGGGTTGGTACTATGGTGGTTTATATTTGAGATTTCCTGGTGATATTGCTCTTCAAAGCCAGGTCAATGAGCTTGCCTTTTACTCTGGCCGAGGAGAGGGTACAGTGTGACTGGGCCAGCCTGCACCATTATGCCCTCACCAGCTAGGTGAGAAAAAGACATGCTTCTGCAACCCATTTTGGGAAAAAACCCGGTATGTTTTGGTGAGAGAAGTTACTGTGTGACTTCAGAACTGAATTCTGCCCTCTTGTGTGTGTGTAAAATAAACACCAGAATTTAAGTAACATCCTATTTATCTCCTAGACTGATTCTGTGAACATATTGCGCTGAGGTAAAATGTGCAATGCAAATAGAGCAGCCCAGGTGTTCACACAACAGATTGGTTATTACAAGAAGTACTCCCAAGTTAATATATATATCAGTTAAGAGTAAGTTTTAGGACTATATAAAATTTCTACTGGACCTTTCATTTCACTATTATTTCTTTGTAATCCCACTGGGTACAATTATGGAGTACTGCTCATGTAAAGATTATGTGATTTCATGACACGTTTTGGAGGACAGACCATTGGGCTGGATGCTGCCTTCAAAAATGTACAAGTTCAAAACTGCAGAATAGGATCTCTGTTTTCTAAACCTGTGCTGATATGGCTTTGAAACTACAAACACATCTGTAGTGGCTGTATTTTTCCTACCTGTAAAGCCCAGAGAGGCAAACAGTTAGATATTCTGTTGTTCTAATAAACTGGACAATTGAGCATTCATAGAAAACAGTGAGAATAGATAAATTAATCAAAAGGGATAAAAGGTTATGGTTTTCTGAACTTGCTTTGTTAATGGGTTTTTCTGAAGAAGCAAGAACCTATGTAGTGCTTTATCTCAGGCTTGCAATAACACTTCTTGTTCAGCTAAATTCCAAAATATCTCTTAGAAAGAAGCACGCTATCTGACAGATGTGATATCTACATGCAGATCTTTCTAGGAGGTAAATCAAGTTCAGAAATATAGTCAGATTTCACTCTAGACGAGAATGAAACAATTAGGTAATTCACTTAATTAAGTATTACATATTTGTGAAACAAAATTGATTTTGTAGTGTAGGTATATCAAGAGAGGTACTTAATAGTAATTAATCATCTATCATCTTTGCCAGGACTTCAATTGTAAACCACAATTATGCATAAATTCTTTTCATTAAGATAGATTTAATAATACAAATCCAACTTAACTTGTAGGAACAACAGGGCCACCAGACATTGCAATACAATAGAAGCTTATTTGAAGGTCTGTAAATTCACTACTCCTACAGTGACTGCGAAGTAAAACTATCTATGCTCAGAAATGCAATACTCTTGTTGCTATCTACTTTTACCTGGCTCATAAAACACATGAAGTTGTATTCCCCAAATAAATAGGTAATTTAAAAAAAAAATTAAAATTTCTGTGCAATGCTGTATCTCATCACTAAGTCTACACATGAAAGAGGAAAAGGCTATGTGTTTTATACCCACATTAAAAAAGATAAGTTTGTGTCAAAACACTGACTAGGATAAAGATTATATTTTATAAAGAAATGAGTCTACACAACTGCTGATAACTTCTGATAATTATGAGAAATGTGTTTAAAATTCATACATACTCCTTAAAAAAAGTCCAATTAACTGGGAAAAAATAACAGAAAGTATTAGTAGCTTCCACATCCTACTTTCAAAATGTTTATTGAAGTTTTCAGCTGAGAAGGAGTGTTGATATTTACTTGAATCTTTTAAGTAGAAAACAGTACTTTACAACTTCATAAAGTTTCTAGAACTTAGTAGTGTGTTGTATGTAGTCAGACGTACACTCCTATGCACCTAAGAAATTGAGTAACTATAACTTATTTCCACTGCTATCTCTGCCCTGGAGTTGCAGCTGCATTTCTACAATTGAACCAAGAGGTGGCACCAGGAATTTCTAGAAAATATCTATAAATTTAACACATTCTGTGACTGCAGATTAGATTGCAGGTGATCAGTAGCCAAACTAACAGCTAGCTGTAATTAATAATTAAAAGAAGTAGTTGGAGTGTGAAGGAAGCATAGAAAGAAAAAAATAAATTAAAACTCCCTACTAACAAGGGCTATGAAACTCAAAACCAGATGGGATAAGGAAAGACAACCTGAGCAGAGATGGACAGAACAGATTTACAAGAACTGAATTGTGGCAATAGCAATACAATAATACAGAAGCTGAGGACAATTAGAAAGGAAAATAAGCATGGCATGCATTTCTGTGAAGGAATTGCTCTTCCCTTCAGAAGTTAAGATCCCTATAATGTGACTCAAGCTTGAATTTAAAATTTAAAGC
Source organism: Bombycilla garrulus (assembly GCA_013400315.1). NCBI lineage: Eukaryota > Metazoa > Chordata > Aves > Passeriformes > Bombycillidae > Bombycilla > Bombycilla garrulus. The sequence continues at coordinate 199,981 of VXBU01000278.1, forward strand.
ACCCTAAATAAAGTTCTTGGAAAACTAGGTGAATATATGAAAATTTTTCCTGTATGCAAAAATTTTATGTGCCAAATGTAAAGGGAAATGAGCATCTGAAAAGACAGCACAGGAAAGGTGACATGCACCCAAAAGGTGACAAAGGGTACCTGCGGCCCAGGGAAGGATGTGCAGACAGCAGTCATATGACATCGTGACCCACAAAGGCCTGCAATGGTTTCTGCAAAATTTATAAAGCATGGGAGAAGGTGTACATGCCAGCACACATTAAAAGGAAAAAAAAACATAATGTGGGTATTTCTAGGAAAAGTGAAATAGTACTCAAAGGAGTTTACTGCTGGATCCTACCTAGAACTCTACCACCTAGTCAAGTACTGCACCACATTATAAAACCCAGATACTCAAATCCACAGACACACACAAGTAGTTTTTAACATATCCTTCTTTCTTCTCCTCACTATCAAGATGGATTCTTTATGGAGATATCACTCACTAGAGAAACATTCACCTAAAAGATAGCCAAAATTCCTGTTTCCAATATTTTGCTTAAAAGATCAAAAATAAATAACAAATGTGTGAGGGAAATTAATTAAGTATGCTATATGAATCTAAAGAAATAATTAATCTTAAAATGCTTTACAAAACAGCAGATGGTATCTCAAAGAAAGTTTACTAGAAAAAAAAAAGCATTTCAAACAAATATAAGAATATTTTCCTAAATAGTCAAGGGTTTGTATTTTTTAAAAAGAGTGTGATGGAAGGTACAGATATTTAGACATTTTTAAAAATTCAAATACTTGAACTTAATCCAAAAATTGATATGCATTTAAATCTGAAATAAAANGTAAATATCTAACTGAAGCACTCTAACACTCTTCCAATACTTATGGGGGCTCAATAGACAAAACTGAATGGCTGGGAGGAAAAAGAAATTACTTCAGCTTTTTAAAATCATCTTATTAAGAAGCAAGTTAGAGACAGATGTTATTAACATCTGTTACAGATATCATATACAGGTTTCCAGGAAATTAGAAATATTTATTCCATCACCTGAATATTTGCCTTGAATTAAAGAAATTTTAAAGGAATTTAAATAAAAAAAATCTTTATCAACTTAATTGTAAATTTGGTAAATGCAAAGGCCCACTTTTATTCAAAAATCTGAAAAATCAATGGCAACAATGTAAATTCTGGAACTGAGGAAACATCTGTCATAGTTAAATGAAATTAAACAAGTTGAAGTAGGAAGTCAAGGTTAAGATCTTATACATTAGGAAATTAAAATTCTCTTTTTTTGAAATCAATATTTAAAAGGGAGAGAATATCTAATTGCAGTGTAAGAGAAGAAAATAATTTTAAAATTTTCAAACAACCCACCTTTGTCATTCAGAGAAGGTAAACCACTAAAATGAGTGCAGAGTTTGAAAACTCTTTGGTGTGTCCTGCTTGAATAAATTTGTTAAGGGATTACATTAAATGAATGAAATTAAAAAAAAAAAAAAAGCTTCTTCTTCTTCTCAGTTTTATTTTAATTTACCGACTCCAGAGGAAGAACAATCCTGAGAGTGCTGCTGTTCCCTCACCCCTATGGCTGTGCAAATAATTAATTTTTCAGTTCACTAACCACTCGCTAGAGTAGGGGTAAGAGAAAAAACAAATCAGGAAGGTAAAAATATTATTTTGAGTCAGATGGAAAAAAAGTCCTTTACTGGAATTTCTTTACAAAAAGGACAGAAGATAATCTTTAGAGTTATCTTCAGTCTGGATTTTGGCATCTTTATAGACAGAAGTCTTTTCTGAAAGCAAAAAAAAAAAAATATTGTTTTGTACTAAAATACTAAAAGAATGTATTTTAAAGCTTTTCTTCCTATGGAAGATCCTAAATTAGATCATAATCAAGACCCCCTTCAGTCTGTCATCACAGAGTCATATTACTGAAGAATTTTAGTAGAATCATACCAGTATCATACGAGCTTGGCACAAATATCCATATAGAATCCAATAGCAAGTCTAAAACGTGCTAATCTAAATTTCTTCTTTGTATTTTTTTGTTAATTTTTTTTATTTATCCCTGGGAGGCTTTTTGGTTTGTTTGTTTGTATGTATATTTGTTTTTGTCCTAGAAAACTGCCACAAACTGGTTTCTGCTGTGAGAGGCTGCCACTTTCGTCTAAAAGGGAAAACCCTTTGTTACCCTGTGCAAGGAAATACATTGCAGAAATGCCCCTTTTCTCTAGCTGAAACACCTTATTCACCCCTTCAAGACAAATCAGAGGTTTAAAAATATAAGAGACACATCTTCATGATGCAACACTTGAGCATTTAAGTCCTGCTCTTCCACAATCCTAATAATCATTCAGTGTTGATTATCCATATGCTCTGGGTATTTTTTAATTTTACTCTGAGATATTTTTTAATCTTACTATTTATTATGAACTACAATTTAAGGTGACTAGTTACCTAAAATTATTTCCAAATTTATTGAATTTATGCCCACTGGTAGCTCGAATTTGTGCTGTATTTCAACTTTTTTGTAATACATTGAAAGTTAAGAATTGGTAAAACTTAACGTATTGAGAGCATTCTCAATTTTGTTATAAATATTTATCAGTAAAAATGGGACATAACTTATTTTTGTAGATTACTTGTTTGTCATAAAACAGGGTGGTATAAAGGTTTATAAATGGAAAACAATGACAAAAGGTAGCAGGTAGACACTGAGGAGAAAATATCAATATGGATTTGCCCATTTGAGCTTGAGCACAGCTTCAGCTCTCTTCAGTTATACTTAAACCAGTAAAGGTCAGAACAGAGCATTGTTCTCTTTTCTGGGCATGACAAATACTTTCCCCCACCCTAAAGAAACTGTGCAAATAGAATTGATCACTTGAGACTAAACTGTTCTGAACTAAAAAATCCTCAACTTTTCCTACCTTACTTTCCTTTTCAGAGGATGTTTGCTTAATTTTTGCTGTTTAATTTTACTTCAAAGATTCAATCCCCAGAAATGAAGGAAGTTGTCTGGGTTGAACCCAGTAGATACAAAAAGTCATTGCTTGCTATCTCTAAGCACAGTTACAGCAGGCCTGGGGAAGTAGCCCAGGTGTGTATATAAAATCAGGTATAGTGGCAAGCCAGAAAATTCATAATATAAGAGGAAACCTCTGCATGGCATTTTCTCTCTAGTAGAAAGACTAACCTGAGCAACAAAAGCACGAGTTAAATTTGCCTTATAATTTGCCTTGCAGAAAATACTTCCATTAACAAGTCCTCCGTTCTGAACTGCTGAGTCCCACCAGTATGAACACATTAATTTAGGAAAAGAAATACAGGACTTAATTGCTTGAGAAATACCATGGTAATGAAATACTAGATTATTGAAAGTTCAGCCAGAATAGCCTGAGCAGATTTCAGCAGATGGTAAGGAAAGAAAGAAGTCATGCAAGGGAAAAATGGAAAATCCAAGATGCAACAGGTTGGAACAGATATCCATGATGGCAAAAGTCAAGCAACATTTACCTATAGAGTATACACGCACACAAACACACAGTACACACATACACACACACACACACGTATATAAATACAAAACACAGATAGAATTGCCTCCATCCAAATACCTTCCTTGATATGTTACATCAATACAGAAAGCAATTTATCAGCTTGAGACTCAGTGTTCATCCATGCAGCTACATTCTCTGCCCTGCAACAGGACTAATTTGCTTGGCTTCCCTGCTATATGGCGGGGATGGACTGTTCTCATTGCAAAGCAAGAAGAAACATTTCCTATTCCAAAATACTTCCATAATGGAAGAATTTTAAGAATTTGGTTTTTTGTCTAAAAATTGTGGTTTCTATCTTAGTGTAAATAACGTAAGTTTAAAGCATGGGAATAACTATCTCTGATGTACAAATAAAGAGTTTTCTGTTTGTTAGAGGGATAGTGCTTTTCGCCTGTGCCTTTAGAACTGCATGAAGAATAGAAAGCTTTCATCAGGTCTCTGTCCTAGAGTCCAGATTCTGCTACAGTCTCAAACAAATAAAAGAGTCACCCTTATCCTTAAGTCGTTCCAGCCCATCTTGCTGAAGCTTTTCTTCTGGATGTTGACTTTGCAGACTGTATCTCCGTTAGCAACCGATGTGGTACCATAGCAATGGATTCCTAGGGCGGAGCAGTTGGTGCAGAGTACCTGATCAACTCACTGCACATGATTCAGGGGAAATTTACTGGTGGATAACTCTGGTATAGCCTTGTAAACAGAGCATTCATTAGCTCCCAGAGTGCATTAAGAGAGCTCCTGGAGTCTCTTGCTGGTTAGTTTTACTTGAAGGGTCCACTGTGAAACCACAAAAGCAGCCAGAAAGTATTTGGAGATTCCTTCAAAGTGCAGGTCTGACCTGAACCAAAAGACCGATATTGGCAGACTGCAGTGTCACTGCAACAGGCTGTGAACAATCTGGGAGTGCACAGGCTGAGAGGATGAAGACAAATGCAAAAGACCTTGTCTCAGGAGAGCAGGGAAGGAAGATTTTGTTGTTCAGTTGAAGCACTGAACTAGAGAAAGCAGAGGCTATATGACCTGGGTTGAAAGGGAGGTTAAAGATCACCTCCTTCCTGTCTCCCTTCCATGGGCAGGGACACCTTTCATTAGATCAGGTTGATCTATACATCAGTGATGTTGAAACATAAATGAATAATCCATTCGTCTATAGACTGGAAACTAGAGCACTTACTGCTACCTGCTGTAATTAAAAAAAAAATTTAAAAAATCACAAACTATCCCCAAATACAGCATTAACTAGGCACCAGCAGGCCTAACAGAAGAATTCATGGTTGCATCCAAATACAGTGTGCTCCTTTTGAGTCCAGTCTCACTTATTGAAAGATATGGAGAAAGTATCGAAAAGTAATAGGTCAAAAGATCCAAAATACCTCTAGGCTCCTTTTTTTCTGTAATTGCCACTGCTTTTGCATTTAAGATATGAGGAAAAAATATTGCTTTGTTCTTCTATGTAGAGATTTTTTCTTGCCTAGTTATGTCAAGCATGAGTATGTTATTTTCTGCATGCTTCTAGATTAGAACACTATCATTTATGATCATAAAAAGATAGCTAGAAATCTTTTGGAAAGTTGTATTTTAATGATTTAAATCTATACTTTCTGTTATACTTGATGCACATTGATTATAATTACAGTTTACAGTTCATCAAAATAGCAGTGTTCCCATACATAAGAGAAGACAACATATTTTCAATCATGGATAGATGCTAGATTCACAAACATCCAACAGAGTTTTTACTGAACTTTATTTTTAAAGTTTGCTGAGTGCTTTAAAAATTTTGTTGACCTTAGCTCAAACAGGTAATTAGCAATTCAATATTTTATCACTATTGCATGCAATATTTAGGTCTGCTTACTTATATTTTCATTAAGACAAGTGTTTCCTCAAATTTGATTCCATTTTCTGAATTCAAGCATTTCATTGTATTTATAAAGTACATAACTGAAAGATACAAAGTTCCTGAGTTTTCCAGGGTTTTAGAAACAAAAAAGCTCTTAAAAGATCAGGGAAAAAAAAAAAAAAAAACAAACATGCAAAAAAAAAGTGAGACAGCAGCACTGACTTAAATAATAATTTTTCAGAAACTTCATTATATAAGGCAGGTACAGGTTCACTGAGTTCAGCAGAGCTACATGCCCTTACACTGCTTTAGGATGCAGTCAGGATTATTAAAAACACCTCATCTCTCTCCCTTCTTGATTCTGCATTTTCCCCTTGTTACTTGAAAACAAACTGTTAGAAATGCTTTGCATTCCAATGTCTATTTAATGACAGTTGATCTATTTTAACAAACTTTTCAAACACTGTTTCCGGATCTCTATTTTTATTTTTAATAAGGCAATGTAAAAACCAAGTATAAATAAAGCCCTAATACAATAATACTACATAAACACATGTGTTTTGCTCAGAACAAGAACTTTGGAGAGAAAATTAACTCAAATTGCAGGGGTTTTGTCCAAATGCTTGCAGTTACTGACAATTTCCCCACTTTTAAATACCTTATAATTATAAATGGTCTACATGCCAGATCACTTTGTCATTTCTCTATTGGCTAGCAAGAAAGAAAAGCTCAAGCTGTATTCTGCCTTCTTTATTGTGTCTTTTTTATTCTATATTGTGTCATCTCCATGGTTGCTATTAAAATGAGAAGAAAGGATAAATCTAACCTTAAATTCCCTCCAGCTAATAAGTTACTAATTTGTAAATCCCATTGAGGGTCACTGATAGTAATGACAGTTTCTAATAAATGCACTCACAAATTCCTCATACACAGCAGCCATTATTTCCACTTCTGAATAGTCATTCATAATGACACTGAGCCTTTTTTATATGCTTTATTTTTCATATAGCTTTATTATTATTAACAGCCTATGTAATTTTCAGAACATTTTATTTTCTTTCCCATGTACCTAACCACCATTGTTATGCCAGTGGTATCCATGGAACATGGTCTGAAGTGTCTGCTCATCGAATTTGACGGTCTGGCAAAATAAGCAGCGCTTTTGCTTCTTCCTCTATTTTTTTTTTTTTTTTTGTAGGGGATATATTTGGTCAACTTGAGGTTGTGCAGTAGCTATCAATCTGAAAGCCAAAAGTATTATTCATCTTGTCAGCAAACTGAACTTCCTGCTTTTAGGTTTTGGATTTGTTGCAGGAAATGCTTGTGTTTCATTGAATGTAGATTGGTAGAAGTTTATTTCATCTGAGCAGATATTAGGATTCACATTGTTTTTACATGTTTATTATATCAGCAGGTCTTTGTGAATGGACAGAATTTTTTTTTTTATTTTTGAGGAAGGCATTAAATTCCCATAATGGCAACATGAGCATTAAATAACTATCAGTGACCATCAAAATAAAGAAAAGGCAAAACCATGTGCTTTGAACATCACTGTCCCTTCTTCTGTATTTTTATGACAGTTGATATGTAAAAGCTCCAATGATGAAAATTTTCTATATCATCTTCCCTTTTCTCAGCTTCCAAAAAAAAAAAAGATGGTTATTCTAGAGAATATATTGGTCTATGAATATAGGCTGATTCTAATAATGATGATCTTCCAGTATTCTGTGTAAGGCACATATTCAAGTGTGTAACACTCTTTGAGGACCAATTTTCCATTGTCCTGTGGTCCTGTCTCTTTTTAATGAGCACAGAGGGCCAAGGGAATCACTTTTTCAGCACTGTTCACAGTCCAAGTGTCATGATCAGATCCCATCTAGCCAGACTAATATCAAAAATGTTTCATAAAATGTCTTACAGTGAATCTTTTAAAAGATAATGGTACAGCAATAGCAAATGGTTTTCTTCTGTCACAGAACTACTCAAATAAAATGTTTTGAGAGAAAGAAACAGGACACATGAGTACATATTTGAATTTTTTTATTTTTCTATCAACAGAAGCAATATCCATAAAGTTAATTTTTCTTTTACCTCATGGAACTGATTATATTGCAGCCAACCTCCAAATTTTATGCATCAGTACGCATTCCTAAACAAGCTTTTTGTATTTGTGCAATATAATTATAGTGCATACTAATGCAACATAGTTATTACAGCCAACAAACAACAAAAAACCCCATCCCACTTCTATTTTGCATCCATGCAGACCTAAAGCCTGAAGAACTACTCTGGCATCTTTGATATGACAAAACTCTTGCTGACATTAATTGAGCTGGCACACCACTCTCTCGAAAGTAACCTCATTTTCTTTAAATAGATTTTGGCTTTGTTCTTCTGGATTTTAAAAGTATTTTGGTCATTTTAAGTTACTATATGAATTTAATCACCTCTTGGTTGAGTAGTCACCGCTTAGGCGAAGGTTCCATCAATATGAAAAAAGGTTATCAGGTCTGACTGCAATTACTGGCCATAAAATATATCCAAGCTGTAAGTTCATAAATTATGGGCACATAAAATTTAAGAACTATTTCTAATTCAGTATAGTTCTATTTCAACGCAAGAATTAAAAAAATATTTAATTTTATCATATGATGTGTGATATTAATGAGGTATTCTTTATTTACCCAGATGATTGACTGTACCCTCCCAACTACTTGTGCATCCTCAGCCTTCTTGCTGGTGGGATGGGGTAAAAAGCAGAAAGAGCCTTGGCTTGTGCAAGCTCTGCTTAGCAATGTCTAAAAGACATCAATTTGTGCTGTCTTTTCTGCACAAATCCAAAACACGGCACCATGCAAGCTACTGTAAAGAAAATTAACCAGCACATGGACTTATCCCATATGTATAGAAGCTAATATTTTTCTTATATGCTATGCCACTTTCAAGGCTTGCTATTAAGAAAATAAACAACAACAACAAACAAAAACAACAAAAACAAAACAAAACAAAAACAAAATACAAACCCCCAAAATTCCCAGGAAAACAAACACAAAAAACAACGAAACAACCCCACCACCCCAAAGTCATCTTGGATGATTAAAATATATACATATTATACAGAAGAAGTGCTGAAAACTTCCTTAGAAACAATTATTGAAATTCAGTGAAAAATGACCACATTATGTTATTTACTTTCTCATGATAGCCAGAAAAATCCATTTTTCCCAAGTCTGAGGCTCTGATGAGCTACATTGCTACTTGTTAGTTTATGGCTTGTATTGGTTGTAGAACCTTCTGGTGGTAGTTGGGTGGAAGGAAAATCCTCAACTCTTGGCCTTGTTCCCATTTTCCTTCCCAGTGAAATCTCTGGCACTATCAACATCTAGAGAAAGAGTGGTAAGCGAGGGGTCCTTCTCATGCGCTTCTGAACATGAAAAAAAAAAGACCCAAAAATTTAAGGAGGTGAAATACTGACCCCAGTCAGCAAGTCAACATTAATAGAATTATTTTGGAGGTCCTATTAACTGCAGTGAAGTCCTTCCTTCTCTAAATTTTAAAGATAGGCAAGTATCAAAAGCAAAAAAATTGAAAAAAAAAAAGAAGGAAGGATTAATGTTAGGGGAGGAGAAACAAGACAGCCTTCTAAAAGGTCAGCAGGAGTGATGACAGGAAGAGAACAAGGGAGTGAATGTTATGCTTGATTTTGCATTGTAGACAGGGAAGAAGTGTTGTATGATCTTTTCTATGTCTGCAGGGAGAAAACCCCGTGAGAAGTGTATGATATTTTCTGTGACTGTAGGGAGAAAACCCACTGAGAAGTGCTGTATGATCTCTTCTATGACCAAAGCGAGAAAAAACAGTGATGAGCATAAATGAAAGGAAGAAAAGCAAAGAAAGAGTTCAAGGATGCAAGCTCACAAAAAATGACAGGAGAGGATAGTTTCCTTCCTAAAATATGGGTATGAATAACTATGAATCTTTTTATATGCATGTATATAAACTCCCCACATACAGTATATTATTTTTATTGTATAACATGCTATATATAACGTATATACATACACACACACATATATGTATAATTAGTAAATATACCCTGCCTCCTTGAGAAAGTAGCTTAGAATAGTAAACATAGGTAAATTAGAATTTGTTGTAGTAGATAGTAGTTGTTGTAGTTTGGTGTAAGTCCTAACGTTACTGTCAGTGAGTTTGAACTTCTTCTGGAATATGTCAAGAACTTTTTAAATTCTTCAGAATACTTGTATAATTAGTACTGTTGTCAAAAAGCTCCACTTCTGTGGGAAAACTTCCACAATATGGTACAAACTTTGGCCAATATGCCACTTTTCAGAACCAGTCCCTTGGTTCCTCTCCCCTTGTTTAGCCTCATTTGGGTTTTTAGGTTTCTTTGCTTTCTCCTCTTGCGAAAGGAGAAAAAAAAAAAAAAACAAACAAACAAAAAAAAAAAAAACTAACAAACAAAACAAACACAACAACAACAACAAAAAAACAAACGAACTGTGGTAGCTGATTCTGGCTGTAGTGAAACGTATTGAGAAAAGAACTGACCTGCTGCTGAACTCAGATAACAAGCAGCTAATGCCTACCCCAGATAGCTCATGCCCTTTAGAGAATG
>VXBU01000278.1:214259-253825 GCA_013400315.1 Bombycilla garrulus
TTTTTTTTTGTTTTTTTTTTGTGGAGGAGTGGCCCTGAACTCACTCAGCTGCAGTAGGATGGAGGTTGGCTATGGAAACGTCTCACAGCTTGTGCATTTGACCTTCTATCAAAGGGCTTCTAAGGGAACAATCCTGAAATCATTCACAATATGTTTTTTTATATTTAGTCAGTTGATAAACAAACAGAGGTGAACACTCCACTTATTCTCACCTTCCAGCATTTTTCAATTAATTGCTTTCAAAAAGATACACAATTTATGAAAAAAATAACAATAGGACAAGCCAGAATAAACTCAAATACACTAATAAGGTCTTCTAGCAATCCTGCAAAGATTCATAATAATACTTCCTTTTGTACACATGTATGCACATCTTTTTTCCCATTTCTAAACATTTTCTGAAATCAAAGGGTCTGTAATTTTTCAAAGCATATTGGGGCTTTTCAGTAAAACTTGGGCAGCACATAAAGAAAACAACCAAAACAGCAGAAAAGAAACATCCTTTACTGAGCTAATTACTATGCTTTATACAACCAAATGAGGTCTGAAATTTTCTAATTATGTAGTGAATATATGAATATTTCCTCTGGCATATGGGATTTAAGGAGTGAGTTTGAGAAGATATGAAGGAAAATGAGGACCTTGAGAGATCAAGGATGAAACCATCTTGATTCCATTACAATAATTTCTCAGCTGCTGTTTGATTAAAATGACTACGAATACGCATGTTCCTTTTTTTATTATAATACTTACTATGACACTTATTAGAAATCTTATCATGAAGGTCAGGACTTTGTGTGATGAGTTATTAATTTAGTAGTTAATTACTTTCTTTTTTTCTTTTTTTTTTTTCAGAATTTGGCCTGAGTTAAACTTGGTTAGCCAGTTGGCCAGTGGAAACTGCAATTTTTGTTGCAAGAAGTTGGAAGCAATTTAGTGCATCAAGCAAAGTTATTTCTTAAAACTCTATGTGAGAGGTTAAAATCATGAAACTCCAGAGTAAAATAAAAAACTTTGCTCAGAGCATAAGTAGATAAAGGAATATTACGTGTGTATGCTTATTTCTCCAGAGCTTCACAGCAACTTTTAGTTATTCAGGGGTGTCCACCTACCACATCTCAAGCATCCTACGGGACAGGAGGATTTGGCTGCTAGTTTACATATGCAAAGAAAAGAAAGGCCAAGTGTTGGTCTTGGCTGAGCAGCAGGACCTGTTTAATTCATTGACAGTCACAGACAATGCTCTGGGAGTCAGCCTCTTCTCCAAGGAAACCAGCAACAGGACAAAGGGGCACAGCCTCAGGCTGTGCAAGGGGAGGCTCAGGTTAAACATCAGGAAGAATTTCCTCACTGGAAAGGTTGATAAACTTTGGAACAGGCTGCTCAGGGGGGTGATGGAGTCATTTAGGCACTCGGGTTTAGTTGGCCTGGTGGTGTTTAGTCAAAGCTTGAACTCAATGATTTTGGAGTTCCTCTCCAGCCTCAATTGTTCTTTGAATCTATGATTCCAAGTATGTTGTTTCCTGCAAATTGCTCTTCCTGACTCTTCCTAATGTTTTCATGAGTCCACATTGACCTGATTTTCCAAAGTTGACAGGAGTGTGAAAGAACAGGGAAAGAAGAGGAAATTGGCTGTGCACGCATATAAAGTAACCATGGCTTACTTTTCTTCCTGTATAGCAATGTTTCTCAGCTCTAGCTCATGCCATAAAGCACTGTGGAATCTCCCATCTTGCTAGGCAGCTGAACACGAGGCACCTTTCTCTATAGATAAAAATCTGTTACAGAACACCTGTATAGCTGGAGGTATTCATGCTGTTAGCATAATCCTTTGTGGGAAAAGCTGGATTTCAAACCTAAGAGACTACAGCTTACTGGACAGTCCAGATTCCTTACACACTTTAAAAATCATTCCAAAAGAAAAACCTGTGTTCCAAAAATATTCAAAAGAGGGTTCAGGGGTTTGTTTGTTTCCTTTGGATTTATAATTTTTTTTAAGGAAAAGGGGGAACTGACATGTGTCGTCTGCTTTGAGTCTTTTTTCAAATCATATTGATAGAAGCCTATTAAGAGTCTAATAGAACCCTGTTGCTTTTATTCAACACAAGGTCTCATTTCAAAAAAGAACAGAAAAGATAAAAGATTAGGCTTCATGTACAGGTCAATTTCTTAATACATTATCTGATGTTTTAAATCACTTCATTTGCACTTCTATAGCCTGATTTTCTGGAAATCTGAACTCTAAAACATATTTAACAGTATATCTTCTACAGTTCTCACTAAGGCAGAGCAGACAAGCTGGTCTAAATGATTTTGCCCTTTTCCACCAGCACCATGTCAAGTGGACAGAGTGACTGATCTGTAGCAATTAATTTTGAAACTTAGGCCACTAAAGATTTTAAAGATTCTAGGCAGAATGGCCCCAGAATAGACTAACTTATTTTGTGTTTCGGAAGACTGTGAAATGTTAAATTCTTGTAATGTTCCATAAAATGTTTCACAGTATTAAACATATGATAATAAAAACATGTTTGTAAGAATAAAATGTGTTTGTAAGAATAAGACAAATCTAAGAAATAATGAGCCAAAATAAATTTGCAAAACTATTTTACATATAAAAAAGTAATAAGATTGTGCAATTCAGCTAATTTTATTTGCTGTTTTCAAATGTGAGACTTTTATGCAGTGTTTTAAATCCTTCATGGAAGGGCATCCCAAAAATTGCTCTTAGAAGGCAATTTTAAATATCCCATCAAGGTAAACCATTTATGGAACATCCATTTTCCAACATGCTTTTGTCAGTTCGCAAGATTTTCTGAAGCATGCAATCCAAGCACTGACTAAAACACACAGAACATTTTTGTGCATCTACACAGGTGTGCATATTACTTTTTTCATATAAAATTCCTGAAATTATTTCCTTATCATTTTTCATTTTAAAAAATGTCAAATAACAAGCATTGACTCTTTTCCAGGAAATACGCAGCAGGTCTTCAAGAGCATCACTGGTCCGTACAATTTAAATGACAATAAAACTTGCATTCTTTTCATGTTTATCATTTGTGTTGACAAGCACTACATTTTTTCCTCAGTCAATTACCACTGTACAGTTCTTTTCTACATCTTTCTATTTAACTCAGGCAGACAAAGCCACTTCATAATTTCCTTAGATCTATTATGCAGTAGTCTAGTTTCGGAGTTTTGGTGAAAAGTACTTAGGTTTTTAAATGGAAATCACTCTTTAATGACCACTCTCTTGAAAACACGTTTGACAAGACTTTTTTTCACATTCCATTCCCTCCCTTCCCATTACTACAGATGCAGTATAAGTTGGCAGTATACATTTCTGCTCCTCATTTCTTTAGAGAAACTTGCAGCTTAAACAGAGGGAAGGACTATATAAACCAGCAAGGAAGTATGGTGTCCCTCCAGCTGAGGTAGATATTAAAGTGTCTGTGACCTCTTCAACAGGAATGTATTTGAAGCATGTGTACAGAAGAACATCTATTTCTTATAATTGATGCTGCTCCAGGCTCCTTTTGAGTCAATGTTACTTTATGTAACTGCTGCCTTGTGTCATAATTTCCTCTACCAGGTGCCATTATGCCAAATCTATTTAGCACTCACAGGAACTGAACAGGGAATGGAACAAGAACAGAAATTATTTTTCTGGGCAACTTCTTAAGTTTTCAGAATTAACTTTGCTCCTTAGTGGAACAGAGGCATTTTGAGCATTTTAGTTTAAAAAGCATTTGGCAGGGAACTGTTTTCCAGAAAAGAGAGCCTTATCAGAGAAAAATGTCCTCCTGAGTATTTGGGGTGAACTTTTTAAAAAGTTGCCAGTTCAATTCCATTAGCTGCCTGATATGCAGCAGAAATTTTTTATTTCACATCAATAGAACAAAACTTTCAGCTGCATCTCAATTTTCTAAATCAGAATTTAACCAAATCGTTAAATCCAGAATTTACTTTCTGTGTTCTACTTCCTTCTTCTGGTTTGGCAGAGCTATTGATTTGACAGAAGAAGAAGAAGATGACTGGGAATGGGCTGGATGGATTTGCCAGGCATAAATCATGCAAATCTAACCTGATTGCCTTATGTGCTAAAATGGCTAGGTTTGTGGACAAAGAAAGCACAAGAAGTATCTTTTATATACTTCAGTCAGGCTTTTGACACTGGAGCCCTGGGAACTGGGCAGGAGCCAGAGTGTCAGCAGGAGCACTGCCAAGAACTCAGGGCAGGGCTTGTGGCCTCTGCACAGCACTCACTGCCAGACACATCTGGGTGCTGTGGATAGTTTAATGCCCTCCAGCACACAAAAGATGCCAATGACCTAAAGTGAGTTCATCCCCACAACTCTCAGGACTTGAGGGTGTCCTGTGAGCACTGTCCCAGAGCCTGAGGCAGTGAGGTTAGTCCAGCCTGGAGCAAAGACGGGGGACATCAGAGGGACATCACAGCCACCCCACTGCCTACTAGGGGTGTAGAGGGAGGTAAAGGGGGAGATGGGCTTTTCAAGAGCTGTGTGCAAGGTACAGCAGGCATGAAGTGAAGTGAGGGGGATTCAGGCTGTGTACTGAAAACTTTCCCCATGAGAATAGGCTGGGAGCAGCCAGAGACAGATGGCCCAGCTGTGGCAGGCTCCAGTCCTTGAAGGACTCCAAGGCCCATCCTGAACAACCTGGTCTGACCTCACAGCTGGCTCTTCTTGGAGCATGGGTGCATGAGGGACATCCTGATGTACCTTTCAGCCCAAAAACATGTGACATTTCAATAACACAAAATTTTTCAGAAAAAGTGTGCTGATCAGAGTTAGTAGTTACCCTTCCAGGTTTCCACAAAAGAAAGCTCATCTGATATCTGTGTTTCCACAAGATGACAAGGACTTTTAAACGGGCTTCTAAAGGACTGCTAGCAACATCTTGGCTATTCTGCTAATGAATCATGATAATTTATTAATTGGAATATTTACAGGATAGATTCAGAGGATATATTGACATATGAAATATTCAGTATGTTATAATGTGATCATTTAATATTATTTAAGAGTCAAAATCATAAGCATAAGAAGCAAAAATTAGCAAGGTTGATTCCATGCTGAGGTTGATGTCATGTAATGTGAGTAATTCGTTTGATGTTATATGGACAAGAGAGTGGAAAGATTTATAAGAATGCTGAGATTAGAAACCAAATAATTATTAGGACCTGCAGGATGGCTGGAAGGCAGCCTGTTCATCTCCCAGTTCAGTTTCACCACACATTGTTTACAATGGTCAGAAATTGCACTGTTCCTCCTGAATAAGTCTAAGGAAAATTCTCCAACATGAATAGAGTCTATTTTTAAATTACTAGAGAATCATATTGCTGCCACTTTAAGTATGCTTTGTCTGAGATGTCAGAAGGAAATAAGAGCAGAGGCTCCTGTTGGAAAAGTCATAAAAACAACCCAACTGCTCCCATCAAACTTACAGCAAGATTTTCTACACTTGATCTTACAGGGTGGAGGTGCCCTAACTCTCTTTACTTACTTGAAAAATATTTGAAGATTGTGAAACCTTCCCAATGTCTCAAGGTGAAACTACATGATATGAGGTTCACCTAAAAAGTCTAGGTTACCTGGATCAAAAAAAAACCCAAACAAACAAAAGCAACAAAAAACCCCACACATACAAAAAGGGAGTAAACCAAAACCATCAGGCACCCAGTCTTGTTATCACATTTAAACTCATACTGCACAGAAGCAATGAAAAACTAAATCTCCTTTTATCAAGTGTCAGGAGACAGAAGTTTATTTTCTAATAGGCATAATTTATCTCTAAGGAAAATTATTAAGATATTGAGAAATGTTCACTGGATACAGGTTCATTCATTTCTGTTTTACAAGCCAAATCCTGGATGAAAGAGTCAGAAAAGAAGGTACTCAAGAGGTTTCTTAAGACCAAGGAAGTTCTGAGAAGAGCTGAGACTGGTGCTCTGAACAGAGATGCTGCAGCTGACCTAGGGAAATAATTTCATTTGAAGTTCATCTTTGTAGACCTTGGAATAACAACCTTTTAGTGGCTTGAATTCCCAAATGGAAAATAAGATATATATATATATACTTATATTGCAGCTGCTTGGAAAAAAATGTCTACTTTTGGGTAATTTACATATTGCATAACCTTGCCAAGGTATTAAGCAGCAAGATAACTTCTAGATCATACATTACTTCCCTTGACTGCTTCAATGACAAATAAAGGAAGGTAAATTACCTTGCTTACCACATCCCTGAGGCAAAACTTAATCTAAAATATTTCAAAGCTAATAAAACCTGAGTTAGCAGAGAAAAATGTAGAATTTAACCTCAGCGGGAAAACAAGGTCTAATTCCTTCACACATACAAGACTGTGATTAGCTTTCTACACTTAAACAGGATTTGCAGTGTAACAGAGCTCCCCACATGCAGAGAATTAAATGCAAACTTACACGCTTGCTGGCTCAAGGCCTACAACAGTCTTTTTCCCAATTCCTAAATTATGTTTCTGCTTAACTCTACTCCTCAGAAGCCAGCAAGAAAATATTAAAGAGCTGTTAAAAAAAAATAATCCAAACTTCAACTACCATTTAGACAGCTGATATATATATATGAAAAGATGTTTACAATTTGTAAATTGATTCTCCATTCATTTACTACATGCATAAAGTGACTTTCTGAAGGGAAGTTGCAACCAAATTTGTTCTTTCTACTAGATTTTATCTATGCATTTAAATTATACTTTTAATTATTGTCCCATTTACTTCTTGTCTAAGTTCTATTTAAATTGTGTGATTGCTGAAATTGGATTTCTTCAATTTCTCCATTGGAAAAATTGAAAAATATTTTGGTCTAAGTGTCTCACTTCTGATTTGTTGGGAAAAATTTAAATTTCCATTAAAAGAAAGATTAAAACCAAAACAAAGTTGTGTGATGGTTAATATGCTTTTTCATTTCTTTTGAAAGTAAACTAGGTCTCTGTACAACCATATTCGGGCAGGGGAGGAATATATTAAAAAGGTGATATCCAAGTAGTAGAGAGGAACAGAGGTAGAGTGAATAAAGGTTTTCTTTCCTGAAGTTCAAACAGTTCCTCTCTAGCATCCTATTTCACTTTAGAATTTTTCCATATTTATATCTACTACTATTATCAATTAATAACTATTTATAGAACATTTTCCACTAATACAAAATTTTCAACACAAGCAGAAATCATATAAATTATATGGGATGTTAAAAAAGATGGAGATTTCATGCATGTATTAGGTCAGGTATAGCTATTTTCCCAAATAAACAAACAAAACAGTTACAACTTCTGTGAAGATAACACTCACTGCAATGGTTCCTTGCACTACTCTTTTTCTTTTTAGTGTAGCACGCTATGTCCTGAGATAACATTCACAGCAGTAGTACTATTGTTGTGCAAACAAAAATGAAACTACTGAAATAGAAAAAATCACAATGAAGTCCAGTAAGGTTTATTGAACTGCTACTTTGAAACAGGCTGAGGACACTGTGCCTTCCACTGTGTAAAATTTTGGGTCCTTTTTTTTCCCTTTCCATGGAATGCATGAAATAGATCTGCAGCACCAGCTGGCAGCTTTTCTGTCAATCCACTCATTTGAAATGAGTGTGGGATGCAGCACTCCAAATGGGGTCTCACAACAAAGAGAGAGGCAGAATTCCCCTCCCTTGACCTGCTGGTCACACTTCTTTTGATGCAGCCCAGAATATAATGGACTTTCTGAGCTGCAAGTGCACATTGCCGGTTCATACTTGCCTTGCATCGAGACCTCTGCAGGGCTGTCCTCGATCCATTTATTTATGCAGTCTCTGTTGATACTGGGGATTACCCCAACTCAGATGCAAGACCTTGCACTTGGTCTTGTTGAACTGCATGAGCCTCACATGGCCCCACACCTCAACCCTGACAATGTCCAAGATCCCCCCTGGATGCATCCCTTCTCATGAGTGGGTTGATTGAACCACTCAGTTTGGTATTATCCACGAACTAGCTGGGGGTGCACTCAATCCCACAGTCTGTGTCATTAGTAAAGATACTGAACAGCTCTGGTCTCAACACAGACACTTAAGGGACACTGCTTCGTTCTAGGTGTCCATATGGACACTGAGCCATTGGCAGCTTGTTGGAAGCAACCATCCAGACAATACCTTATCCATCAAATTGTCCATTCATTAATATCTCCCCAGCTCAGTGACAAGGATGTTGTGCTGGACCATGACTTATACAAGTCAAGGTACACTAAATTTGAACTCACAGCTAAGAATAAGATTTCTGACGCTAAACAAACAAACAAACAAACAAGCAAAACCAACACCCCAAACCCTCCAAAAAAGTACAAAACCCAAAAACAAAACAAAAATACCTCTCCAACCTTTTCCTCAAACCTGAGGAAATAAGATCACTTTGCACATGTGTTATGTCAGTGCTTTCATTCCACTAAATAATGCAATAATCAGTTAAGGATGATAAATAAAACATGAAGCAAAGTTTTACTCTGAATGAAGGTTCCCTCTCTCTCTTTGGCTGACTGCACACTCAGTCAGCTTCCAAATGAACCAGGAAGAGTAAACAATGTTTACTAGACCACACAGTTGAAGCAAAGAAAGGGCTGATTTTAAGCTGGGCTGACAAGAACCACAAAAAGAAATGTGAACACATTTTTCTAGGACACTAGGTGGCTTATTCTCCTTTAAAATTAATTCACATCAAATTTTCTAGCCTTTTGAGACTGCAGTCAGGACCTACACATGGAAAAGATAGAAAAAGAACTGGATTCAAAATGTCAACCAAACTTTTAGCTATGAATCAAACATAAGCTAAGTCCAAAGGTTTAGTGGGTTTTATTTAATTCTAAACAATGATTGAGTAAACAGAGATAAAATATATGGTTCAGCAACAGATATGAAAGAACACCATCTCTAGACTTCACTGACATTTCATGTTTCTGAGAAATCTGCATCTGTCTGTTGTTACTGATTAGTTTTTCACTAACTCTCAAAACTCACATTTCTGCTCTGGTTGTTTTGTTACACACTCCCCCCTTTTTTCATCTCTGCTTTATTTCTTCATGTATATGCTATGCTATCCCATCTATTGACATTTTGCATTTCTTATCAGCAGAAAAACAATCTACTGTTTTACACCACTGGGTCCTTCATGTTTTGAGCCGTGGCAGCACAAAAGTAATGCTCTGCCTCCTTGCAGAACTGCAGCTTGTCAGGGTGGGAATTCCTTTATCGATCCATGAATTCTGAAATACGTTTGCAGTCTTCCCATTTGCAATAACTGGAAGTGTGACTATAAGTAAGTTAGCATTTATCTCCAAAGTAAGCTCCATTAAGAGGAAATTCACCACCTTCTTAGCACTTTAAATATTCTACTAGCGTTTTTATGTCTACAATTTTAGTTTGGGTTTTATCTTGAGCTTTCAGCATAGTTTCTTCTACTTCCCAAATAAAATAATAAACATAAGGATTTGCATGTTTGGTTTTTTTTTAGCATAATGGTTTGTTTTCAAAGACAATATTTTCTTGGATTTATATTTCCTCACAATGAATCAGTAGCCTACTGACTTTCAACTTTCACAAATTTCAGCCAAAGAAGACAGAACAAAGGGGCTTTGTAGAAAAAGCAGAAGTTCACAGCAATTTTATTTTTTCTTTTTAAGGACAACATTCAATTAAGCATCTTGAATTTTATGCATACTAGTACTGGAAGCAGTTTTTTTCACCACTGATACTTTACATGACGTTTACATGAGAAGGACAGCGAAACAGGTTATAACATAAGAGTTTACCTATGATATTGAGAGATTCTTCTGAATCTTCCTTCTTTCCTACCTCTTCCTTCGAACAGATCAATGTACAAAATTTTTCTCTCTCTCTTTCTGCACTCACATATATATAAAAACACATATATTTCTTATACAATTAATTACCTGTATGATACATATGCCTTCCCAATAGACTCATTAGGGTTTAGCCTGTGACTGCTAATTTTTATCAGCTAATTGATATTCACTGTTCTTTAAATACAGATATTTTACTTTTGGGATGTCTTAGGAGAGGCTGAAAGAGGAACATGAGGAAAAAGCAGCTAAGACAAAATTTGAGTTACTGAAGGAAAGGGATATTATGTTTTTTTTCCACTTATGCTGGGCCTAATAGAAAAACATCAGCTCGTAGAAGTCATAATTAAAATAAACTTTTATTATGCTTTTTGAAATAGCATTACAAAACTATTATCAGAATAAAATGTACAAAATTACAGAATCATGATCATGAGTTTCACACTATTTCTTTTTTTTTTTTTTTTTTTTTAAGGAGTCAACTATGAGGCACACTTGAAGCAATCCTCCTAGGATTGGCCAAACTATCTAATTCCCCTTGGAATATGCAAGATGCTCTGATAAAAAAAATGGTTTTCAGTGATTCAATTCAAGCTAAAACCCCTGACCCCCAAAATTCATAGGTAAAAACATGATGTTAACTTGAATGATAATTCATTGTGTTTGACTCTTTCTTCACTGACCTTAGATATTCCTCTGAAAGCTTCATTTTCACAGACATTCTTTCAGCAATTCCT
This sequence comes from Bombycilla garrulus, assembly GCA_013400315.1. Classification (NCBI taxonomy): domain Eukaryota; kingdom Metazoa; phylum Chordata; class Aves; order Passeriformes; family Bombycillidae; genus Bombycilla; species Bombycilla garrulus. The sequence continues at coordinate 224,883 of VXBU01000278.1, forward strand.
TGCAGAGATAAATTTTGGCAAGAAGACGTGAGAATAAATTGGAAGAAAGTAACATCATTGCTCCAGGGTTTGGAACTGGCTTTTCTTCTTTTCTGCAAGTTGAATTTTGATGTCCTTTTCTCATCAGTTCAAGTCCAGTATTGCAGGCAGGGCATGTTCTCCTTTGTGTACATCCTCTAAGCATCCATGTGTAATACCTGCTTGTCTCAGAAAATTGGAAGCAACACACACCTCTGCTCGAGATAAACTGGGTGGATGCTGATGAAGGGAAATAACTTGAGAAACAGAAGTTTCTGCTTCAAGGCTTTCTCTGTTTTACTGAGCTTTACAAAGAACAGTTGTCACCTCATGTTTTTTCTTTCAATCTGCTCAAGCAGCCTTATGTCCAGCAACTCTCTAGTGCCAGCGTGAGACTGTGGCTTACAGGAGAATGTTTGTTGGCAGATACAGAATCAGCACATGAAGAGTCCTGTAAATTAAAACAAATAACAATTTTTTTAGACAATAAAATCCCATTTCTTCACTTTTAAATCTTTTTTTCTATTTGATTTTTACATATTTATATAAATGATTCCTCTTGCTGGATACAGAGAGAACTTACTTCTGAAGCCAGGAGAATTCTTCACCAGTCAGGAGCAGGATCGTGTGCTCTGCCTGGCTACTTCACAGAACACAGAAGGGCAAAGAGCATCTCCAAGGTAGATGCTGAAAATGGATTTGAAGATGAAGCTGATGACTAACAACAACCCCTTAAAGAACTTTCAAGCAACACAAGGAATTAGTGATTAAGACTTGTGCTGGTTTCAGCTAGGGTAGAGTTAATTTTCTTCACAGTGGCTAGTACAGGACTATGGTTTGCTTCTGTGCTGAGCAGAGAGTTGGCAATAGAGAGATGGTTTTTGTTATTTCTGAGCAGGGTTAACACAGAGCCAAGGCCTTTTCTGCTTTTTGCACTGCCATGCTGGTGAAGAATTTTGGGGTACATGACAAGTTGGGAGGAGACACAGATGGGACTGCTGGAGGAGACACAGCTGGTGACCCCAACTGACCAAAGGGATATTCCAGACCTAGTGACATCATGCTCAGTATACAAAGTGTGGGGGCAAAAGGAGGGACGGCAGAATGCTTGGAGTGATGGTGTTTCTCTTCCCAAATCACTGTTGCACGAGCTGGGGTCCAGCTCTCCTGGAGACAGCTGAACACCTGCCTACCCATGGGAAGCAGTGAATTAAATCCTTGTTTTGCTTTGTTTGTGTGAATGGCTTTTGCTTTCCCTTTTAAACATTTTTTATCCCAAATAATGAGTTTTCTAGCATTTACTCTTCTGATCCCCTCCCTGATCCTGCTGGTGGAGGAGTAAGGGAGCAGCTGCACGGGGCTTGGCTGTTGGCTGGGGTGAAATGACAGCAAGGCTCCTTACAATATTCTTCCAGAAGAAATAAAACCAAAATTATGATTAATTATTACTTGAGATAGACTTTTATAATGTACTCTGAATTTATACATTTTATTCATATTTACCATTGGTAATACATATAGCAGATGGTCACTGAAATTAGTTCTTCTTGATGCTTTCTTGCATAAAATATGTTTCTCTCTCTCTCTCTGAGTCTTGTAGCAGGAGTGAATGAGAGGTTTTGGCCTAGGAATGGAATATCTGTCAAGACGTATTTTTGAGATAGCAAAGTAGCATCACTTATTAACAAGAGGTGATACCATTAGTACCAACAGTGGTATCTGTTGGATGAATTTTCATACTGCCAGATGAATTTTCCTGAAAATATTTTTTTTTCTTTCGCTCCAGTCCTGCCTAGGCTCAGTTTTTAAGATATAACAATTATGATTTTGTTCATATGGCCCTCAAGTTTTCTTGGGGCAAAAAATACTTGTTTTGATAATTTATTACAAGTTCCCCTCAACATTTTTTTAGATAGAAAAGTTTCCTAAATGTGATAATATAATCCCAAAGTCCTTTCGCAATCATCAAGTTATTGATACCAATTAGACTTACTATCACTGAAGGCCCCTACCCAAGTACTTCAAATCAAGAGAGATTGTGTGTGACAATTTAGGGTCCCTACTGCAGCCTTTAAGGCAATCTCAGGACTTACAAGGCAGCTAAGTTCAAGGCAGTAATGACTCACTGCTTAAGACTCGGTACACACATTCTGGCTTGGTAACGTGAATAAAAGTGGGCACGATATCAAACATAGAACCTAATCAGCAATGCATGGTATCACTTGCATCAGTAAAATATAGCTGAAGCAAGTAGGAATGTGAACATGTTCTCTATGCAAAGTCCTTCCACCACCGCGTCGTGTTCTGAATTAACTGGTTAAGTTCAGTAAAAACACTACTTCTTCAGCCTCTTTAGTATGCGTTGGATTCTTACTTTCAGCTCAGTAGAAAAAAGTTGAAGTAAGAATATTCATAGAGCAGCAGGGATCTCATGCATGGGTCTTGAAAAATATTCACAACAGTGTGTTCTGGTCTCTTTTTCCTTCCATCTTTTTAATATAAATTTGATGGCATACATTTATGACAAAGCCATATTATCTCAGCAGCCAATAGGTGAACTTTGAGCAATGAATTCTATTAATGTGGCTTGAAATCAGCATCATGAGAAACCAAAGCAAGCACTCACTCTCATGGTCACAAAAGCAATACACTAGCTAAAAATAAGGATGAAAAGAAAGTCAATGTTTACCGAGACTATAAAAGTAGGTGGTTAAGGTGAAATATGCTTTGAAATATTTCTGAAAAGGCTAATAATAACACTTTTCTTTTAAGATTCTGACACGCAATGTTTAATTATCCTGTATGAAAATTCAGAGGTACTTAAGCTAAAATATGTATGAAAATGCTCTTCCAAATTGAGTCATTTATCAGTACTTAGGGACAACACATCACAGGCCCATAGGTTTTGAATTTTTTTACCTGAATCATTCATATGAAAAAGTATATGGCTTCTTTTAAATATTACTATAGAAAGCAATTGGAAAATGTTCATTTCACCTTGGACTTTCACATTTCTTTTACATTTTGTTAAAACTGCATGACCTGCCTCTAAATAAAATATTTTCCTTCAAGTCAGCCTAAGCATTAAAAGTCAAGATTGCAACTTAGTTGAGCAATACATACTATATTGAGTTCTGGGCCATCAAAGCTCAAGAAAGCTGTCCAAAGGTCTGTTCTCAAGTAAGGGTTAGAAAGATAATAATAAGAGTCTAGAGGAGAAATCGAGAGCTCATTTATTCTGAAAAAGAGTTCAGGAGACTGTTACAACAGCTGAATTGAGCAGCTGAGATATAAATGAGAGCCAGCAGCATTAGAAAGCACAATAGTCAAACCACATTCTTGGAAGAACTTTTTTCACTAGTACAGTAGTGTACAGCTGGAACAGACATTGTGAAATTTTAATCTTTCCAAGACTCAGATGGAGAAAAAACACATGGAAGTGGTGGAGTGTCTGGAAGTTCCCTGTTTTGACAGGCCAGGGAAACAAGAGGTCTCCAGCATTCATATGGTTATATGAGGTAAGCTCATTCAATTTGTTTATTACTAGATCTTCATTACATTTGTCATACATTTATAAAAACCATGAAATAATTGTCTGGGTTGTTTAGGAGTTTTTAATGTCCAAATCCAGCACAAGCAATAAAGGGCAAGGAAAAATGTGAAAACCCTTTCAGATCCACAAGCTTGAAACAACAGGAGTATGGTATTTCTTCTTAAATCTATGTAATTCATTAAAATATCAACGCTTTTAGTTTATATTAACAATACTTTTTTTTATACTAGCCAGCCAAAAGAAACTGCAAATGCTTACTGTAGGTTAACAGATTGCATTCAAAAGGGAAAAGTACTACATATTTGAAATATAAATAGATATAAATAATGTGATTTCATTATGATATAAATAATGTGATTTCATTATGATAAATGTAATTTCATCAACGTTGAGACGGTTTTTTATTATCTAAATACTATTATGTAAGGAATAATTGTATTTTTGATAGTTTTCCCTTGTTAAATAACTTGCAGCTATTGAGACAAGAAAACTATGTCCCTTACTGGATTGATTTCCTTTTAAAACAGATAGATGTTTGATAAAGGTATTCATACAATATATATCTTTCTGCTGTTTATAAATTGCAATAATTTTACTTCTGTTTCCTCTTTGTCGGCTCAAATTGAATAGAGCCTTAGCTATACGTTTTGAGTTGTCAATTTGAATGATAAACTTAATATCATAGTTGGAAAAGTCAGCTTTTACCTTTTCAAGAAAGAGAAACACGGGCTTTAGCCTGAATTTTTCTGCCAATTGAAAGGCAAATTCTATATTTCAGCAGAACTGGAAAGAAAATTAATTGAAAAAGAAGATCTTGCAATTTTGGCACAAGCAGAAGAGTATTTCAGTCATGTATATTTAATCCACATGTGTTTCTATAGCTTTGAATTTGTGCAGTATTTCACTGTATTCACTTTTCTGATATGATGGAGCAAACACCATTGATTAATTGTACTACAGGCCATAAACATGATTTGAGCTACAAATTATTGATTTGAAACATGTTGGTGGATATGATATATTTTGTATATTTATAATTCAAGAAGTTTTGCTGCGCTGCTTTGTAGCTTCTTTTTTAAATTTAGAAATCGATTTTGAATTGTAAATGTAGCAACTTGTTGTAAACCTGCCCATACTATATAGAGTACGAGGGGCCAAATAAATGGAGCTGTGACAATTAAAAGGAAGAAAATATTATTCTGAGACTCAAAGAAGGAAGAAAGGAATTCCTTGAACAGAATGAGAAGAATTTTAACAAGCACTTGAAAAGATACTTGCAGTTGAATCAAAACATTAAGAAGAACCTTTATCTTATCAACTGAAGAATCACAGAATTGAAAAATGATTGAGGTTGAAAGGGAGCTCTGAAGGTTATGTGGTCCAGCCCTCCTGCTCCAGCCCAGCCACCCAGAGCAAGCTTCCCAGAGTCACATTCAGCTGACTTTTTGATATCTCCAAGGGTAGAGATTCCACAACCTTTCTGGGCTGTCTATCCCAGTGCTCAGTCACACCTACAGTGAAAAAAAAATGTTTTCTGATGTTCAGAGGGAACCTCCTGTGTTTCAGTTTGCACCACTGGCTCTGGTCCTGCCACTGGGCGCCACTGAAAGAGCCTGGGTCTGTCCTCTTTGCACCCTCCTTTCAAGTATTTATATACATTAATAACATTCTCCTGAGCTTCCTCTTCCCAGGCTGAGCAGTGCAAGCTCTCTCAGCCTTTCCTCACTGGAGAGTTGCTCCAGACCTCAATCACCTCAGTGAGTCTTTGCTGGGTTCTCTCTCCATTCTGTCTGTCACTGGTACCGGGCACCCAGAACTGGACACAACACTGCTGGTGTGGCCTCACTGTGGCTCACCAGAGGGGAAAGATCACCTCCCTTGACTTGCTGAGTTTGTAAACGTTTCACACCTTTTATTTTTTTTTTTTTAAGCAGATTGTGAAGGACTTGATATCATGTATCTTTATGCAGACCAGCCAGGATTTTAGGGGAGTGTGTGCTCTATGTAAAATTGTGCACTTGGTAGCTTTAGCAGCACGACTATTCTCTAAAATTCTAACATAATTTTTAAGTTAAGGTTCCTCTCTGCCCTAAAAGGAGAGCCAATATCCATTTCATATTTTTTCCCATCAGTTAAAGGGGAGATGATAACTAATTTTTTATCTGATCCATTACTTTCAAATTTTATCTTTCAGCAACTTCAGTATAACAAAAGAATCTATTGACATTTCATGTTTCTTGTGCATTGCCAGACACAGAGATCCTAAAAATGGTACATACAATTTATTCCTAAAAATTTCTATGAAAAAATGAAGAAGAAATACACTTAGTAAGGTGAAGAATAAAAGTGTAAGAAAATATTTGAATAACCATCCCAATCTGACACTGTTTCCTTTCCTTTTATTCTGAAAGAAGCTTAACTGGTTGGGCATCGTCTTTGGTTTTCCCATTGTGCATCTTCCTCATTTCTTCATATTTCTATTTTAGGTTTGCTCGCTTATTACTTTCTTTAGCAACTTGGAAACTCACCTCTCAACCACATCTTCCTGCAGAATTCCCGCAACATACTTCCTTTTAAGTCCCCAGAGCCCACAATACATTTTATCCCACAAGAAAACAAGAACAAAATGTTACTGGTCTGTTTTTTTACAGACAATTTGCTATAATCACTTTCCTTTGTATTGTATAACAGAAAGTACAGTACATCATCTTGAAGAACTGAGACACTTCGTCTCAACTATTTTTAACAGATTTCTGGTTTTGCTCTCTTTTCAACTTCTTTTCTACAACTCCCCTGCTATCTTTCCCACACCACAGAGTGTGGTTTGACAATAAACACTGAATTTTTGACCCTTGTCATCACCATCAATCGAGGCAATGAATTGTTGAGCCTGGATAGGCAGGGTTTTTTACATTTGTTAGAGATTAAAAAAATGTACGTGACCAGATGCACAGCATGCAATATATAAAATACTGACATTACTGTAAGCTTGCATATTTTTTTACTGAATGACATGATAGAATTTTTATTCTCTTTAGCCATCTTCACATTTTTTTATATTTATAATTTTTTAATTTTGAATAAATTTTAAAAAACATACTCCCCTGCCATTTGAGTAACAATGATGAATATATAAGTGGAAAAGTTTCATAACTTAGGAAAGCATAAGTGAAAGTTTTTTGAGAGAAACAGGCCTCCAACATTGCCTACTTTCTTGGAGAATTACATTTTCTCTTCCTTTAAGGAAATTTTGTCTCTTTCCCTCTACACTTTCATCAGGATTATTGAATAAAGTTTTCCTTCCTCTCATCTTTGTTTATTGTATAGTTTTAGTGATCAACTGTCACCTATCACAAAACCTAACTTATTTTTTTGCTTTTAAGCCTCAATTGTTTTATTTTTTGCAAGATCTTCATCAGTGTTAACTCTTTTTTAACCTGTAAAGCTGCAAGGCAGCTAAAGTATTCACAGAAAACCCACTCTGGAAATTTAAGAGGCAAACTTATACAAATCTCCAACGGTTTTGGTTTGTTTTGTTTTTTTCTTTTTTTAGAAAGGGAAGTCATAGAGCTTCTCTCCTTTACAGCATTCTGATGAGCTGAAGAAATGCTGACTTATAACACAGGATTTAGGAAGGGCAGGGAGTTTTTCTTTATGAGGTTGCTAGGATTGTATTTTATTACTGGATATAAATGTTGAATAATGCTTGAATTACAGTGAGCACATGCAAATGGTGGCATAGAAACTGTCTCTAAAGGGCTGAAAAATTTAAATGACAGGCAACAACTATATTGTGCCTGGCTTTAATTTTTATCTCAGACTAGAAAAAAAAAATTAAAAATGAAGCTTTTCCTTATTACTCCAGTATTTTTGCAGTTTCCATTTCTTCCAGCCTTCCTCATGACTAAAATGTCAACCAACAATAGATAAAAATGGAGACACCAAAACTAAAAATAGATTTCCTTTGTCAAGAAAATCTGGGAGATGATTTATTAAGCTCACTGAGAAGAAACCTGAACAAAATGCAAGTGCCCACTGAAGATGGTGTACTGCTTTGAGATACCACAAATAAAAACCACACAGAATCTTATATGCAATGGCAACTACTTCTTACCTGTGTAAAAATAAAAACAAATAAGCAAGTACAATAATTAAAACTACAGATGGGACACAGGCTAAGTTTTAAAATAAAAAAATTAAGAAATGCATCAGGCTCTTCTTCCTGACAGCCATATTTTAGTACAGCCACAGGTACTATGAAGCATGTCTACTGCCTTTAATTCTACTCAATTGTGAGTGACAGTTTTCCTGTATCCCAACTTGCAAGCCCCTTCCTGCTAAAGCATGAAGATCATTATAATAAACTTCCACTGGTAAAGCAAATTTGGGACATGGGAAGAAAGGTCTTTGAAAGCGATTAGTTTTATAAGTTTGGTAGACAAGGTGTTGAAAAAGTGAGTTTCTATAACAAAGAAAAAAAATAGTTGGTTTACCAGAAGACATTATTAATGGATGGAAAATAGACATGATGGTTGTTTGGAGTGATGTACATTTTACTTCAGTTACCTCCAAAGTAGGCATGTACATTGGGAAGTGATCCATCAACCCCTGTAAGTATCTGCTCCTCAGGAGAGTCTAGCCCAATGCACTATAATTTTCTAAACTTATGCAGTCCATAGTTCTGTCTTAGATTGCTTTTCACTGGTTTTCTTTGCTTTCTAGAAATTTATTATGCATACATCAACAGTAGCTTTTCTGTATCAAGCACTGTTTGGTCTCAGTCTATTCTAGACTTTTTGATTTGGAAAAATCATGTCAACTTGCACTTGAAGCTGTTTACATGCAGCTCCAGTAAAGCCATATTTTCTCCTTCAGGAGGCAAATAATACACTTTCAAAAACTGCTAATTACTGTAAGAGTGTCATTGAAAATATGACACTCTATATTTATACTCAAATACCATGTTTATAGTTTGACTTTTTTTAAATTTATATTTTTAGAACTAAGTTCACCCTCCCTTTTACTTCCTCCCCCACATACATTTGCCCAGAACTAATAAGAAATGAATCAGCTTACTGAAATGCAATATTAAGTTCTGCACACATTATATCCTATTCTTTCAGCTGGTGCCAGGACAAGGCTAAACCTCCTTAGAGCATGTAGCTTTAAAATACAGCCATCAAAAGGAGGTTTACTGCAAATGCTACAGAAAGTGACTCTTAGATTTACTAGATACTAAACTTCTCATAGTTTTCACCTATATGCTTCACTTGTGAGTTGCTGTGGTCTAGAAATTTATGAGCAAATGCTGCTGTGGTTCCAGAGTGGGACTGGTGTAATGCTAGTATATGTGCACACTCCACTGAGCTGAGTCCTGCTTTTAGAGATTAAATGGAGCATGTAGGAAAAACAAAGGTTTTATGTCATTGCTCTTGGCACTTGATATAATAAGATGCAATATGGCAAGACTGCAGCCTTGGAACGAGTTCATGAGTCATAACTGATGAAAAACCCAGCAAAGATTGAGCAATATTGCAGTATGGCTGTTCTTACATTGTATATTGTAAATGCAATTCTTACAATCCTCTTGAACAGTGCTGTGTAACCAGTATGTTTTTAGGGTTAAAACCAGCTCTAACACAAGTTTGTTGCTGGTCTTCATTGACGTTATCATAACTTAAATCTGATCCCCGCATAAACGGACTAAATTTTGACATTGTGCCCTCCCAAACAGAACATGCTTTAATAATGTACTCTGTTGCATCTAAGATATATTCAGCCTTTTACAGGTATATAGACACTACCTGCAAGGAACAACTGAATGATTCTTTATTTACTCATTTACTCCCCAAATTGTTGAAAGAATGATGGAACGGGCAATTACATGGATTCCACATGAGGCAGCCTCCTTGCCCTGGAGCATCATGAGCAAATCTGGACTAAGTGGGCCCCGATAAAAAATACTATAGCCCAAGATGAGAGTTTGGAGAAACCCCTGATACTCTTTCTGAGTTGTGGTCATAGAGGCTAAGCTTGGAGAACCAGCATGCCTTATTAACAATACTGTGTAAAAAAGGCCGTGTGATGGACTGTTGTGGACTCACCTTACCAGGAACGCAGCAGCTCAACAAGATGTCCATTCATTGAAAGATAATTTTGACTGGGATTAAATTTCAGCAAAAGTTGCCAGTCAGAAGAGTAGTCTCATGGTACAAAAGACCAGTCCAGCTTGGATACTAACACTCCATAATTTCATACAATGTGCTAATAAATGCAGACTCTGGTTTGACCTATGCATTACAACATGGGCAGCAGACTGGGAGGAACTGACTATAGGCACAGACATTCATAATTCTACTTCTGGCCCTGCCAGACCCCTGGAAAGCTGAGACAATTGTTTCAATTGCTGCCAAAACACTGAAGAGTGCTTGTTGGAGGTTATTCTTAACCAACAAGAATATGCTTCTCACCTCCCCATTACCCACAGTAATTTGCAAGACTGTTTCTCCCACTCAACTGCACCTTGCAGACGATCGTCTTTCCCTCTCACAGGAATATCTGTGATATTCTCACAGGAATATCACTGACAGAAATAGACTCTTGCATATTATAATAGCATATTTAAAAGCTGTTTATGCAGTGCATATATAAATGGAGCAAAGATTACCATACTCATATTGAAGTGTTATTTTTTCCCAGTTATATATATACACTGTTTTAAACTGTATGGCCAATGTGTAAAGAAAATGAAAGCAATTCTGCATACTGCAGAATTGTCCATGAAAACCACCAAATTATTATAAAGAGAATTTGTGAAGTAGCAAGAAAACACAATTCTTGACTTCTTTATTCCTTGCATGCATGCACAGTTGAATAGTAAAAGGTTTCAGTAACATCAAAATTCACTATAGACTAAGCAAAATATTACACAATCTGCCACTGGTGTGATGGCCTTAAATTATTCTAAAATCTCATGAATGGTGATGTATGAAATAAAATATAACATTAATGTTTTGCTAATATACTTAGATTTTATTTTTCCAATTAGTTTGTAAGTTATTAACTCTTTTTCTCACCATAACAGATGCAAAGATTAAGGTGCACAGAGAATAATTTTCTGGAGAAGGTACTGGAAAGGGAAATTAAAGATAGTCACATAAAAATTTTGAAAAACCTAATTTTCTGTTCAAGGAAAGAGATGCAAGAGAAACAGAATGGAAATAAATTACTGAAATTATGGCAGCAATCAGGAAAGAAAAATCTTCACAAAGGGACTCCTACCAAAAAAAAAAGTGGCACTGGAAGACAGGTGTTTCAACCTTTTGTGAAGAAAGGTTAAGACTTACCAGAACTTCAACCACTGATTTTATACAAAATACTTCCTCTGTCTACCATAATAATTGACAGTCTATAATAATGGTGGTGAGTTTATGATCACATTACGGATGGAAGTCAGTGAAGTGAGAAAAAAGTGTTACAGTTCTATCTGAAACTGACTCAGTCAAGTGCACTAATATACTATTACATTCTTATAAAAATCAGATTCTGCATACAATGAACAGTGAACACAGTGAATACATGAATTATCCATACAGGGTTTTTTGTTGATTTTTGTTTGGTTTTTTTTTTTTTTTTTACTTTTTTGAAGGTTTGATCAATAGATGGGGTTTTTTGGTTTTCTTTTTTGGTATGGTTTTTTTGGTGATTTATTTTTCTCCTGGGCTGCTGCTGCTGTTGCCCTAGATTCAAAATTTCTAGTTACTAGTGTTCATATTAGACCAAAGGAGCAGATCTAACAATAATAGCATGATCTACACCCCTGTTTTATGGAGTGGAATTGAGGTAAAAACAACAGTAATTTTAGCCTTTCCATAGCTTTTCATTTTTAGGACTGAACAAACATGAAGACAATAAATTTCTTAATATGATTGAAATTTCACTTCTGTATTAGTTTACGTAGGATAGCACCATTACTTTTTTCCTGGAAAAGATGTGTCTTTTGGGTTACTGACTAGATATTGACTAGATATGGGAGGGAAAAGTACATGAAGAATAATGCAAAGACATTCATGCAATTAATGTCAACATTATTTCGAAATAAAAGAAGATGCACCAAAAACCCACACAATTCATGCAGCCACGGCTCTCACCTGAAAACATGAGATATTTTGACTCCAAAAAGGCTACCAATATTTTTTTTCCCAGAAGGGTGTGCAAATGTAAAAGTGGTTTATGCAAAACCATACAAAAGCACAATAAAAAATGCTTCTCAGCAAGCATGGCAGAAGAAAGTTCTGTGCAATGTAAAAAATGAATAATTATCTCTAAAAAAGAGTTTGTATTTATTTCACTCTCTGCCTCTAACAGTTTTATATTTGTACATATGTTTTTCTGCCAATATCACCCAAAGTGACTGCATTAAGAAGCCCATTCCGAAAATGTAGAACATCTCATGGAGGTAAAAAAGATCCACAAAGTCCACTCCTCATACGGGGGATGGAAAAAAGGGAAATGTCTCTGAAAGTTAGGAAAGAAAGTTTTTTCATACAGAAAGAGGGTGTTTTCAAATTACAGAAGTTAAAACAAAAACTCTTTGTGATGCTACTTGCTTTTCCTGCTTCTTAAATGTTTTTTTTAGCTAAAAGCTTGATCCCGGCACAAAAAGGTGTGGTTCATAACCAGGTAAATGGCATGTTAGACACAGTCTTAGCAAATTGCTGAAAAAATAGTAATGTTGCAGCAGCATGGCACATGAAAAAGAAAAGAATAAAAGAAATTGCAATCTGGCAATATGAATGGCAAGTTCATTTCTTCCTGCATTTTTGGTACTGCAAAATCACTATCACCTACAGAATACAGAAACATTTTGAACAGATGTTCTGATTGACACAGAAGAAACAAACAAAACTGACACTTAAAATGATACCAGACTATCTCTTCTAAAGCATTCAAAAATTAGAAAAGATTAAATGAAAAAGAAACACTTATTAGAATTTTTTTTGGTCATTTCATTGCACTTGACAATTTGGAAAATTAAGTATCTCTTCCTCCCAGATGTTGTCTTGTATTATTACGCTTAATTGTTTTTTCCCTTTGACTTTATAATGTAAGATGTCATTGAGCATGAGATTAATCCAATACTAATTTGATAGCAAAATCAGAGAACAATTCAATATTTCATATCTGGTGCAACTCAAGTCTTCTGAATTCATCCCATCCCCAAAAAAACCACTTGCTTTCTTCATGTTTTTTGGGGACAATTTTTTCTTTCCATTTGTTTACTACTAGATTCCTTCGGACCTCTTGTTGAGAATCTTGAGAGACCTGATCTCCCACATCCACTTTCTGTGTAGGAGCTATTCCCATCTATATTAATAATGGATGAAATGATATCAATATTGATTTCTATTTATAGTATATTTAAATTTCTGTGACAATTACACTGCGCTATTATCTTTAATGTTTACTACCATCACCCAAACAAGCCCTGGTGGTGTGTATTACACTGGCCATGCTCATTGAGCTGCACTGCTGAACAATTTTATTATAGCCATACTGGGAATGATTTGAGATTAAGCCCTTCAGACTTGCAAGCACAGGGTAGCCTATTAATGCACAGATATTACAGTTTCCTTTACTGCCTTATTTGCTATATAGATAGTATCAGACACCGTACTCAAGGTAGTTTTTACTGTTTTTTATTCCCTCGAAGACAGAAAGGAGACAGATTAAGAAAGCAGAAGTAGGTAAAGAGAAAAACAATGTTCATGGGTTTTGAGAGTGACAGAATATAATTTATAACAGTATGAAAGCAAGATGCAAGGAGCATTTAAGGTCTGAACTACAGATGTCCCCTGACACCCAGCTGGTTTCACTGCAGTGCTGGGGGTGTGTGGCATGTACTGGCTCCAGGTCTGCCAAGTCTTCCAGCCATCCTGTCATGTTTAGTGAGAGCACTCATGTGTGCAAGGTCTTGCAGAAACAGATCCAGGCAAGAAAAGGTGATGTAGAAGAAATGTGTCATGAAGTATTGCATCGCAGCAGGACCAATCTTGACTTAAGTCATATTTTCTCTTTCTTCAGTGTATGAGTTAAAACAATATTTATCTCTCTCTTCACTGCACCTTATGTGTTTTCCACAGCTTTCCACTCAACACTTGAATACAGAAAAAGGTGCAGCTCTAAGCCGGTATTATGACACTTGTAGTAGCTGTTCATAAAAGAATAAAATATTTTTCTGTTTTTCCAACCTCATTCTTATTCACTTCCTTAACATCAAAAACAAAAATAAGAATGTATCTGAAAACAGATGGATGTAAAGGTGTGTTGGATAGGAGCTGTCAGTCCAGTTCAGCATCTCCTTGGTGAGCCATGTGTTACTGTAATGTTTGTAAAGAATAGCAATAAAACCATAAGACATGCAGTCATAGTTTTCAAATATTTTATTTTGAAAAGTTACTGCTACATATGTCAGTTTTCATTAAGCAAAACTGTTGAAACATTGTAGCAATCTATAAATATTGATATTCAATTATTTTACTGAATCATAGAAAAGACAGAGGTTTTTATTCAGGTGAGGCTTTTGTTGTGAGAGATATAACAGAGGTAACAGCATGTTTATAGCTTTGGGGCTTTTTCTTTCAAGAGAAAGAAAACATAACCCTAAATTTAAAGCAGCATTATAGATTTGAGAGTCTGCAATCCAGGAAATGTATAGAAGTTCTATTTCCCTGACTGAAAGAGAGGGGAAAATAATAAAAGATGAAATCTGAAAATAATGGTTTTTCATTTTGAGTTTCAGACCATTTCATTCAGTTACTCTTTTTTTCATTTGCAAGAATGTTTCACAGAACTTCAGTGGCAATTAAGAAAGAGGAAATGTTCTTGAAAGCCATTTAGTTTGTATGAAAATAAATATATTTGGTTTTTACAACAGAAGTAGATTCTTTTAAACCAACCTACTGATGTTGGCCTATTAAGAAAAAAATAAAGATCAACATTTATCATTTACAGGACTTATGTTTGTGCATTTTACATCATAACAAATTGCTTCCATGCTTGTAATTTAAATTTGACCTCTTTAGGAAACCTGAGCACTTTTTTGTTCATAGAAGAGTTTGAACAATATCACCATGCACAATCTTTTCTCTGCATAACAGACTCTGAACAAAGCTCAATTACCAGTAAATTTTCTGAAGTTTATGTGTCTAATGGTTTCACAACATTGTATTTTCTTTGAAGAAAATCAAGTTGACTAGACAGCATTTTGGTACATCACAAGACTGAAATCATTGCAATCAGGAAGAAATATGACTGCAACACTGCAGGCACAGAAAAATTCTATTTCATTTCATTTACTGTGTCAGATATGACTAAAAATTCACTATTCTTAAAAATTAAAAAAAAATAAAGGAAGACATGATTATATGAAAAGATTCCAAAGGGTTTTCTTATAAAACAATTTTTGTTAAAGGAAAAAGAGTCTAACTGAGCATTTCTGACTGGGTTTGTTAGTATAAACCAATATTTGTAAGTCTTATATCGAGAAGCCGTCTATATTTTCTCCTTAACTGCAACCTGTGGAAAAAAAGATTTCAAAGACCATGTCCCAAACCTAGACCCAATATGCATGAAAAATTATTTTAAAAATAGAAAAATAGAATGATTCTCCAAATTGATGTAGTACATACCCTGAATATTTTACAGCAGCTGTATAACAAGCTGAAAAAATTGTTATGATTAACTAGAGAGATTTCTTTGCATGTACAAATAAAAAAAATCCCATTTAATGCCAACAGTGCTCATTATTCTATTCTGAAACTTAATTTCCATTAAATAATGAGAATTTTCATTTAAAAAATGGGGACATAACTTTTCCTTTGTATGTAGCACATGTGGGTAAAGTTATATGCTGCTATGTACAATTTTTTCAGAGAAATAAATAATACTCAAAAAAATATACCGCTGTTCATGCACTTACCCACAAACACACAGGTGGAAAGATACACATAGATAACTAGTGGACAGGGTACCAAAACCACTTATAAATAAAGATGTACATATCACATATAACTGCATACTCCCAGAGAGGGTATTTAGACTATTCTTCTCAGAGGATCTCAGCTGGTGTTGGGCATACGGGACATTAAATTCTTGCTCAGAGTAGAAAGTACATATCCCAAAGATATGTGTTACATCACCCATATCTACACAATTTGCATGTTGACATTAAGTACAGTTGTGTCGAACAACAAATGTCCCAACAATAGGTTAATCAAATGCCATTTTAATGGTAAGCATTCTAGAAACATCATAATCAAAATCACTAATCACCTCAAAATTAAAAAACAAAGTTAAAATCATCAAAGATAGAAGTATTTTATATATCTCCATTAGAGGTATCAAATGAAAACCCAAATCAAATCTAATTTAAACATACCTTTACTGTGCAATAATTCATTCACAAAGTTAGTCTTGATGCCTAATTGTGCCCACACATAACATAGTTATGTACCAAAAAACTATCCAAAACTGAATCATGTTGTGATGACAGAGTGATTAAACTGTTTCTACTTTAATAATTAAACTTCTAAAAATTTCTTGAAGCATTGTTTCCAAACAAAAGTAAGTGAAGAAATAACAGACTGAAGGATATGATTTAATGATACCATTCATTATTAAAGAGATAAATGAAAGGTGAAGACAATCTTAGCCCATTTCAGTAAGTCAAATTATTGTTTTTCATTGTCTTTCTCTTTTCTCTTTCTCTCTCTTTCTCTCTCTTTCTCTCTCTTTCTCTTTCTCTTTCTCTTTCTCTTTCTCTTTCTCTTTCTTTCTCTTTCTCTTTCTCTTTCTCTTTCTCTTTCTCTTTCTCTTTCTCTTTCTCTTTCTCTTTCTCTTTCTTTCTCTTTCTCTTTCTCTTTCTCTCTTTCTTCATTCCCCTTCCTTCTCTGTTTTCCTTTCCATTCTCCTTTTTCTTTTTGTCTCTTCTTTTTGTTTGGGGGGGAAGAGTTTTCGTTTTCGTTTGAGTTGTTTTGTTTTATAGGCATTAATGATACTGACTTCTTTTTAACTTGCATAACATTTTGTTTTATGGATTAAAACCAGCATCCCATTGGCTGGCACAGTTCCAGTGCTTATATAAAAGGGATCAAGGAACTAGTTTTTCCTGAATATAAGAGAAGCATCAATGTCAAACAATCCCTGGTTTCTTTTCCTGACTGTTCTCCAGATGACTTTGCAATACTGAATTATTTACATCTTAACAAAGGCTGTGATATAATTCCAGAAGTTTTACAAGAGAATCTCTCCAAAAATTTCCACCTCAGTCAACAAGACATATGATATTCCCTGAGCATAACAGCTTTACTGCCAAAAAATAAAATATGTTTCTGCTTACTGCCAACCCACCTGACTTTACCTAAGTAAATTCCTTGCCAAATCCATCAACCTTTCCACCCTAAACCCTAAATCCATTCATTCTTGCTCAATTTAATATTCATTCTCTTACCTACCAATTCATGAAACATCATTTGATAGACCTAAAATACACTAAAGTGGTATGACTTGGGAGAAGGGCAGGGGGCATTAATTACATGAATGTAGATGTTCTTATTTGAAGTATGC
This sequence comes from Bombycilla garrulus, assembly GCA_013400315.1. Taxonomy (NCBI): domain Eukaryota; kingdom Metazoa; phylum Chordata; class Aves; order Passeriformes; family Bombycillidae; genus Bombycilla; species Bombycilla garrulus. Next base: position 242,080 of record VXBU01000278.1, read on the forward strand.
ACTATAAATTCAGAGCATAAGATCTCATTTGGGCTGAATGACTTTCTCCTGGCTGCCAGTGATTTGTACAGAAGGAACACATTGGTGTGCAAGTGCCAATACACTGGATGTAGGAAAGGTCCCCCACAGGATGCAGGGAAACACAGCCAGCAGCTACCAAAAAAGCCACATTGAATAACGGCACCTACAAAATTCACAGACCAGGTCTCCTCAAAAAGCACAGCCTAAATATGTCAAACTAAAAAAATCATTATCCTTATCTGGTATATTCTAAGAACCTACAATAAAGGCAGCTTTGTTTTGAATATTAGTGAAGACAAAGTAAACAATAAGATTTTCGCTACAGATTCTTGCCACATTCTAAGATTAAAGTTTCTAAACAGGCAGGACAGATTCGAAACACCCCTTACTTTTCTTTCCAGGTCTTTTTAGCTTAAAATCATGGGAATGCTCAGAAGACTGATACTACTGCGTAGGAAGCGAGAGTAGCTAAACACAAACAGTGGGGAAAAAATTAAGAGAATAAGATCCTAGTACAGCCAGCTATTGCTATTTAAAAATCTGCTTACAGAATCAACTTGATTACTTAATCTGTCTTGTAACCTTACCTCCAAACTTTAGGAAAGGAAATGCTACGTGCTAGAAGGGCAGGGAGCAAAATAACAACACAAGCAAAAAAAATAAAGTACAACCCAAAGGACAACAAGAACTCTGAAACTCAAAACGTGTAGAAAAGAGGAAGAATTTTATAAGGGCCAAACCTAGATTAATCTCACCCCACCTACATGTAAGCACATAGTTAAGGAGCCTTATTTAAGTAGCAAGCTCCCTGTACAGCCGGCCAAAGGTGGAGGATGCCTTCAAAGCCGGCAGAATAATTGCAGCACATGTGTGAGGCTGTGAACCCCCACGTTGAAGAATGTCACCTCTTTTCAGAGACTGCACCTAGAAATTCAGGGCACCTGCTCTGCCGTAGACACCATAAATTCCTTCTCCTCACAAGTAACTCTTTGAAGTTGGTTAGTTCCTCTGGTTCTAAGAGTTTGACAAGAAACAAAGAGTAAAACCAGTAAACAAATCTGAGATTTTATTTCACGAAATTTTGAAACAGTCTGAATTTATTTAGGACTCCAAATCATAGCTCTCCATTTGGCTATCATACAAAATGCCTAATAACAGTTTAAAATTTACCCTTCGTGGAGTGAAGCCATCTGCCCTATCTTCAAGCCACTGAAGCAATTGTTAGATGGCTTTGTCAAATTCAGGCATCATTTTATTTCTAGAAGGTAACACTGAAGTACAATTTGCTCCTTTTGATGATAATTTGTCAGAGAGAATGTTTTATATCACGTTTCAACTATAGTAATCCAGACAAACAGGTACTTAGATTATGAGTTGAAATTTATCTGGATGTATATGCACATTCCAGTCCATACACATTTTATATGACTCATTATTCATAATGCTCCTACATACTACACAGGTAATTATAAATTCATTTTCCCTTCATGTCCTCTGTGGATGTGAACACTTTGACTGATGTTCTGAACACTGGATTAATCTCTTTCTCAGAGTAATGACAGATGAAAAGAAATGACCTACTTTAACAATATGATTATTAATTATTTGCCAGTATTCATTTTTACTGCTTTCTAAGCTCCCTTGGTATCATGTGTTTTCCTCATTTCTTAATGTTCCAGTATTTCATTTCCTGCATAAAAAAGCTGTAAGCGGAATAGAAAGCAAGCATTATAGATGTAGTATATACTGCAGTATATATAGTCAGATGATGAAATGTTAGCAAAAACAGAACCGGTTTTCCTAGGTGCATATTCTTACACTTTGTAATGATACTTACTCTTTTACAGAGGTACATGAACAAAGCACTTAAAGAAAAACTGTGGAAGTCTTTGAGAAATTTTGTTGTTTTGAAAAAGCCACACATTTCATGAGACTTCTTTCGCTAAGACTGCGTGAAAATAATACACAAACAGATAATTTTCCAGGAAAAGGGATTTTCATCCTTTCTCAACATACATTTTGTTGTAACCCAGAAATTACAATAATGAATCTTTGATCCCATCTTCCCAGTGTTGGCCAAAATCAAGTATGGGTCATTAAGATACTCACATTTTAAAAATACAATATATGTATGGAATAATCCATCATTAATACAGACGAAAAATATAGAATAATAATTTACAATTAATATACATTATATTCTCTTGGACAGCTAATCAAAAGAGAATTGAGGCTGAAATTCAGTAACGTATTTAAAATATATATAAAAAAACCTCATAATATGTAACCTTGTCCAAATCTATTTAAAAACTGTTATTGTGCATGTTCAAATACTTTTGTCTATACAATTTGGAATATATTTTCAAGGCAATATCATGCATTTTATTAAATTTGAAGAGACACAATACGACCTTAAAGGCTGTACTTGACAATGTATTTCTGAACTGAAAAAGGTGTTAAGTTTTATTAAAGTTAAAAGTTATGCCCCATTAAGTGAGGAACGAGCAACATGACAAATGATCTCTTGTATGTGTATATTATGTTATGTGTAATTTTTTTTCCAATACAGACTCTGCTATATGCTATGCCCATTAAATGAGTATCCAGTACTTTCTTTTTCGGAAGTTGCTTAATATAGGGACTTATTTCTTGCATATTTTTCGTACTTAATTTGAAGGCATAATTAGTCTTTTATAGCAGGATTTTAGAGTGATTATCTGTACAATACAGTGTTTGAAAAAACTAGCTCCTTTTCCTTTACATCTGTTCAATGAGGTTAGATTTTAGTGAGCATCTGTCTTGACAAAAGAGATGTATCGAAGCAAAAGACTTCTTTCAACACTGGATACCTAACACCTAATTTTTCAAAATACTTGAGACTTTAGAGATGTGTTCAATGTTGCTTTGTCTGAGCAAAGTATTACTGAGATCACAGGGCAGATTATGCACATCTATTTTAGATTATTAGGCCAGTCTCCTGGGAGATATCAGCTAGTTGAAATCCAAAAACTGCCTCTGAGTATATGCAAACTAGAATTTTTGCCATTTGGTCAAGCCTGGATGGAATTTTACAGAAGTAGCAAAATATTCTTCTCTAGCACAGACACTTCTCTACATCCCATAATGTTTGTCAGATCAGCATATTTATGATCCTAGCCCTTTTTTAAAAAATTAAATGTACTGAACCAATATAAATTCAGTCAATCTGAATAAATTACTATTCTGCAGTATTTCATATTGCTCAGTAAACAACAGACAATTGGCTCTGAAAGTCACCTTCTATCAATCCTGCTGGTAACTTTCTATTTTTCTAAGGTAGTTCTACATTAACACAAGAGTAGTAATCCTACTTAGAAGCAAACTAGATGTGTTCTCCTCATTCCCACAGATCTCCTTGTCTGTTTTTCCAAAGTGAAACGGCCTGTTTTATGTTCTCAGAGTACTTGCTGATTCAGTTGTTCCTGTAGGGTAGAGCATAATAAACCTCACTAAGTTACTTAGTGTTTCCTTACATATTGCAGGCACCGTGGGGGACATCCATACCATTGAACACCAAATAGTAGAAGAATCTCCCTGAAGGAATTAATTATTATTTAAGCCGACTGGGTCAAGGGGAAAAAAAGAAAGCAAAAAGTGGTGTCAAAAGCACTGATACTCTGAAGTTTTATTAAATGCTCTAATGAACATGCAGCACCTTAGCTTATGCATACAAGCCATATAAGTTACTTATGGATCTTCATTTCCAAATAAAATGAAGAATATGAAAATAAATGTAAACACATAAATACATAGATTCTCATATTTATAAACTGAAGTGAGAAACCACAAAATTTTCCCCAAAACTATTCAGGGCAATCAACTCCTAACTTCTAGAACTACTTAATCAGTTCAAGCACAATTAAAATTACAGCTAGAAATCCAGACATACACTTGTATAATGAGTGAAATGAAGCAATAGAATTACTTGATGGGAAGATTTCTTAGATAGTGGCAGTATTAACTTTTTGGCTGCATGTAGTGACAGACTGCTTTGAGTAGTATATTTTATGTTGCCTTTTCAAGGAACATATATTTCTGGAAGAATACTATAAAATAAATACTTAAGTCACAGAATGGTTCGGGTTGGAAGGGAACTTGAAGATCATATAGTTCTAACCCCCTCACATGGCAGATACACCACCGTACATTAGACCAGGTTCTCAGACTTCCATTCAAGCTGGCCTTAAACACTTCTGGTATTGGTGAGTCCACAACTTCTCCGTTCCAACCTGTGTCTCACCACCCTCTTAGACAAGAATTTCTTCCTAATATGTTATCTAAACTTACTTTCTTCCAGTTTGAAACCATTCCCACTTGTCGTCTCACTACATTGTCTGGTAAAACATCCCTCTATCTTTCTTGTGGGCTGTCTTCTAGTACTAGAAGATTGCAATCAGCTCACCTCAGCGCTGTCTCTTTTCCAGGATGGGCAAACCCAAGTCTCTCAGCCTTTCCTTATATGAGAGGTGCTTCATCCCTCTCATCATCTTGGTGACACTTCTCTGGACTCCAACAGTTCAACAAAAGTCCTGTGCTGAGGATCCCAGAGCTGGATGAAATAGTACAGATGGGGTCTCATTAGAGGGAAGTAGAGGGCCAGAATCACTTTTCTTGACCTGATGGTTTTGCTGCCTTGGATGCAGCCCAGGACACAGTTGTCTTTCTGAACTGCAAGCTCACATTTGTCAGCTCACATCCAGCCTCTCAGACACCAGCACCTCCAAGCCCTTCTTGGTCTGCTCTTAATCTGTTCAACCCCCAGCCTGTGTCAATACTGGGGATTGACCCAACCCAGGTGCAGCACCTTGAACTTGGCCTTTTTACACCTCACAAGATTCCCATGGGCCCACTTCTCAAGATATTTCAGGTCCCTCTGGATGATATCTTGTCCTTCAGATGTGGCAATCACACCATTCAGTTTGGTATTATCTGCAAATGTACTGAGGATGCACTTGACCCCTTCTATTTTATTAATGAAGATATTAAATAGCAGTGTTACCAATATGGATCCTTGAAAGACACCACTTGTCACTTGTCCATCAGGACTCTGAATTGTTGACCATCACCCTCTGGACACAACCATCCAACCACATTCTTATCCAACAGCCCACTCATCAAATCCATTTCTCTCCAATTTTGAGAAGGATTTGTGGGAGACCAGTGTACAGCTGTTCCTGGTAAATCATATTTTAACGTGGTGAACCAATTACATGCATGTAGATTATGAGTTAAATAGTTTGAGGACCAAATTATCTTCCAACAAATAGAAACATAACTCTGTGAGATTAAATGCAGACCTATATTGATCACACTGAACTAGGACTCACTTTAAAACCAAGAAAATATATGTGATTTGTTGAAACTAATTAGTTATCAACATGCAGCATAATCAACAACATGAAAAATTCTGTAGTCAAAATCCACGGTAGTAGTAATGTGAGGAAAATTAAACTACTTCAAGTGAAGTTCTACCAAGGGATTGGCCAAGTAGGGGAAACAGGTAACAGGTTAAGATTCTGATTCCTCCACTTTACTTAAGCTTCCAATTCACCAATGTTGCAGTAGCCTTCAATCCAATGAGGAACTGAACATGAGGATCCCTATTTCTATTATTTTAGTTAATGGTAGGTAACCAAACTTTGATGGGTTTAGCTAATTCCATCCAGTCAGACCACTCAGATAAGAAAATATCAAGGGCCTACACAGGGCCAATAACACCCTGTAAAGATTAGAAATACTTTTGACTTAGTTCTGCATAGCTACGTCACTGGCACGTTACTTCATTTGACATCTCAGAACAACCACATCAGTTTCACTTCAAACAGGTGTTGCACTCATACAGAGGCAAAGATGTGTCACCTTCCCATGATGTCTCATGGCAAACTGCACACACTTCAAACAATATATATCAACAAATAGATGGCTTCGTTTCACAGTGTACATTACAGGAAAAATCTTCACTGACAGCCTATTTGTCAGTGCGTCGGATGCAGCGCAGTAACACCAGACCATCTGGAGATTCCAGTGAAAAAACCACTTAGGGTGAAATTCCTCCTTCATCTACTGCTCACTGAAAGGAGACAGAATAATGGGCTTTCTCTGCAGTTTGTCATAACATCAGAAACCAGGAACTGACTGTGACGCTTGTATTTGCATTGGTTTGAAAAAAGATTGGATATGTTGTCGCGATAAGAGCAGAGGATCAAAATTAAGATTGAGTTATGACAAAACACTGCTAAGACTTACTCCTCCATTTTCACAAGGGGAGGAAACTGTATTCCATGTACATGCATTTTCAGTCTTCAAATGTCACATCACAAAACTCAGCACACTATTCATTCAAACAGCAATTCTCACCACCATTCTTCATGAAGCCATGCACTCTATTGAATTATTTTGAATCATTTTCACCTAAGGACTAATGGCCACTAATGACTTGTGAGCTCTCAATGCTTTAAAGGAAAAACTAAATGACATATTTATTGGTGTAACTGCCAGGTGGAGTTTTAACAGCAATATTGTCTTGAAGTGAAACATATTTTTTACAATCAGTGTGAATTCTGTTATATATGACTCTACAATTGTTTGTCCAATAGACACAAAAAACCAGAAAAGAATCTTCACAATTCTACCATAATTTCTACTTACTGTAAAATAACATTTAATGCTACCTTTGGAGGAAATGTTAATTGGATTACAGATTATATCTAAGTAAATGCTGCAAATGAAATGCCAAAAAGAATGAAAAACATTCAGATATAATTTGATTACAGATAGAAATGTCCTCAGGAGTAAAAAATCTGGATTGATCAATATATCTGTGAAGCAATTAAACAACAGTCCCACAGTAGCTATGCCATACATAGTTTAGTAACTAAATACAGATCCATTAATTTTTACTCGTGTTGCTGTAACATACATTCTAGTTGAGAAATACCAGTTGGTGTGCTGTAGTCTGATTTGCTGCTGATTACCAGCAGAAGAAGCCAAACTTAGAGCTTTTCAAGAACAGATGGTGCTTCTATCCTCTTCTTACTGGTCAGAAATTCAGAGAAAATAAGCATGAAGAAGGATGTAGATGGAAAAGAGAAGCAACTAAAAGAGGAAAAAAAAGTTTGGCAGATCCCATACGCAGCTATAGAAACAAATTATACCCATTTTCCACTGTGGGTGTACAAGTTTGAGGATTCACAGATGGCTTGGAATTCAGTTCCTCATCAGAGCTGAATCTGTTTCTAAGACAGTCTGAAAATGGGGTACCGAGTGATTGCTGAATGTTTCTTTTCCCACTTTTACTACTTGTTAGTGTCCCTCCTTTATGTCCTTTTTTCTCAAAATTAGCACTCCATGAAGTAAGAATGGAAGTTCTTTGAGGTATTAGGAAAAAAATGGACACTGACAGTATTCGCCCAAATCAGAAAACTAAAAGTTGTTTGCACTTTGGGTTTCCTAAAGCCTGAGGGGACTTGAGGAGTTCTCATATCCTCCTACCTACTCCTTATAAATAAAACCATGACTCACTTTTAAAAGTTTGGTATCAAGTGAATCATTTTTCTTTTTGCACGAGCAGCTTGAGACACCTTAAGATGGTGGTCTCCATTTCTCTACCAAGAGGGTAGGAATGCCTCAGCATTCTTGGAAATACACTCAAATGTAAAGTAAGGTTCTCTGCTTCCATAAAGATAAAGAAATCCTTCTCAACTGTGCTGAATAAACATTCTCTCAGTAATTAGGTGCTAGAGTAAGTAATTAGGCACTAGAATACAGTGCCAGAAACAGATTTGCTGCTGTTGAGAAGGTATTGTCCATATTTATTCCAAACCACAAAAATGTCAGTTTGGATCCAGGTATTCCCATATACTGACAATATCTCTTTATTTGAAGTCCACCAGCCTCTCAGACATCTTTTATTCCTTATGATGCTCTATTTGCCATCCAATTTCACCAGGCTCTCCCTGCTAGGACTTGCCCTAATCTCTTCTTTTAAATTTTAAAAAATCAAGAATCTCGCCCTCCCAGCACATGCTCTTATTGATTAATATTATGAAAGAGGTAAGAAACTTGTTTTTATCTCTTCCAGACTTGGCACTGGACCTCTCATGCAATGACTTACTGCATGATTTTTATTCTCTGTGGTGACCCTCTTGAAATTTTATCAATACAGTTCAGCTTGTCGAACTATCAGTGAAAAGAAACTGCAATAGCCTTGCTGAGCCTCTGTTTGCTTCTGTCACAGAGTTCATGGGGGCTCTCAAGAATGGGAAAGACAAAGGTTCACATGCGCCCTGCTTTACAACAGAAAAATCCAAGCATGTCCTATCAGATGCAGGCATTTAGTCTTTCTGTAAAGAAAGTAGTTTAACTCTGTTTCTCACCCCAGAATAAAGGCAATTACATTTAGAATCATGGTCTTTAGAAAACTGATGGGGATTTCATAACAAGAGAAAGGCAAGACTGCTATAAAGAGTCTTTAAGTATTTAAAATTGTTCCAAAGCTAAGATAGCTGCAAGGAAGATTTCTCTGTGCTCTGCTAAGTTAAGTAGAACTCTCCTGGGGTACATACTAAAATACCTCCTGTTTTCCAGGGCTGGTGTAGTCACGTTAGGGGTGTGTAAATGTTTTCATGTGCCAGACACTGAAGAAAGGAAATTAATTGAAATCTTAATAATATCTCTGGGTTACACAACCAATAAATAAACAATGCCTAATAGTTTCATAAATAAAGATCTAAACCCATGAAAAACATAAAGTGGCATGAAATTAAAGTCTAGAGTGCAGAAATAGTAGACAGATTCTGTTTATTCATGCTGGTGCTTGAATTACAAGGAAATGTTATTTCCACAAACCTTTACTTCACCAAAATCACTCTGGGCATGAAACAAGACAGGAACATTTATTCTCCTTCATTGTTCTTAATGAACTGCTGAAAAACAAATTTAGCAGAGGGGAGAGTTAAACTGAGGTTTTCATTTTCTGGAATGAAACTATTATGTTAACTATTATTCTCTCCCTACATACGCTATCACATATTTCAAAACTCTTAATAATTTCATGCAACAATGAAGAAGTAATTTACCTACTGCATGTCTCAGCAAAATGCTGGGTTTGAATCTTCCTTCCCTTCCACTTACAATACAGTCTCATGAAGGCATATTTCCAAACTGATCTAGAGAACTGCAGGTTTTTGTGATGGCAAAAGATTTTTGTCAGTTGTGTGCATGATTTAAAGACAATCTTCTCCAAAAAAAAAACCACAAAAGAAAATGCAGAACTCTAAAATCTCAAAACATCAAAGTCTGCTTTCTACTATTCATTTTAAATATCTCTCTGAACCTATCACACCTGTGAATGACCAGAAGGTATTAAAACACCTCAATCACAAATAATAGCAGTGAGCATATAACCCCCTACACAAAACATAGCACATATCTTAAATACTAACTCAATCAGTATTACATTAAAGTTCTGTGAAAACTGAATTACCTTCCATCTCACAGTTGAAGATAACATCCTGTCATGTTTAATCACAGGGAAAAAAAACACAGATGCCACAGGCCAGTCCATATTTAGTTAATTATGCTTAACTCTATAATAAGAATTGTCAAATAGTAAATTTCTTTTACAAAAAGGTTTCCAATATTTCAAGAAAAGTCCTTGAACTTCATGAATCTTCAGAAAGGTTGAGAATGTTAATTAGCAGAGATAGCCTGTATCTTTGAATGTGTTACTGGATTTTTTTTTCCCAATCCTCTGAAATTGCATCTCAAAAGACAGAATACATCTGTAGAGAAGCTGTCTAAAAACCTTAACATTTGAAAATCCCCAGAAGATGCATGAAACAAAAGAGCCGTAAAAGTAACAGCTCAAGTTATTGCTGCTACTGCTTCTTATTTGCTAACATTTATTGCAACACAAAATGCTAGAGCAGCAAACTGCAATTTTCCTCTTCACACTAAAGATATTGTTTCACGTAGAAAGGCTGTGGGTGGGACTTATTTCAGGTTTAAACACCTACAAAAAATAATCTGCTACAGAGTATGGAGAGTAACCTATTGCAGTTTGTGAAATGTAGCAAACAACTCAATACCTAACCAATGTGTCTTCTTCAGACAGATAGGCTGAATTACTTTCTAGACTTTATTGACCTCATGGGGAACTTAAATTCCTCTCAGCCAGAGTATTCTAGCACTGCATCTCATACTTGATGCATTTGACTGATAACCAAAACAAAGCAAATTGATATTAAACCACAGTCAGTGCTAGAAATATAACCACTATGGTCTGTCTGTCTGTCTGTCTGTCTATCTATCTATCTATCTATCTATCTATTTATCTATCTATCTATCTATCTATCTATCTATCTATCTATCTATCTCTCCAATGATTATGATAGAAATTATGCTTCTTTATGGAATTACTACTAAACCCTGTAATTATACAATCGATATGTCACAGAGTGCAAAATAATTTAAAACACTAAACATATATTAAAAAATAGAATAACAATTACTTTGAGGTTTCATCTGACTTGGGAGAAGAACATGTAACTCATACTAAAAGATCTGATTCTCAGGAAATGCTTTTTACCCATCATTAAAATTTTCCCTTTTACAGGACAATTGCGTTAATCTAGTAGCTTTGAAGACATCCAGCTTCTCGGAGCACATATTGTCATGAAATCTTTCCCAAATGACTTCTCTCCATATTCCATTCGTCTTCATAAAATTCATAGCAAATTCTAGCAGCTCAGCAGGAGTGGAATAGGAGATGTCAGGACAGCAGCTGGACACCGCCACATTGGCACACCTACTTATGACCTGAAGATCCTCTGCAGGCATTGCACAGGGTTACCAAACAGCATCTTGAGAGCAGATCAAATTCATGCAGCTGATGCAGAGAGCCAAACACCCTTTTTTGGAGGGTGTCTGTGTTGAGTAAACACACAAAAAAGCATCCCAGGATACCAAATCACAGCAACTAATGTGTGATGGCTTTTCAGTTAAGAATTTTTTCAAGCACAGATTTCGCATCAGTTGTGATGGTATCTGGAAAAGTAAGATGATTCTCCTAAAAGCAGTACATTTACTGGTGTAAATAATTAATAGGCATAGCTAGTATAACAGTGAAGTGCTCACCAGTACAAGGTAGAAGTTACTTCAGTATTGACCATTCAATTCTTTACTGTTGCCTAAATTGTGAGTTTCAAAATGTTATGCTAAGATACTTCTGCCTTATAAACAAGAACACAGAAAATTAACCTTAATAAAAATATTTTTTTTTTTATACACAGAACAATGGGATGCTCAGGCAAGCTAATAATATTTTTACTATCTATGGGCACACAAAAACTTCATATTTTTTAAATAATTCAGACATTCTAAAATTATAATATTGCAAGGGTAAATAATTTTCTTTTTCTCCTAAGCAAGAGATACTTTTCAGCCTCCAAAACACTTTTTCTAAAATCTTTAATCTCAATTCAGATGTGTCTTTTATACATGTTAAAAAAATTCTCTTGACTGTGCCACATTTTGCCCAATGTAGAGTAGACCAAAAGAAAATGAAGAAAATGTGTGGGGGGGGTAAATTTACTTTTAGTTTAGATTGGCTCTAAAATTCATAGGAAAAATTTCAGCTGCTCCCCAAACAATATACTTGCTTCTTTTGTTTTGTTTTTTTTTGGGT
>VXBU01000278.1:258444-333359 GCA_013400315.1 Bombycilla garrulus
ATCTTTGCTGATATTCATACTTCAAGTGAAACACAATGGGTCAGAAAAGTCAGGCAATTATGCAATGTTCTGAACAGCAACCCCATGTAAGCCTGTGAGCTTCCAAACTCCATATTCTGTCCTGATGTTTGAAGAACCAAAAAGAGAATTATTCAACATTGATACCTTTGAACCTTTCCATTTTTGAACTTTATGAATTTTAACATTCCTGTAGGGATTCATATGGACATAACAATTCAACAACTGAGTGGAAACTGACAGTTCCTTGAGAAGAAGTAAATATTACCTGTAATCTACAAACAAAGAAACAGAGATACTAGAAGACTAAGAAAAACATTTAAACTAAAATATTTAGAGCTTTTCTCTCTTAAAATGCATCCTTAGCAGCAAGACACATGGTTTGATTACCAAGCATGTTGAATTCCAACTAATCTCATGGATTTCATAGCATCCAACAGGGTCAAACAACTGTGCATGGGTCTGACATCACTGTCAACTGAAATGGCCTTCAGGAGATATCATTTGTTCATTTTGTGGGCCATGAACCTGACAATTAGCTGAGCTGCTATGACAGCAAAAGTCATCTCTCCAATTGGTTTGGTCCAGTGCTCAGAGTTAGGAAAGTGAACACTTTGGAAAGAATGATCCTTTTTTTTTGGAGTAATGAAATGTATATATATTTTTAAAATCCCCATCTCCATCTTCTCTCCATAAGTTTCTAAATCTTGACTCATTTGTTTTGTTGCTGGACCTTGACAGCTCCTTTCTTTCTTACCTTATATTTTTTTGTTTACCAAAACCTTATTTTTTCTTGCTTCAGCAATTCCTACATAGCACTTACTGATGACATCCCAAAATAATTACTCCTCTTAAATTTTATTGCAACTGTATCTCTTGTCTCTCTCCAACCCTGTTTCAGCTTCTGATATCTTTCCATATCAAGTACCAGATGTTCATCATGGCCTCCACACCAGCAGGGAACCTGACAGATAAGCAAGGTGTAAAAAGTACCCTCACTGACAATAAGGTCAAAGGAAAAAAATAAATTGCCTTTTTGCATCACTTTTGACTGCAAAACAGTTAAGAAGCTTCTAATTTTTAACCTAAGGGGGAAGGCTGAGAAAAACTTGCTCAGCTGGAATATCTTGCTCTATTCAAATATCTATCAAAAATAATTTAGATGGACTCAGAAAAAAGAACAGTGAAAAATCCACCACAAACTAGATTAATCACTCAGTTTCTCTAGGAATTAAATTAGCACAGTACTATCATTCAAACAAGTCTTAATGTCAGAGGACAACAACTAATAAAAATAATGACAATTTCTGAAGTGCTCCGTTATACCTGATTTCTATCCAACACATAGATAGTGTAGCATGAAGTCAGCAGACACATAGTAATTATGATGAACTGTTTTTTTAAGCAGCATTTGTTTGAACTAGAATTTACAAAGTTATTATAGGGAATTCTAATAAACTCAGTGAGCATGGAATATGAATGAAATGGATAAAACGTAATGGGGAAACAACAAGTTTTGGAAATGCCTTTCAACTAAAGCCAAGAGAAGCTTCAGACAACAGAAAATTATTCACAGTAATCAAGAATAAGGCTGACAACAAGGATTTAATGAAGGAAACCCTGTTGTTAAGGGGCTGAATTTAACCTATCATTTTAGTTACTGGTAAAAAGCATGTGAAGATACATGGAGAAAAACAATTCTAACCATATTTACATGGTGCATTAAATTATCTCTTGCCAAAGAAAAAAAAAGATGCTGCGAATATTATTGATAGTCCTCTGAACATATAGTGGTTTTCATTAGTGATCAGCAAGACAAACAGAATAAGAATTGTTAAGACACAAATGCAGAAATGCATGTGGAAAGGTTTGCATTGAAATCTGAGGATGTAGGAAACTATTATAGAGTAAATATTATATAGAAAAGAGGAATAGGAAAAGGGTTTTTAATATTTTTGCTCATGCAAGGCCTTCTGGACACTCAAAATTTACAAAACATAAACCTAAAAAGCAAACATTAAGGACTACCTTTTCTTTTGAAAGTAATACAATTACGAAACTCATTGCCACAGGATGTGAGAGAAGTCAATATGTAAACAGTATCAAGATATCTTCATCCATCAAATTATTTATTTCCAGAATTTCAGGAAGATTTACGTCATAGTTGCTGCTCCTTTTTCATATTTTCTTATGCTCTGACCATTTTTAAGCTCTTTCTGTGTCTACATCTGCTCTTCTGCAATATTATGCTCTAAACTCCTAGCTGTACAAGATTTGTCTCTTTCTCCCACACATGATTTGATGCTGCAAAGCTACTGTTTGGTTACTGATCCTCTGTGTATCACACAGCCCACTACAATTCTCATCCTTCAGCTCCTGTCCTTACAAACCCCATCCTTCTGTCAGCCTGCTAACATTAATTTATGCTTATAGTTTCTGCTCCAATTTAATTTCCTCAAATTATGCTCCCTTGTCTTTTAGTCCTTAGTTATTCTACCTGTCCTTCCAGTGACCCTTGTCACTCTTGGCTACCTGATGTATTATCTCTATTTAAATTACTGTCTTTCTGGTCTTTCTTTTCACTGACTAGCCCGGAAATCTAACTGCCCACTGATTCTGCTGCCCGTGAGATGTATGCTGTTGAAAATGTTAACTACTGTAAATGTTATCAAGTAGGTCAACTTCCCAGTCCCCAGACAAATTACGGAACTACATAGCAGATACACCTGTGATCTCCATTTTACTATCCATACAGTAGCCCATACTTTAGATGAATTATTATATACAACCTCACAAAAGGTTTCCCCAAATAAATATGAAAGTGATCTTCTTGTACTCAGCTTGATTTCAGGGCATAAGATGTGGTACCACAGTTCCTGCTTGCAGGGCATTATCTCATGTTATTCAGTGATCCTGTTGCAGAAGTACCTGTAGGTCTGTGATACGTATTAAATGTTAGGAAGCAGAACAACAGCCAGTTTATCTGTTTTCACTCACTGATAGAAACTGCTTAAATCTACCAGTAAGAGGCACATAATCCAGCAAAGAAGCAAAAAGAATCAGCTAGAAGTCACGCAGAGCAGTGAGAGTGAAGACCAGTGTGAGAAAAGAGACAGCAGAGAGGGAAATACAACCTGCAAATCTGACTGGTGAAAGCTCGTGAAAGAGAAATCATAATTTGATTTTCCAATTTCCAGAGGCATAAATAGGCAGGTTACAGTAAAAAGAAAAATAAAGTGGAACGTTCTTAAGCAGCTGAGTGTCATATTATGCCAGAACCCCTACAAAAAGGAGAAAGATCAGCTTTGCCTGACCACCTATGCATTTAGACCTCACAATACAAAGTTCCTTAATTTATTGACACACTTAATAAAATCGGACTGAATTTTGTGCTCATGTCCCACATTTTGAAGTCTTTAATAAACACTTTGGGCCATTTTTTAAATTACTGAGTGCACTTCTTGAAGTAATGTTCCTTGAAATTAGATGAATGATTCTACAAACAATTACACAGTTACCAGAAACAGTCATCAAAATATTATTACCTCCAGTGTGGTGCTGAAAGCAAAATGGTGGATTCTTTTGATATACACAGCTACATGCATCAAAACATCTCGCTGTGATATTTAACAATAGCAAAAAAATTATGGAACTGTAGGTAACAAAACAAGATGAAAGCTGTATATGGCATGAAAAAGCTAGTGTTAGCTATTCCTGCCATTGCTAAAATGTAAGAATTTCTGGGCCAACAAATTGCAACTCTTCTACTAAATAAAAAGGGCAAGGTCTCTAATACTGGAAATGAGAGGCAAGCAGAGTTTGTATCCCAGTAGTTAAACATTTCGTACCCCAAAGCAGGTGGCCTTGTCTATGCACATGTTAGAAACAAGTCCTGATCAGAGTATCTTTGAAGTGAGCATGGACGCTATCTAGAAACGTGTTGGTATAGCCAAGAGCTTTCTTAGGGAGTGTATTATAGAGCTCTGTGGAGAATTGTTAAGGATGAATGTGTGACAGTGCTGAAAGCCAGAGTCCTGGCTCTGCTAGGTTTACTGATGCTGTTGCAACTAAAAGAAATTGTCTTCATTTCTGTGCTTATCCTTTCACAAATTTTCATCCTGGATGCTTCAAGGAGATCAAGCTACTTGATTAATTTTTCTTGTATGCAAGTGGTGATATTCCTGTCCAAAACAAGAAGAGTCCAAATTTTGCTCATGGCATTCCTTTCCCTAATTCTTCAGCAGCCTACTTGGATTACACCACTAAATCCAAGTGACATGTTACTACCAGGACACACACACTGCCAGCTGATGCAGTGGGGTTCAAGCTTCCTTAGGTCTTCTTGTTCCTGATGTCCCCTCCTCTTCCCTTTAAACCAATGTCTGTGCTATCTGCAAGAAGAAATTTAACACTGTTTCCTGCATCTGGCTTTGTCCTGGTAAGCATCTAGCCCTGAGGCAAAGCACAGGTAAGAGCTCTGAAAATTACTGCAACCTCTATGGTTTTAAAATGAGTTGGCTGCACTTAGTATTCATTCAATTTTGGCAATTAGTCAATAATTTAATTATATCTGTTAGTGGAATTTCTAGCAGAAATATTATTTTATGAAGACCACAAACCTCTTTGAGCTGAAATTATATTGAAATGATATTGAACTTAGCACTAGCAGTTTTAAATACTTCTCAGTAAAATAGGTATTATTTGTACTAAAAGCCAGTTTTACCATTAATGTAAATTAAGGATGCTGGTATCAACACGTTACATGACTTTTTTCTTCATATAACTTCAAGAAAGACATTGAATTACAGCAGGCATGTAGTTTCCCACTACACTTACATGCAGGCTTTGATGGACACTGGGAGACTCCTTTCTCTTTTATTAATTTCTGCTAAATTGCAAATACTTCTTGTTCAGTCTTAATCCTAGCTGAAAAAAAATACATCTGAATTGTCAATTAAGTTTCAACTATTTTAGCCAAATTTATCCTAGTTTTCATTAGTAATTGCACAGCCTGAATTAAGAGGTATTCTTTTAACAAACTTCTAACTATCTTTTAATGAGAAAAAACTCAAGTGATATCATTTGTCTACATAAGTAGTCCTTGAATGCATTTCACACTGCTTTTGCACTTTAATAGCACTTAGTATAACATTTTCTTTTTTATTTGTTCTTACTCACTTTGTAAACAGACACTGACTAAAAAAAGAAATGCGGAAACCAGCAGCAAAGGCTCTGTCACCCCAGTAGAGTGCTCTAGCCAATTGTACACAGAAATGGGTTTCCTTTTCCCCCTTTCTTGGAGAATCCTGAATTATCTTCTGGGGAAAAAAAGAAACAGCTTGATTTGCCAAATCCTGCCTCTTCTCTCCAGGGCTGCTGGGTGATTAAGAGACTCTTGAAGATGTGTCTGAGTATCCTAATCAGAAAACTTGCGTCTCAGAAACCATCAGTGAGTATCTTAATCACAAAAATCTTGAAAAGAAAGGGAAGACACCATAAGTATTTCTACTTCTTGAAAGACTGATCTCTGATTGGATTCAGGAGGAAAGGAGAAGAAACCTAGCATGCAGCTGTCAAGCCAAAGCAGGTGATGCTGTTTGAACACCCTGACATGTTTCCAGTTGCTGCTACAGGGAGGGGCAGCTCTCCTGCAAATCCTGGGCAATATTTTCAAGCTACATACAGGTACCTCAAGCACTCTGATGAAGTTAAAACAGCACTAGATATGAAACATTAACGTTTAGGCTGGGGAATTGTTTTCCTAGGGATGAGTACCGGAATTTGTTCCCCTATTAGTTAAGCCTAGGTAGTCAAGTCTTTTTAAAATGCTTCCTGTTGAACAAAAATAATTAATTGACTGTACTAACTTCAAGAAATAAAATGTTGACTTTAATATCATGCACCCCTAAAAGTGTTCTCTCTAGTCCCATCCTCACATAAAGATTTTTTGTATTAAGCCAACTTTTGCCTAGAGGCAGCAAGGACTTTTAGTTAAACAAACCTTAAATGTTCTTAGACGTTAATTTGCAAGTCCTATATGACGTCTGTATATATTAATAATAAATTAATAATACATTTGACCATAAAAATTAGTTATTTCTAATCTAAATTCCTCTTACTGTCAAGACTGTGGTTGCTGCACACAGCATAAAATATGTAGCCATTTCCCAGCACTGACTCCAGGCCAAACGTACCTCTTAGCACAAAAAATTTGGGAAATTCTGTATGAAGAAAACTTGTCCAAAAGCAGAGGCAGAGGGACAGTATCCAAAAATCTTAGGCATCTTTGTGACTCCACTAGCATATTTTGCTTCACTGGACAGGTTATGTAGTTCTCTTTAAAGATAAGAGCTGTGACTGCATGGGAATATTGGCAGATGGGACAGGGGCCAAGAAAGTGGGTCAAGAAAATGGTGGGGCTCAGAATGTCATAATTTCTCATAACTGTTTCTGATAGTATTTATATTGATCTAAAGTCAATTCAAAACTGAAATTAGAGACTTAGAATATTCATAGTGATGCCATTTCCCACTGTTGTACACAGGGAAATATGAGTTTAGACATAGACATATTTCACAGACACAGCTTATGGAAGATTCATGTCTAAAATTCCCAAAAAGCTCAGCCCAATATTGTTCAAAGGAAAATCCATAGTTATTACAAATAAGAAATAGATTTATATCTGCTACACATTAAAACTATCTCCAATGTTTAACTTGGTCTAACTTGTCCAGCAGTTGAATTTTGAACAAAATCATCAAGTTTTGTCTTGAGTTTCTGAAAATCTCACCGTACAGTTAGTTCCCCCACGTTTTCTTCCAGAGCATACAGCTGTATACATAAATGTCCCACAGAGACTAAGCATAAGTATACCTGTCACAGTCCACTGGCTATCAATATCCCTGACACCATTCTTTCTTTTACAGATTGCTATTTACCTCCCATCATTCTTGACCTCTCCTCCCTCCTCTACTAGACTCACTCAGGTTTGCTGGAAACTTCATTACAAAAATAATCTCATGTACAGCTGTATCTTTAATAGTGCAATTCTGAACTGGTGCAGTACATGACAGAATTTCCAAAGTCATTTAACATGAGCACCACCAAGTAGTATTAAGCTAAATAAAAAATTAAAAAAAATAAATCAGGTTTTCCCATTTCAACTATAGAATAAGACAGGCAAGCTCAAGTAACTAAGGAAAACAAGAAGCTTTGGTTAATGTTCTCATTTTGTATTTTTTAATAAGACCAGTGATATAATGGTAATGAAAGTACTGATTTTCTGAGGAAAACTTGAATTGACCAGAACACACAAGCACATACAAGGAGAGATCCACTTAGTCATAAAAAAAATCATTCTCCAAATTTACTAGCATTACCTATATAAGTGTTCAGATTAGTATTTACTTGACAGCACTCCTCTGAATACCAGCAATGCCTCATAATTAATACTTTGTACATGACATACGATACCCATGGGCAATACACATGGCTGCTGAATGGGTACTGGTTGGGGACTAGGTCCTGCATTTTGCTCTGTACCAGGTTTGCACATTAACACTTGCTTTTACTGGAGCAGTGTTTTTAGAGCACACAGTTTGCAGAATACACTGAAATTAAACTTCATCAATCAGTCTGAGAAACTTAGGAAAATTGTACACCTCTGACTTGATATTTCTGTCTGGTTATGTGCAAGGGTTGTGGAGATCCTCCTGACATGAGACTGAAGGTGCAGTCAAGAGTGGAAGGGCTATGGTACCTGCAAGACATGGAATCACTGGTAAAACATGGACTGATTGTAGGCCAGTGTAGATAATCTTCTAAAACTAACTGACTTGAATTTGTTGCTGCAGCTTTCTATGGAGTGTGTGTGGGAAGGCCATTTTGCAGCGAAAGTGAGTCAATACACTGAGGGTGAAACAGGAAACACAGGAGACAAATAAGAGGGATTTGGGGTCTTAGCAGAGGTGGGGGCTGAGTGAACTGGGCTTTCCCCTTCCTGGGAAGTGTTTAAGTTGCTCTGGGCAGCTGGCTGGTGCAGAAGTTCAACTCAGTGATGTCAGAGACTGTATGAGCACAAATAGCCAAAAACCTGCCTGGTCTTCTTCCTGGGACAAATTCATTCACAAATAACTCTGTTAATTAAGTTAAACTGCAGACGATAGAAAAAGCCAAAAATTCTGTATGATTTATCACCTCTGGGAATTTTTCTGATGAAGGAACACAAGTCCCTCTTGTTTTCTTCTGTTATTCATTAGAAAGAATGCATATAAATAATAGTGTGTTATTTTCTTGGATTTTTAATTCCTTTAGAATGGCCATGGCTTTTCCTAATGTCTCAGTTGGACTAGCCTTTTACTTTCTTATTTTTCCCATTTGTGCTGTTTTTGGCTGGCATGAAGTTAATTTTGCTCACAGTAGCTGGTCAGGGGCTGTGTTTTGGATTTGTGCTAGAAAGAGAGTTGATAACGCAGGCATGTTTTCCCTATCGCTGAGCAGCTCTGGCACAGAGTCAGGGCCTTTCTGGCCTCTCTCTTTTTGGCCTCTCAGCCCTCAGTGAACCGGCTGGGGTGCACAAGGAGCTGAGAGGGGATGCAGACAGGACAGCTGACCTCCATATGACCGCAAGGATAGCCCACGTCATATGAAGTCATGCTCAGCATATAAAGTTTAGGAATACAGGGGGAAAGTTTGGAGTGATGGTGCATGTCTTCTCAAGTCCCTGTTTTGTGTGATGGAGCCTGGAATTCTTTGGGGTGGCCTAAGACCTGCCTGCTCATGGGAATGGGTGAATTAATTTCTTGTTTTGCTTTGATTGTGTCCATGGCTCTTGCTTTACTGATTAAACTGCCCTAATCTCAACACATGGGTTTTTTCACTTTTATTCTCCCAATTCTCTCTGCCATTCCACCAGAAAAGAATGAGTTAAAGGCTGTGTGGGACTTAGTGTTTGCTGAGCTTAAACTGTGACACCATATGTAATAAAAATATCAATAACAAATCAAATTATTTCAATATTTTCTTCTTTAGATTCTCAAGAGGTAGACTCTGTCACTTTATGCCATAGGTGGTTTACTTTCATCAGTGTGAGGCATGAATTAAACTAATTAGCCACAAGTTGGCCATAAAGCACCTCTTTAGAACTGCCCTGAGATAGAAGTCCCAAGGAACCAGCAGTGGAAAAATTCTGAGTAACGCATCACTGAACATTCTGACCTCTCTGGACCCATAAAGAAGGAGGACAAATGAGACAGAAATTCATGTCTATTTGTTCTTAAAAAGAAAAAGAAGTATAGCTGACTTTCTTACATAAAACCAACATCTTCCTTTCCTCTTAAATCAGGACAATTCCTCATATTTCAAATTCAATATAAACCAGATAGCCCTACTTTGCTGCCTTAGTAGCCAGCAATAAACTTCCAGCAGCTGTTATGTCTTTTCACTATAATGAAAGATACATGAGGGCATCAGAAAAAAGGAAAGACCCCACAGACTCCTGACTGACATAATCTTCTAATATCTTAATTAATTTTGAACTTTCATTGAGCAATGAATGTCAAATTCGGAAGTAACCAATCAAAGAGCAGGAGATTTGAAAGAGGAAACTTTCCAAAACATGAAATTTCCACAGCATGGTTGAGATGTCTTACTAGAAACATGATTCTAAAACTTTTTTTCCTTATTTCTCACATTGAAAAATTTGCATCTTCAGAGAACACCCCACCATATTGATCATGTATTTTGGGAGTCTAAATGGATATTCTTCCTTTTTGTTTCCATTTTCAGTCAGTCTAAATTTTTGTTCTTGTTGTCCTTTGGTGTTTTTCTTCTTACTTTGTCCTTCTTTCCTCCTCTTTGTAAAGATGTCTAAAATATTCCATTTGATGCTCCTCAGTAATAAATGTAAAATAATATTTTATATATATGCATTTTGAAGGAAAATCTATGTATCACTGCAAAGACTTTCTAGTAAAGTTCAGTGGATAAATAAACAACAAGGACTATCTATATACCATGTTTCCCAGAAATGATGCAAGAGGTTTAAAGATGCAAGGTGCATCTACATCATGTTTTTATAATTGACCTTCTCTCTAAATGTTATCAAGTTTCTCAGAAGAAAAAACGTTGCTGTCAAGGCAGTAAAAGCCCCCAAGTTATTATTCCATTTGAAAATCTGCCTTCCTAGGAATTTATGTAGAAATTTTAACAAATAATTTTTTTTTTATCTGATCCAGGAAAAATGTTCTGTGTGTTGGACCAAAGAGGCTAAAAGATGCTCTGTTTCACCACTCTGCTCCAATATATCCTGCAGCTACCCCTGATTCTGATGTAGGGTTTAGAGACTGAGTTCCATAATGAAAGTATTTCACAATTGTTGTCATACTACTCAAAATTTAAAACAGTGACCCATCACTAATGCATGCTATCTAGAAAACCTTCAAAATTATTGTTAGTTTGTAAGTGGATGCAAAAGGCTTTTAAAAAATGTGATTAAAGAGGAAAGGTCATAACTTGCATAATGCTATTGGTAAGTAAAAACACAAGAAACATCAATAAAAATACAACTATAAATAATGCAGCAGAGAAGAATAACCAGCTTAATATGTAAAAAACACCCCAGGCATTTTGATGTTGTATTTTAAATCATAGGCAAAGTTATTGCCATTTAGACTTCGCATGCCTAATAATAGTGAAATTAGATAATTATCTAGTTGAGAAATAGGCAAGTTTTCAAATGTCCAGATGGTTCCACCACCCACCTCATTTAGCAATGCTTCCTTTATTCACACTGCTCTAACATGCTGCCCATTTCCTCAATTTGTACCCATTAACTGACAAGAAAAGGGCTGAGCTCAGAAATCAACAGGCTCTGACAGGAAACCAATTCCCAGAGGCCCTCTTAGAAGAAGTAAGATTTTAACTGATGTTGCCCAGGAGACTGCTGTAGCAACTAAGTCTGTATCTAAAGTAATATTAGTGAAGCAGGCAAAAGGATTTACAGTACAAAGATCTCCTAATATTCTTGGTAAGCTGCATGGAATGATCTTTAGTCCACAGGAAGTCAAGAGTGGGCTCAGGATAAGAACCCTAACATAACTTATTTCTCATTTACTACTGAATAAAACTTCCATGTATCACTAAGTGATCCAGCTACAAAATGCAGTTTATACAGCTTGGCAGATACAAGGGGGAAGGTCAGATTTATGGTGGTAGGCATCTTCATGGCTGTGCAAACATCTGAGAGCTCCCCAGTTGTGGAAGCTCTCAGTAGGAGGGGCAGGTTCACCACAGCTGCAGTTGTGTTTAGGCGAATTTGCCATGGGCTACATTTGCAAGATATGCAGCCTTCTGATAGCAGTGGCATGCTTAGCCCCAAAGGGAGGAAAGTCAGGAATACACAAAGTTCATCTGACAGATATCAAGATATGCTACTGTCTAATTAATTTTATGTTTATGGATATTGCATAATAATGGATGCACCAAATTTGGTCTGTGTTTTCTCTAGGACTTCTCTTATTAACCTGCTAATTCTAAACGATATTTTAAAGCATTGTTGCTTTAATTGCCTTTAAAACTTCATTACTGCAGAATGGCAAAGAGATCACTTCATTTAATTTTTCATATGTGGACAAAAAAGAATAAATGAAATGTTTTCTGTTTTGTTTTGCAACACTGAAAGCAGACAGAAAATAATGAAAGCTTCATTTCAAGGTCTTTAGTGGTAACTGCCTAGGAGAGAAATGTAATTCACCTGACACTGAACAAAGCCGAGATGCTGTGACAACTGTACATGTTACACAGCCTAGGAAACATAGTAGATAATTATCTGTAGGCATAACGAGTCTCTGACAAAACCCAAATTAAAATGGAGTTGCTACAGAGAGCATATATTAGTAAAAGTAAATTAAAAACCTGGCGTTTTATAATTATCCTTAAATCTTTCATTTTAGTCTAAGATATGGAGTGAAGGTTAAAAGAAGGCCATGTATGTTGTGAGGCAGAAATCCAGTGGGGGGGACCAAAACTACCTTACTTGAGCACTGTGGAAGATGCCACAGATTACCAATGAAATAGATTTTGCATTGAAATCTAGTCCCCACACAACATCAGATAGCAAAAATTCATTTTGCTTATAAGTGGATGTGTCAAACTATCAAAATTTCTAATACAACATAAATAGGGGATGCTCTGGAACTGACAATATATCAGTCACTGCTAGGTGGCAAATGATCAAATCTTTAATAACTGCAAAACTAAAATCTTAATCTAAAATCTTTAATAAAAAAATAATCTAAAATCTCTTAAGAAAAAAATTTACATTGGGCACCCTATAGAGAAGAAAGATACATCTCTGAAGAAGAAAAAAGGGGAAGACAACAGAAAGATTAAAATTTAGAAGCCTTAGTAGTACCATAGGAAGTTGATCTGACCTGCAAAATACAGTCAGTGCAATGAAGAGTACTGAGCTGATGGATGCTTTCAGTTACTTCTATCTTCTGCTTCAAAATTAGGAAGTAAGAGATTACCAATATATGTGCAATATCCTTAAACAGAAAAGGAAAACAAATGAGACAAATCCATATATCAAATCTCAAAAGGGAAACAGAAAAGTGTCTAAGGCACTCTAACTTCTCTGCTTATATTATCAGTTATCTGTTTATAAATAGTGGTGTATAAATATGATCATCCTTTTTGTCCTTCAGCTATGTCTATTATCCCAGGTAAGAGAAATATGAGGACTCATAAATTCAGTTCAAAGACAACATTTTTCTTTGGTTGTCTTAATAAATGACTGCTTTTAAAATATTAGTATTTAAAAGGAATATTTTAAAATATATACACATACATACTTCTTCAAGAATTACATTCTTATCCCTTCACTGCAACATATACATTAAGAAATGTCACTACTTCTGAATCTCAAAAAGCTTGAAAAAAGTTTTTCAGTTCTCTCTCACACATTTCAGACTAAATACCTCCCAAAAAAGTCAAAAGAATCAAGAGGCAAAGAAAACCTGACTATCATTTGTATTTTTTTCCTTTTTGTACAGAATGGAAGAGGTATCACAATCAAGGTTTTGGATGATTACAATTTGCAATATTGTAATTTCCCAAAGGATTACAACACCAGATTTCATCATATTCCCTTAATTCTTTCCTTCATTTGCTGGAAATATATTCAGGGAAGAGAAGCTTAATTTATTTTCCTGACAAATAGGAGAAAAGGCAATGATACAATTACATTCCCTGACTCCTCAGCTACCAAATCCACTCCCTTTGTCCTATGCAGCTGTGATGGCAACAGTATTTTTCCTCCATAATGGGTGAAACATTAGGATAGCAGGGCAGAACATAAACAAAAAATATATTTTGCCTTGGTAAATATTTTCTAACAGTAAAGTATCTATTGAAAGCCTTTGTGCATTTCTGGTGAAAAACTATAATAAACTTTAATCTCTATGATTTCCTGTATCTTCTTGACTCAGTAATATTAATACTAGAGTGGCCAGGCCTCAGCAACAAGCTGCTTTGCCACAGCAAATACAAACTGCTATTGTTGTTTAGCAGCACTGTTTCACTCAACTATGCTAAGGACATACACTCCTTTCTCATTTTTGTTAGATTAAAAATTTGCTATCTAAAGTGAAGGAAAATGCTTATCCATTAAAATAGCTATTAATTTCATTTTAGTTGATAGGTTCTTTGGAAAATAATCCTCTAGTAGGCTGTCCAATAGTATTTTTCTCTCACCACTTAATTTCTGATTTTCAGCGACCAGGCACTTTGTTTGGTTACTATACAGCTAATATCAGAAAATCATGCCTGTATGACAGTGCAATTCATTTTTTCACCCTTGAGGCTAATCTACACATAACTTTTACACCAGTTTAATTTTCCTATGAGGAGGCTGCTTTTACCAAATTAATTAAGCAAATAAACCTTCAATTTTGATTTTAACAAGATGTCTGTTACAACACAAAGTGTATTTCTGTCTATTATCAAAATAAGCCGTCCTGATATAATCACGTTTCTTTGTGTTGCATTAACAATTTAATCATGATGCTTTTTACACTCCACAAGACATTAATG
The DNA here is from genome assembly GCA_013400315.1 of Bombycilla garrulus. Taxonomy (NCBI): domain Eukaryota; kingdom Metazoa; phylum Chordata; class Aves; order Passeriformes; family Bombycillidae; genus Bombycilla; species Bombycilla garrulus. The sequence goes on from VXBU01000278.1 coordinate 272,554, forward strand.
ATATGCACATAGCTACTAGAATAATGATATTGTGTAAATAAACTTCTAAAAAGCACAGATTTAAGGGAAATGAGGATGTTCTAGTACAACTAAAGACAAATAGGCATGGGTAAATAAGACTTTGTTATGTAATGGAATAACTATAGATCATTTATTTTACCTAAAATCAAATTAAAACAAAACAAACAAAACAACAACAACAACAACAGCAGCAGCAGCAACAAAAACTGTGTTTAAAAATACAGATAGCCTCAAAAGGGTTTAAAGACTTGGAAATATTATATGTGTGTGTGTGACTCTTGGCATTCCTGTGCATATTGCTTAAAAAACATAAAAGTTTTCAAAATTTCACAAAACGAATAGCATCTATCTATTTATCGGTTCATACATTCAAGCACACATTCATTTATTCATGACTAAATCAATAACCACATTTCCCACTTCCACCCAAGCTGAAGAGCTCTTTGTTCACAACTTGAAGGAGAAATTCAAGGACAACGGGTTAATGCAGTTCGGAGGGAGGACAGAGAAAGGCTGATCTAGCTAATGCTGCGCTACACTGAAAAGTATTGGAGTGAATTCTGAGTAAATCACTGACAGTAAAAAAACTATATGGCTATATATCCACAACAAGTCAAGGAAAAGCTGTTCCATTGTTTTCTTTACCACTTCACTTTCTCTTAAAGGACAAATGTGGCTAAAACACAATGCTTTACCTTTACATACAAAGGGTTTTTTGTCTTTGATGTTCATGACAAGAGAGTTATTCTTAAGCTTTTCATACTTGAGAAGCTTCACTGTAGAGGAATTGAACAAGCACAGAAATGCATTTTATTAAAATGCAGGTAATTATGACAGGGAGTTACAGAGAAGTGTGGATTTGGATTTAGACAAAGGGTGCGGTCTACCCTTTTAAAAAACATAATATTTCTAAATATTTCCACAAAAGCAACAGAAATATCTCACATACTATATTTAGATTGTGTACTATTAACACGCACACAATCTAAAGGACACATTTCAGTATAACATGCAAGATTCTTACAGCCCAGTTCAGGTCACTTTTAGTGGATGTTCAGTGGATAACACACTCTGTCAAAGTACTACACAATCTCTTTAAAGTGAAACCTATGTGAATACATTCTATATAAAGGGCACTGCACTGTTAAACCTTAATGGAATCTGCTATGTTTTCTTTCCCAGGTGAAAAATATTAGACCATATTTAAGAATTGATATTATCATGAAAGGAAATCCTTTATTTTCTTGCAAAATTTGAAGCTATCACAAATAAGCAGAAAAAAATAAAAAAGTTGTGAGCAAACATCACAACATACATCACAAGAAAATTTTTGATGATGAAAGGAGATATAAGCAGGTTCAATGTTCAGGACCACATATTTAGGAATGCATCCCGTACTACAGCAAAGTGAAGGACCTAGCTGTTGGCTTCATTTAGCAGCACAATACAATCCTGAATACAAATTAAATTCACACACTGTTGCCGAAAACTTGACAAGGAACTTTTTTTTTTCTGCCAGCAAATTGTTATATTTGAGTAGAGAATTGCAGCAGAGGGAGAACTGGATAGTTAGTGTGCCAGTCGATACATACTTTGGCACTAACAATAAAAGAAGCTTTAAATAGCAGTACATTCATGATGAAGATGATGAGTGTACTTCAAGAAGAAGAGCTTAACAAAGCAATTTCACCCAGAAGAGGCCACACACATAGAGAATGCCTGGCAAACCTGGTAATGTCCTGATTAGGAGGACTGCACTACTCCTCAGGGAACTGCCAATCAAAACACTTGGGGGTTTTAAGAAGTAGTCTTTCACAACAGTGAAAATGCAAACTTCTTATTCCCTGCCTCGGAAAGAAGCTCCTTCCCAAAAAGGCAGAAAAAAACCACAGAACTCAGATAATTCCTAACAAATTTTCTTTTTTTCTTTAGTAGATGATCTACAAAACAGAAGATCCTGGAGGCATGTCTGGGTTCATTTTCCATCAGTTCACTAAGCCTGATCTGGTGTGAGCACAAAGAGCTCCTGGGCTCTTCAGCTTTGCCTAGCCTGTCTTTGTTAGCCATCTCTTGAACAAGCACTCTCTTTGAGGTTTGTGGCATGTAGCCTGTTAAGAACAATTCAAGTTAAATCAGACTATCACATTAAATGCTAACCTCCCACACAAAACACTTGACAGCAAAAGCTGGCCTTGCTGAAGCCACAGCAAGTTCTTGCCCATATGCAATTTCTGTGTTAACATTTCATTAGAATGTGGGCTGATGTGATGGCATGAATGAGAGAAACAAAGAAGCAAACCCCAGCTTTCAAATCAGAGCATTCCCATTTTTATTGCTATTTCAGCATCCTTTAGAGCTCAGCTCTGAAGACTTTGTAATTCTGCTTGCCCTTAGTTCCTTTCCTTGGGAACTCCTAGGAAAAGAATTTGAAAAGTTGAATTTTATCTCCAAATTTTCAAAATAAATACACAAGAAGTTCTCTTTTAATTAAGATGCACTCAGAGTTTCTGCCTTTTAACAAAAGGCAGAAACCATCTGTGTTCATTTCACCTTCTACAAGTAAATATATCTGACTTCATTCAGAACATACCAAATACATTAAGGAGAGAAGATTTTTACAATGAGGGAGATGCAAAAGGTTGCCCAGAGAGATGGTGGATGCCCCATCCCTGGAAACATGCAAGGTCAGAATGGGTGGTTGTCTGAGCAACCAGATCTAGTGGAAGATGTACATGTCCCTGTTAATTGCAGGGGGGTGTCTAGATAACCTTTAAAAGTCACTTCCAACATGAACTATTATATGAGTCTAACTATTATATGAGTCTATGATACCACCTTACATATTTTGTATGTATATATATATTCAATATTGGAAAATACACATTTTATAGTATACAAAGTTACGTATGGGATGTTTCAAAAATGCTTGAACTATAAAAAATAATTACAAATTTTCTTATTATTTCATTGTTTGTGATCTCTGTATATGTGAACACTGTTCAAAATATTTAATTTCAAGTAATTATTTAAAGTCTGAAAACTTCAGTCAAAATTTCCTTGAACACTCTATTTATGACGTGAAGTGTGAAGTTTTGGAAACAACATCACTGAGCCCTTTGGATCTCTAGCCATCTTTACAAGAAGCATTCTCCATTAAAACAAAAAAAAAATCATTGCCAAATATGTTTCATTAGTGGACCCATGGTGGCATCCTTTGTAAAAGATATTTAAACTTAAGAAGATAATTAATCTAGAGTAGCTGGAAAAAAAAATATAAGAGGAATGACACTACAAAAAACCTAGCATGGAAAAGGACACAAACAATTCCTTCCAGAGGCCATTCGTATGGAGGCTGCTGAAGAATCAAACCTGCAATTTGTAAACTGTGTATTCTGGGATCCCAGATTTCTGGGGTTGTGCAGTCCTAAGCACAACAAATCCAGTTTATCTGTGGTGTTTAGCCAATTTAGTATAATTCAGTCATTAATCCCTCAAATTTTACAAAAAACATGTGAAATTACTTCTCCTAACTCTTTCTCACTGCTTGACCTCAGCCCTCACAGTGTTTTCTAGCAATGGTTTTATTACCTGATCTTGCACAAGGATTTAGAATGAGGTTTTAATTATATTATTTTTAGTGTAAAAAATTACAGTAGTGTCCTGTGATCACTCTTATACTGTCTGAATGACTTGTACCTATTTTTAACAACACAGGAAAGTATTTCCAATCCACATATTTGCACCTAAAATGCTGAGCCAACTACCTTTCTTGTGGTAGATTACTCTGTGTTGCCTCAAAGTGAGAAAAGCATAGGGTCTTGAAAATCAGATTCTCAAGACTCAAAATCTTAGTTTTAGGAAAAAGGTGGAGTTTTTTTCTGGCTGGAAAGGAATAGTAGGTGATCATTTTGTATGCCTGCTAAATTAATCCTTACATTTTCAATCAAACAAACATTTATGAAGTATAGAAGTACTGAAAATTGCTTTAGTGTCTGATTGCTCATTTGCACAAGTGCAAGTATCTGTGGGGTCAGAGACTATTCTTGCTCTGATTCAACAAAATATTTACTTTAGTGACTTTTAAAAGTTTTTCTTTTGTGAAGGAAGTTATCTAATTCAAGATTAATGAGATTACTACAAACATTTTCTTCTATTAATTAGCCCTGGTTATTTATAACCAACAGAAATTAGTTACATGTTGCTGATTTTTCATTGGCATCTTTTCTAAGGTCAGTAGAATTTCTCCCAGCATCCAAATACTGGGATTTTTTTCTAGTTTTTCATTCAGTTCATCCCAACAATCAACTTTAGTTTGGAAGGACAATATAATGGTAAAAGTCTTAATTTAAAACCTGGTGAAAAATAGATGCAATTCCTGTCTGCAAGACTAGCTTGTCAACAGAAGAAATTTTAGCTTTGTTTGGATTTTCTTACTTCCATACTATATTAAATCCTGCCTGGGAACTTCTTATTCTTTCATTGTTTCTTATGCCACTTCAAATGTCTTTTCAAATCTTAAGATAAATAAGTTTCAAGGTTTCTTGAACTTTGATATCACCACTGCTTTCCCAGACTTACATTACAAACAGTGCAGAGGTACACTCAGTACAAAACTTCTTCAAATACAGGAAACATTTAGACATGAAGTGCTCTCCTCATAGGGCTGACAATGTCCTGAACTATCTGCACTGTTAAATGACTGCTAAACTAGCATTGTCTGGTATTATATACTGAAAATTGCATTCTAGTTTAAAAAAGGTATTCTGTAATTATAATTTTTGAGCATATATATATACTTACTTAAAATACAAGTGCATATATACTTTAAATCTAAGAATATATACTGCTTTAAACAGAACTAGTCAGGTTTTTATTAGAGAAAAATATGCTACTTTATTCTTTGGCTGTTCCATTCATCCACACCATAATAATATGGCAGTAAGCAATACCACCATGTATCAATCAGAATCAGGTGAAAAAGTAAAATGACTCTGCATTTCAATAGGAAAGGAAAAAAACTGCAGCATTTCTAACCAAGATTAAAGCATGCAGGTGAATTAACAGAATGACTGTGTAATTGTGGCAAAGCTGTTCAAGCTGGCTCCCAAAAATCCATTGAGGTTAAGTCTTATGTCCTTTAGCTAATACAATATATTTAAATATCCTCTGATGCTGGCAGACTGTAAGACTTTTGTTTTCCCTCCTTCTGGTATGTGCCCTGAACACACGTCTTCTGTCCATTTCTTCTGTACAAACTAAATTAGCAAGCTCTCTGAAGCAGTGCTGATACTCGGTACTCTGCAACAAATAGTGTAAGCACATTCTCTTGTCCACAGCTTCAGCCCTGAGAGCACTGCTGGATTTACAACTTTTACCTCTTCAGCAGCATGAGGCAACTGAAGCACATAGACATCAAAGTGTCACAAGAGCACTGTCGTCCACTCCTACCTCAGTTACTATGAGGAAATAGGACTAATTAACATCTATATTTGTGCTATTCCTACTTTTTGGTTCATATTTTGACTTTCTCCTTTTTTCTTTTTTCTTCCCCCTTTCTGATTCTATCTAATATGAGGAGAAAGGCACCCTCTGCATCTAAGGAGCACCTTCTTTTAAACAGACCTGACTTCTGTCAGGCCTATAGAATTCCTCATTAATAACAATGCTGTCATTTAAGTGTAAAAATTCAGTTTGCTCTGTATGATAGCTGTCTATTTATTCATAAGATCTCCGTTTGACTGAATGAAAAACTGTACTTAATGATATTCCATTATGAGCCCTGTGACAGGTGCAATACTTTTTTCATGCCACTTCCTATTGACTTTGCAGCAAAATATAGATATGCAGTACAGAAGTGAAGGCACCCAAACCTTAATTTCAGAGCAGAATTTTCTGTCTGACAGATAGGTGTTGCAATTCCCCAATACCAAACATAATAAATAACCCATCCTAAGGCTCATCAAATCATTGCAACAGATTAAATATGTTGTCAGTCTGATTCTGTCAATTACTTCCTGCATGGATTTTCCAAGTCAAATACACATAGAAAAAGCTGTAAAATATATATTTGCTTAAGGAATCCACATAATAACCACAGAAACTCTAATGAGCTATGAAACCTATTTTTAGTCACCAAGGTATTAGTTTTCTCACAGATTTTTACATGCTTTATATCTCAGCAGAAAACTTCAGGTGTTAACTGTCTGTTAGGAATTCTGTTACTGTGGATCTCTACTTTTTTTTCCTACTTTTATTACTATACAATCAAGGCAGGAATCACACCACATATTTCTGGCACGTCCTTTTTTGCAGCTTTAAATTCTAATTAAAGGTAACAATTAGCTACGCTTAACAGAAATGCAAAATACCTCCATGCCAGTGTCTAGAGAATGTATAGTATATTGTATAATGCCTATTGTCTACATATGCATGATGATTCAGTTTACTAACATTTAAGTCAGTTTCTAAGGCATAGAGTATTTAAAGATAATAATAAATCAAAATTCTGTCTTCCGGTGTGTGTGTTATGCTGTCCAAACCAGCAGACTGACAGCTGATGTCATTATCAACAGTGTATTATCAATTCTTTTTCAGACAGTAAAAGACTTTCCAAATACATGGCAACCAAATAAGGTTAATTTTTATTCTATCAGCATTTAAAAAATATTTAAAGTCCAACAATTGTCCATTATGTCTTTTTAGCATTGAAGGAGATTTTGAATTTTATTTTTCCATTATTTTATTCCTAATACAGTGAAAAGCAAAAAATAGTAGCAGCACAGAAAATTTCTCCCTCCATCTGCCAAAGTAGGTAAAAATGAGTATTCTGATCACTTCATTTGGTCCATAATCTTTTCCCATTTTCTACATTTTCTATTCCTGTGAAAGGCTAATATTTTTCAACTCCATCATTTTATACCAACAAAACACTGTAATTTCCCATGCTTCCCTCTCCCCCAACTCCCCACCCCATCCATATTAATTTTGAAAAGACTGTGAAATTCACCCATCTGCTACTTCTGTTTAACTTGTATGCTGCTGATTTTACACAGTGGTTGCTGATATTCATGTGAGAAACAAAGACAGGGGCTGGAAGCCTGAATTTATCTATCTGCCAATGAGCTGTCTGTAATTTTTTTATAGTTTGTAACAGAGAAAGAGAGAAATATAGAGTATTCCAAACAGGATCCTGTACCTCTGTTAAAAGGGATTTTTTTAATGTAACTCACACACAATGAATCAGGAATAAGAAAATATTATTTGGTCTTAAATTATTTACTTCATGAAACCATTATGAATGGATGTTTTAGTGTCTTCTGCATATTGATTAAAAAAAGTAGTCAAAATTATTTAACATTAATTTGGCTTAGAATATAAATTTTTTTGTAACATGACAAACAGATGGTTTTTATATGCATAAAGTAAGTGATTAGATAAATTGATTTTTTTTTATTTTTTTTTTTTGTAATCCAGGGGATGCAATGACACTATATGAAGACTAAGTATATAATACAGAACTTCCAAAAATTGCAAATGCCATTTGGGATGTATAAATAGGTCTAAATGCATAGACACACACACACACTTTTTAAGTATAGTATGTTTTTATGTGCATGGATATTTTCTGTCTCTTTTTTCAGATTCTTTTTGATCCGGTTACCAATATTACATCGTAATTCTCCAACTTGTACAACTCACATGCACTTAATTACATATTTTTGCTCTCTGTAGCCAGATGAATCACTACATCTGAATTCTAATCTAATTCAGATTAGATTAGAACAAACAAGAACAACAAAAAAATCCATTATAGTTGATCTGGGGAATCCATCTTATTTGTTTCCATTATCAGTAACAGTGATCCATGCATCCAAATAAAAAGCTATTTTTTGTTGATAAAACAAAAATGAATAGAGAATGTAATATAGTTGTGTAGCTTCTCTGGTCCTGAAAGACTTTATGGTGCTGATTTCAACACTACAATTTCTTTTTTACCTTACTAAATATTCTTCTGTTTCCTGAGGCTGAATCTTGGCATGGATGGGGCAGGAGTGCAGCACTGTATAAGAAAGTAAAGCAGTGATTAAAAAAAAACCAAAACATGTGAATGTTGTGAACACTTTGGTGGACTTAAAGCTTAAGTTTTATCACTTGAAACCAAAGCAACTTCAGTTAAAACACTCTGTGTGACAGATGTGAGAGTTAACAAGTGTTTCTGACTAAGGAACAAGTCTGGACTGTGCAGACCTACTGACCATTATAGAAGGACTTGGAATGAACATTTAATCTCTTTCTTCTCCTAGTTTAGCTGTATAAGAACTATACCATGTTTTGTGAAACTTCTTAGTGGGTTTACCTTTGCTCCTCGCTTATATTCACGTCAGTTGCTGTCACAGTTTAGCTCCACATCCTGAGTATACCTAATTTTTAAAATAATTTCTTTTACATTCAATCAAGATTTGAAAATAATTTCATTTTTCTCTAGTTTCTATGCTGAAGGTTGTTATCTTGAAATGTAGAACTGAATTAAAACTCTGAATTCTACAGGTTAAAATTAATTCTGCAGCAAATCAGTTTATGGATGCAAATACAATCACCTGGTCCATTATTTAAAAATCACTCAGAGACTGTACTCACAATCTGGGATTTTGCAGGTTAGGGAGCAATTTTTTGTCAGCAAACTGACTTGAAAAATGGCATAATGACATTTCACAATGACTGTTTTAAACAACTTTATTCCCTTTTTTTGGGTGACAATATAGATTAGAACAAATATGACAACCTGAAGTTCCTTTTCTTTTTGTTCTATTGAATGCTCAAATTCATATCTGAGTTAATGAAGTCCTCAAAATACTGTTAATTTTCAACTTTTTTTGTTCTTCACAATCATTTGTTCATCCCTTAGAAAATATATTTCCCTTGTGTGTATTTGTGAATTGTTTTTACAGCTATGTGACATTACACACAATTCGAAACTGACATCTGTGTATTTTAGTTGCTGCTTGAAACTCGATTCAAAGCTGGAAAAGAGACCTACACCTGATCAACCACTCACATAATAAAGTATTACATCGAAATGTAGAGGGGATTTAGGAAATGGTGACAGGTTTATCACACCAAAATGTCAACCAGGCAGAAGCAAGGAGTAAGAGAGAGAAAACAATCCTGATTACCAAGGCTCCTCCCCCAAAACAGACTTCTCTGTATGGTGGCTTCCTTCCCTTCAGCAGGCTCCCTGCAGCCTGCCCTTAGCAGAGGGCCTGGTGAGGGTGTTTTGGCAGCTTAGGGGACAAGGCTGACCCTGATCTGCTTGACTATCACAACCCAGAGCTGCCAGCCATGCCTACAGTCACCCCCTAGGAGCAGCAGTGCAGAGCTGCTGCAACCCCGTGACCCTGGGCAGTCACAGCAGCCACCAGTGGCTGCTCCCCTTTCTCCATCAATAGCACCGTGCCCGTGGTGGACACGTGCAGAGTCGTGCAAAGACAACTGAGTTATCTCAAAAGGTTTTTGAGACTTCCTCCCTCAGTTTTGCAGAAATAATTTCAATAAAGTCTGAAACATTCTTTATGATAACGTGACTTCTTAAATTCTCCCTTATTTCAATTTGTAAGTGAAAATAACAGTCATATAAAAGTGTTCCCAGGTTACTCCGCTGGTGTCAGAGCAGGGTAGTATCTGAAGTAAAAAATAGGATACCTTTGAAAATATTTTCCTCCCTTTCAGCTAGCTTTGTAACTGTTCTTTTCTTGGACAGAAGTGAATTTATGAAATACATGACACTGATATGAATTAAATAGCACAAGAAGAATTTTTTTCCCCAGGATCTCTCACAATTAATTAAGCACTAGTCTGAACAGTACCCCAAACCAAACTTCTGCATCTACCCAATATGTCACAATTAGTTCTCTAATTTATCTCTGATACAGAATCACAACATCAATTAGGCTGGAAAAAACCTCTGAGATCATCAAGTCTAACCTTTGACTGAACAGATGAAAAAGGGTTCAAGAATTGCACTGTCAGCAAAAATGTTTGGTAAAACATTTCTTCCACTTGAAGAAACACTTTTGAAATTAAGAAATATTAAAGATTTCCATGTATAATGCATTAAATAGAACTAGACGTTCCCACCTAATTAAGGATCTTACTAGAGAAATAATATTTAATTATTATAATATCAATCAGATTTTTAACTTTTATTTGCAGAAATACACCATCAATTGGAAATGTCTGTAGTGAATTTCCTTGCCGTGAAAAATTAGCCAAGAATGGAAAATACATTATGAATTTAAAAATTATCTGAATGGTGAGTTATCATTTTTACTTAGACTATGAAATCCTGCTCAGAATTCATCTCATCTGTCCCTTTTTTTTTTCTTTTACTTTCCCTACTCTTTTGAACTAAAGAGAAATTGTTTTGCATTTGTTGCAATTGAATACCAAGCTCTCAGACAACTGATGCTAATTTTGATGCTAATGCAACTCATCCTCAAATACTTTCCACTGTATTTATGATATATAAATGGTGGTTGCAAGACTAGTCTCAGCTGCAGCCTGAGATATGACTGTCTCTTACTTTCAGCTTGGAGGTGATGTAGGAATTGCTTGCAGCACAGCTGCTGCTCTGTCGCCTGTGTCACAGACCTCCACATATCCTAAGGCAGTCCAGTATTTCAGAACATCAGCCTGCACTGGGCTGTCTCTCCAGCCACACCACCAGTGAAGAAGAACTGAACTGCAGATGACATCTAAAGCTTGGCCTGAGGGGATGTTCTTGATTTAGCTGTAGGTTGAAATATCATTATTCCAGACTGTGGTTTGGGGGAACTGCAGGATTCTCTGGACAACATGAAACACATAAGCAGACACAACCCTGGTAAAAGATGAGAGCCTTGATTCTGTCAGTGCTAGAGCTACGACACAGCATGTCACTTCTATGGATAGCCAAGTAGTTAAGTCCTTACCAAGACAATGAAATTGTTGTCAGCTCAGCAGACCTTGCCTGACAGTCCTTATTGCTCTGTGGAGCCAAGCAGAGCAAAATTAAGTACATGTGACAGAAGTACTTCACTAAAGTTATTTTTCACACAGTATACATGGAGTTGATGGGTATGATAGAAAACATGATAAAGGAGAAACATCTAATATAAAATATTTGTTTTATTTACTAATAGGAAATATGTTTTACAGAGTACCAAGTATGCTGTCACTGTGAGGAGGATTTCTAGCTGCAGTCTCTGGGATTAAACATCACAACAACACCATTTCATAGCGTCTGGAGTGTAATTCTGTAACTTCTCCTACCAAACTCTTCCTAGTAGCAGAAGTAAAATTGTAGAAGTCCAGCATCTCATCTCAATTGAAAGCGGATAAATGCAACTGACAAATCACCTTAAGCGTCAAGTAATCCATGAGTGTGTTACTGCAAGTCCCAAGTGCAAAATCCTGCTAGACATTAGAATTAAGGAAAAGACAGGACATATATATACCACCTGTTTCTTAAATAACTACAGCAGATGTCCACATGATTCATGGAGATTTTTCAGGAATATAGAATCAAATCTAGCCTCCTTGATAGTTTAGCTAGCTTATTCTACAATTAATGCAGACTTCAAAGAAATGGCAATCAGCTGGAAAATACACTGTCAGCTCTGAGGGATGTCACAACCCACGCAGAGTTTTGGAATGTAGGGAAAGCTCCTTCCAACCACGGGTGGTATATATTTATCCTCTCTATCACCTCTTCCTATGCATATACACTATGAGAAGGGATGAAAACCATGGGAAGGAGGCAGGAGAGGAAGGTCCAAAAGAATGGGAGGCAGGGCAGGATTAGTTCACCTGTCTTGTTCTCCAGAAGGTAGATGTAGAGGCCTGAATTAAACATTCATCCCTGTACCTATGTCTTTCCATTGACGCATTGTAATTTGACCTCATGTCTTGGAATTTACTGTGACTGGACAAATGCCATCACTAGTTTCAGAATCTTGGTTAGTAGACGTGGGAAATGGAGCTTAGAACTGTCATGTTATGCCCAGGACATGACTCACCTCAGAAGAGTTAACGTTTGAGGAACTGGTGGGAACGGAGGGTTTCAAAAGTAGGGAAGCTCTGGGAACGGGGTTGAGGGTCCCATGAGGGAAGAAGGCACTTCTGAAATTCTCACTCCTTTCTTAGCTAAAGTTTTGATAGTAGGCATTTTCTTTTGTGGAAGATATCCTGAATATCTTAATTTGTTTGTCTTATTACTTTACTAAAATTACTAAAGTTGTCAGAAAAGAATTTTAATAATAACTTTACTATAAGAAAAAAACTCAGGTTAGATATCTTTGATTTTTTTTTCTCAGATCAGCTGTCAAATTTTTAAAATAGATATAATACCTTTGCAGCATAATTTGGCAGAAACTGTGCCAACAGCATTAACACAGGAGTATGGATCTGCCACTGATTAATTTTGTTTCAGCTGTGACTGCATTTGAAACCTATAAAATTTGGTCCAAAAAATTCAGATTAATCATTAGATATCTGGAGCAGTTTAAAAGTGTGATGAACCAGTTCAGTATTACACAGGACATGAAGGTACACAAATAAACATGGACAAAGAGAGGAATAGTTTAAAAAAGGAAAATATAACTGTATTTTAATATTCTGCATATAATAAATTAAAATTTAATAATTTAAGTTGCATGCAGGAAAATATTGTAAAAATTGTTACTAGGGAAGATTAAAAAACCTTTCCTAAGAGGCTTGATCTAATACTCTTTAACTTTGGCTAATACCTGCACTTGTGCAAAACCAGCTGGAATGTGATGGTTTTCCCATTTTTTCATTTTTTACACCCAGTCTGCATAGAATATATACAAGGTGAAAAGTGAACTAGAATCCTGTACAGAAAGTGTGTAGGCTGATAGTGAAATACTCAGTAAGTACAAATCTAAATGTTAACAGCAGAAGAAAAGGTTAATGTTGATCCATCAGAGGGCTGACTATAAGCCAGTTGAACTTCAAACAACAAAAAATAACTTTATCATCCATACCAGACAGGAAATTGTATATCATGTTTCCAGAAACTTAAAGCAGGAAAGTTAATGTCACAAGTATGAAAACAAATATATAGGTAGCATGATGTACTTTTTAGAGGTGTAGGTTACTAAAACAAATTTAGTTGCTCACCTTGCGATATGTGAAAATCATATATGAAGCCCTAGAAGAAACAGGATGTGTCCATAAACAGTTTAACTATGTGTCACTAATATTGACTTGAATGGAGTCAAACTCCACATCCTGAAAAAATATTTTTTCTTCTTTTGTTCAGTGACCTCTTTCCTCATCAGTTCTAGTTTGGCTGCCTCTTCTTCCCGGAAAACACATGTATTAAATATATTTCAATTTTCCCAGTTTTAGACTTCTTGACAATATATGATGGGAAGATGCATAGGGCTTTAAAGCTGTATTATGTAAAAAGAATGGTAAGCTAAACTAGTTTCTGTAAGCAATTCATTTTTGTGATTTTATTGCTATTTCTGGCTATGCACTCAGTTATGTAGACTTTTTTTCCTCTTTAGTGCAGTTTGGTGACAGGAAATAACCCTGTGTGACTTGCAAGTAGAGCAGGGAACAAAGAACAGGGGAGAATATAAATATGAAGGTATTTTTACTTCATGAGAATTAATTATGGGACCCAGAAATAAATATTTGAATAGCATTGTTAGTACAATGCAATAAGAGCTCTCTGGTGGCAAAAAATTATCATTACATTGCATCTCATTTTTTAAAGGCAGTAAGGGGGCTCTGACATGCACATTTTTTTCTTCCCATTTCACTTGAAAGTATAAGCAAAATGTGTTTACAAGAATGCATTTTTTAACTGTGGGTTGGTTTTTTGGTTTTTTACTGTTAAGAATTTTAACTTAATAGATTTGATACTAACAACCCTCTCTATCTGCACTGGTTCCCTAAGAGAGCAGTAATTTCTCACCCAAGGCCTGTTTCACAACATAAGGTCTGAAATTTTTTATTCATCTTATCAGGTACTCATAATGGCTGAATTTGCTGTTTAATATCAATTGTAATTTTCATCACCTGTAGTGGAAACACAGAAGACATGTACCAGACAATGTAAAACAAGCTGCTTCTTAGCAGTATGCATGAAAATGCATGAAACAGCTCCACTCATTCCTTTCTGATAGAAGCTGACAACACTCCAGCTTTTGTGTTGATGACTTATACAAGGCAGGCAGGGCATCAATACAAACTTTTACACACAGTGAGAAACAAATATCAAAATACTCAATAATGCAATTTAATAAAATGCAATGTAAGCACTGGCTCAGTATGTAAGTTGTGAATACATGCATTGCTACATCAGCATATTAGCTGAGAAACAGTCTCCTTGACAGAAACACCTTACTTCCTAAATTTTGCATCCCTGATGCAGTAGTTCTCCTGAAGTGATTCTCTAAATACCTGGTTAGGAAAAAGTTAGACAGAGGTACTTTTGAACACATTATAAAAAGATCCTGCCCACATACTTAATGTGCATAAAACTACAAATTATGTCTTCTTTCAGAGTAATGAAATTTAAAAAATGAAAAAGGCAGATTTCATCAAATCATCAGTGTGTGTTTTGTCTGTCAATGCCCCAGGAAAGCTGAGAGCCTTATGCCCGACCAGTCTGTTGGTGTACCTTTGTGGGGACTCCACACAGAACTGCTATATATTACAGATATTTCTTCTGGCCTTATTTCCTCCCACCCCTTTTGGCACTTTTTTTTGTGCTAATAGGAGGCAAATCTTTAAAAGGTACTAGAAAAAAAAGTACTAGAAAAAAAAGTACTAGAAATGACATTGAAATGTCTGAATTGTACTCAAGTTCCATCAGTGTAATAAAACAGTTGAAACTTACTGAGACATGAGCTATAAAAATGCAAACAGGTTGAACAGCTCTGCACACCAATGGCAACACATTTGTGTCAAGAACAGAAGGCTTATATATGCTTAAATATGCCAAATTACTTGCTTGCAAAGTGCTCAGTGTTGAAAGCCTGTCATGCACACTCCTGAGGAGATGCAAAACCTCACCAGATATAGGCTCTGAATGCCTACTTGTAATTAAGGATTTCCTTCCAAAATACAGTTGTTGTGTCCTAGAACCCACAGCAATTTTATTATGTACAGTTAGAAGATTCATTAACATTTATACAATATTGTCAGTGATTGCTATATCCAGATTTACTTTTCCTCCCTTATCCAAAAAAATCCAAAAATAATCAGACAGACCAATAGTTCCCCCATAAATGTAACTGCAGAAGAGTTCAGATTATGCTGAATGCAAACCAACTCTATCCTATCTTGTTGCAACTCTTTAGCTCATCCATTCACACATCTCCCAAGATTTCTCTATCTTTTGTTACCTAAAAGAGAACAAAATAAGAGTGTGATAAGTAGCAACAAATATACTGCTGTCAGTAAAACATCTGCCTTGGCTGTGGGTTCAAACAAAGAATATAGCAATATGACAAACAAAGAATATAGCATTGAGAGCAGCTGCTGTTACATAGATGGCAAAGGCATGTGCTCCACATAGGGATTTCTAAAAAGAAAAAAAAATTACTTTAAAATTCAAGTTTCTGTTATTCTTTCAATCTGTTGTTTTCTGCCCTTGCTTACACATTTAATTTCACAATGGTCTCCCTAATAATGCCCTCCACTTGCCATTATGATTATTATCATAAGCTATGTGGATACAAACATGAAAAAATGGAGACAGTCAAATGTGTCAGAAATCCAGACCAAAAAATGAAACAAACAAATAAACAGAAACATCTATTGTCTTACTGAGATTTGTAGTCTTTGCATGAGATTAAAAATTCAAACCAAATCTTACTTTTTTACTGCTTATTTTTTATTAGGCATGAAAACCACTTTGTCAATCTAACTACTCTCCTCAATTTTAGAAAAAATGAAATTGTAATTAATACATGAAAATCCATTATTTTTCTTATATAAATAGTTAAAATACTTTTGTGTTACTGCTTGTGAAGTTAAAAGTTCAAAACTGTGGAAAAAACCCTGATAAGAATGTCTAGTTTAGGACACAGAATGTCCTTGGTCAGCATCTTTGCCTCCTTCTGAAGGGGATTAGTTTTGGCAAGACACTTCAAGTGGATGTTCTTCTTTTGGTCACCCCTAAACAGCATAACAGAGCTTAGTTTTAGGAAAAGCTGAGAGATTTCTCTTTGTCAGCAATTTGAGGAAAGGAACAGGAAGAGTGTCCATGGCATGTAATATACTACTGAGGGAAAGCAAGCTCAAAATTTGATCTCATGCAAACTTCACATTTCATAATAGTCGGCATTTCCGTGGTGGCTGTTGAGGAATCCCAGCACTCCCCAAGAACCTCCTCCATGGCTGTCCAAGCATTCACTGCTCCCTTGCCTCCCCAGCATACATATAGTCAGTCTTGAAAAAGCATATTTTTAATGCAGAATAGAGTGTGAAAAACAACATTATTACAGAAGGTCAAAACAAAAATTATACCGAAAGCAAGCTTCCAGGAATGAGTGCAAATGGCTGCATCTCAGATTGAAACATGCAGACAGCTTTTCAATTAGCAGCATCCTTCGCAGCAAATTCCATTCATTACTTGGGAAGCAGATTAAAATGAAGATAAAGATCTGCCTGTTGATAACATAATATAAACCTGGGAATATAAGGCAATTTTTGTTTTCAAAGTACTTTAAAGTGCATTTGTGACTCCCCACTGACATTTCACGGAAACTTAACATGACATTTAATTATGGTTGATTTGTTTTTCTGTGTACAATCAACAGCATAGTTCTTAGAATGTGTTTTCCTCATAAAATACAATCCATGCTTGGAATATTAATATGCAAGAAGGGAAATTTTCACCAAACATAAGGACCCAGAATATTACTCATTAACCTAATATTTGTTCTGATAGAGAAGTCATGCAAAGCAACCAAAAGTGTACTGAGATGCACTTATAAAGAAGAAAAATAATTATAAAAAATTTACAGAAAGAACTTTTGAGTTCTCTGAGCTGAAACATTTAAATACCAATTTATAATGAGCTAAAGTCAGATAAGGAAAACAACAGGCTCTCATTACCAATGTGGCAAAGATTTGACATCACTCATGAGAAAAAAAAAGGATTAGTTTTGAATTGTAGTACTTTTAAAAGAAAAAAGACATTTTTCACTAATCAGTGAAAAAAAAGCTAGTTAAACAAAAGGGGCTCCTTTTAATTGCAACTTAGTGCCGATAATTTGAGGGGTCCTGTAGTATTGACCAAGTTGCTGTTTTTTTTCAAATAAAACCTAAAATACTGACTTGCATGAGTCAAGGATCTGTAACTTTCAGGTAAATTATATATCATAAGATAAAGGTCATAAGAACTGGTTACAAAACTACTAAAATATACTGAATTTTATTAGGTACTGAATGTCACATAGAAATTGATTACATTTTTTCTATGCATATTTGTTACAGTTTCAGAGAGCAAATAAATTTGATAATGTTCCTTTTACATGAAAAACTGTAAGACTAAAATAGGATCATTATGGTTTAATTAACACTGGGAAAAAGTACACATCCACTGCTGCTTACTTGAACTTACATATGCAAATATGAATTTCTTTGAAGTGGCAGTCTTTTAGCCTGAAATCATATTATTTCCCCAAAGTGAAAATACAAATGATACTGGGAGGCAAGATTCACATCTCTGGTTTCTAGCTGTAAAATACGCATTATTAGGTATCACATACATTACAAGATTCAAAATTCATATAATAGCTTTTCAAGATTTAAGTTCTTAAATTTGAGTGTATTTTTAGTGCATTTATTATAACCCAAAATTGTTATTTAGTTGCGATGTTGTAGTATACATTCAAACATGGTGAACTTATTGAAATGTCTTTTACAAGTAATTCATTATATATATTTATTTCCAAGATGAAGTTATTTTTTAAAGATATTGAACTCAAACAACTCCTTGGCTGATTTTACATTTTCGGTTTTTTTTGGCTGAGAAGCCTCTCATGTGTTTTCTCTTACTCTGTTTGCTACATTAAATTGTTCTTTCAAAAGCAATAACAACAACAAAGCAACAAAAAACAACTAATAGCACTGTAGTCTCTGTGATACTTGAACTACAATCTGACTGTAGGAATCTGTCAGTTCAAAATGTACTCATATTCTGAAATAAAGGCCTATTCTGCACATAAAAAGTTGCCATAAAACTGAGCACCTGATCAGAAACTCTGAAAGTCTTCGTGGTCACTTTTTGAGACGTAGCTGGTGTAAAAAGGATTCATAGGTTCTAGCGGTCTCCAAGAGAAACATCTGTTATGATAGCCTTTTATCTGGAGAATGATTACAGATTCTGACTTTTTCCCTCTTGGTTTGGTATTCCTGTTTTCTAAAAGCAATACTATCTTTAGTATGGGTAGGTACCTGGATATATGTATCACCAGCTCAGATTGCTATTTTTTCTTTAAGACCCTCTTCCAAAATGTTGATAAATTTCTCTTCAGACAATAGTGCTGATGCCTAAAGGAGCATTTGGTGCCCACATACAGAATGAGAGATTATAATAAAATCCTGGATGCCCTAGGTACTCATGACTCACAAGGAACAACCTTTTAAGAGTCCACAGTTGTTTACATCAACAACACAATCTGTTGACATCAGAAAAGAGCAATGACGTACATCACAAACTAAGATGAAAATAGAAAAGGCAGATGGAAAGTGAGAGAAAGTGAAATGCAGTCAACAGCAGGCAGATAGCATGAGTATTGTACACAGAAGCTACCAAGCTCTCATGTAACATTCCTCCTCACATGATATGTTAGGACAGCAATGTCTGATTTAACAGGGCATAGCTGATCTCCTCAGACTGCTTGTGGACTACTTAAAGTTCTACAGACCACAAGAAACACTCTCAGGTCTCTTCCCCACACCACACTGTTCAAGGGTGGCTACCTGTGTGCAGGAATACATACACCTGCTTCTATGGAAATACCCACAGGATTTATATTTTATATTGCAACACTCTCAGTTCTCTGAATTTCATTAATCTCCTTTATACACTACTTCCCAGAAAAACACAACATTATTATTCCTCGGTAGTGTAAAACCACTCTTGTCCTGCCTACATAAGTGGGACACCAGCATTAACCCTCTGTAAGTTTGTGCTCATGACTCAGAAGCCAGAATTTATTAAATTTGCAATACTGTTGTGATGTCTTTGTGATTAATATATGCCTTTCTTTGTTCTGTCCTGCTGTAATTTCTACATAAAGAAACTGTTAGCTCATGTTGATGCACTCAGAAAAAGGAGTAAAATAAAACACTCTCAACAAATTAAATTTTACCAATTAGAACAGCAACAGCCAATTACATCAGTTACACTATAGATGCCTTTATGTATAGGATCATCCAGGACTGATAATAAATACATATCCAATGAATCAGCTGATTCTTCAAGATAATTTTTGTGTCAAAAATGATATTTAAGTAGAATAAAGTTAATTAAAAAAAAAAAACAAAACAAAAAAAACCAAACAAACAAAAAAACCAAACACACAACATTGCACTGGCTCCAAGATCTGGTCACCACAGCGTATTAGAGGTACATATACTCATCCTTCTTAGCATGAGGTCTTCCTCATGTTCCAGCCTCCATAAAGGTTTTATGTGTTTCGTGGTAACACAGTTTCAATACAGTCGTTAACAGACTTGGAAGACATATTGGAAACTGTTGGCTAATTGTGTCTCTGCAAAGAAGGACTTCTAGTGCGTACTGAAAATCATATTGAACAAGGAGTTAGCTCAAAAATGGATTAAAAACTGTCCAGAAAGGTAGGCCTGGACATGCCTCAGAAGCAAGGCAAATAATGAAAGGTGATAGTTTCACCCATTCGCTTCGGTGCACCATCAGTGACAGGCCTTAGCTTCCCTAAGTAACAACAACTTAAATAAAGATTTTGTGACAGAAGATAAATCTGGTTCAAGTTATCATGATTTAATTCCCACGTAAAATTACTGAAATCAAATAATAAATTTTAAAAAATTATTAATCAATATGTTTGATTAATATAAAAAAAGAGAAATCGGAGGAAGAAGGTTACTCAGCAAAACTAAAAGAACTATAGTACACAGGAACATGCAGTGACTGCCTAAAAATTCTGAAATTAAAGCTTAAAATTATTTGCGGGAATTGGATTCCCTCTGAGAAGCAGGATAACAAGGTAATTAGGATGCACCTGAAAGAAAAGTTAACACAGAAGTTGTTGGAAAGATTAACAAATATTACTCCAGATTTCAAGAAAAATAAAGTTTTTCTATGATAGGTGCTTGGAAAAGCTGTTTTCATACATATCCATCGAAAAGCTGTTTTCATACATATCCATCGCATACATCCAAGGTACTTAGCCTCATCAGCTTTCTTACTGAATTGCAATCATTTTATAAACACTGATATACAATACGCCACTATAAAAATTATTATATTCTCAACTGTCCTTATGTATTTCATCCATTTAAGAAACGAAATCTCTACTGTGGCTTCCCATATAAAATATGAAATTTCAGAGATTCACCGTTGGAGGGGATAGATAATTGTTACCTAGATGGTGGGTGAAGTGGCTGTCACTTCAGGATTTCATTTCCCACACTATAACATCCAGCAAAATGCAGTTAAAATCAAAAGTACTTTAGATCTAAAAGGTCTTTTATTTTCTTTAGGTCTTATTTTAGAAATGAGTTTGTGGTTTAGTATTGTAAAGGTTAGAATTTTTTATTGTGTATTAAATATTTTTAATATAAAAATATATTCTGCATGTAATCATCCCATAAGTCAGAAGCGACATTCTCATGGGATATTATTCACTAAAAATTCCATCTTCAACTATTAATATTTGAAACAGTGTTATAATTAAGGATACAATGACCATGTGAACAGTCTGCTTTTTACAATATTGTAAAATTAGTACTGTATTTAAATATAAATTCAGTATCTCCACAGTTAGTCAAAATGTAAACTTTTTATTTAGTCTTGTTTTTTTTTATTTCAAATTCTATAAATCAAAAATGTTTCTTTTTTTTCCAGTATTTTTAAAAGAATTTGTTCATTATTAAAGAAACCAATGGGATGTACATTCAAATCTTTAATCTCTTCTTATTATTATCTTAGAAACATAATAATGAATATATGAGTTTCTATATTTTCCAAGATAAATGGCACATAACTTGTAGTTTCTGGAGAGAAGAAATATTACTAACTGCCTTTTGTGGGGCATTTTTCAGAATCTGTACTGCAAGTGACTCCAGGCGGCATGGGGCACAGCTGCTACTTCGTAGGGATCGTAAGACTGGGTGAGATGATTGCACTCTTTTTTTTTCACTTTCCCAGCCCAAGATGAGGTTCCTGTAGTTAGCATTAAAGGATGTTTGAAATGCTGTCTAGATAAAGTAATGTCATAGGTTTACCAAATAGATAGCAGCATTATTAAGAGTTTCTGCAGTTCTGCAGCCCAATTATTTGCAACTCACTGGTCTCCCTGTATTTTCTGTATACAACACATTAAAGAATTTCTTGGAAAGCAGCTCTTCTACCTTCATATCTCATTGCTAGAGGCCACTCATTACATTTTGAGCTTTTAGAGTTCCTTCATGTATCTTGGACCTTTATTTGCATTGTAATTGCATCCAAAAAAGCCTAAGCTTCCCTTCATGTACCCAGGTAGTTACTCAGGTACACACACTTAGATGCTTATGAGTTATTAAAAGTTAGTCAGAATCTATTAACTATTTAACACATGAGCTGCTGAGGCTTTCGAGTTCTTCACAAAAACATTTTGAGTTGTGAACACTCCACTTAAGATCAGGCCCACAATATTCTCAGGTTATCTTATTTTTGAAAAACAATAAAGCATAAAAAAAGGTAGATAACCATAGAAAGCCAGGAAGCTCAAAGCAAAGATGAAATTATATTGAAATTGAAATTTTCAACTGTAAAATGCAAGCTTAGAAATAAGTTAACCATGACCTCTTAATTATGTGTCTGCAAGAAAATTCTCCTGATGTCATCCCATTTTAATGCATTGCAGTTTGTGTATATGGGTGATTCCATGCATGTGTGTTGGGAACTCAAAAAATGGAATTGTTTACTCTTTAAGTCAAAAACACAATTAAGTAAGCCTTTGCCCTAATGTGAATGTTAAAATCCTCATTTAAGGCACTAGTCTAAGAGAAGGGTTTTCTTTTAAATTTTACTTTACAGGGTTTTCTAAAATTCTTAGTTGTCCCTTAATAAAATGCCACCAGAATAAGATTTCCAAGTATTTTATCATATCACATGTGTTTTAAGTGTTCTCCTTTCCTTCATCCAAATTATGTCTGTATGACTACTGTATTCTAGATAGTTATGAGTAATGCTTAAGACAGGATACTGAGCTAAATCATAGGAATAGCTGTCCAGATCAAAGAACAGATGTTAATGTAGGTGCAGTTTGTTTACATTTACATAAATGTGGTCTGTAGTGTTAGGACCCATAAAATTAATGATTTACTTAGTAAACCACACAGAAATCCTGTCTTGGGGGCAAGACACCTTCTCTATAATCACAAAGGGTAACTATTAGACCAACTCTTAGACAAACAAAACAGGAAACATAGAATTTCTTTAGGTAACTCAGATTCTAAAAGGGAGTAATTCCTTACACATTTTGGAAAAAAAATGAATACATTTTTAATAGATAATTATTAAAATGATTAATCATAAAGATCACAGATCAAGAAGTTTTAAAATTATCTCTTTAAAATATTTTCTCCTCTCTCTAGACTGAAATTGATTTTTAAATCCAAACCAAACTTGAAAACTTTAAAGAAAAATTATGTACATGGGTCTATATACCTACCAACATTCATGCAGAGATTTAGAAAGCAATTACCACTAAGAAAGAAACCTAACCCACTCCACAGAAAACATCTCTAACCATTTATTGGTGGTGTTTTGGTAAAACTGTAGTCAAAATAAGCCAACATCAATTTCACCACCTCAGATTGGAACTATCAAGAGAATGAATTGTTCTAGCAGGAGCTTTTCTGTCTTCTGCCATAACACAACTACTTACAGTGTCTCACAAAATGATGGAGGTCACTGAAGACAAAGAGCCAAAAAAATTAACACCCAAGAAAGAAATACCTTCTAAGGAAGAATAAAGACAAAGCAGCAAGAAATTTTGAGCATGCCCATATTTGCTTTTCAGTTCTTTAAAAAGCAAACAGAAAAGCCTAAATCTTTATTCAACAAATACAGTCATCAAGGCAACATTAAAATCATGACCATAAAACAACATGACATGAGTTTCTGAATAAAAGCCTGATAAGTAACAAGCCTAAATTAGGCTGTAACCTGACTGATAAAATACACCTGAAATAGATTAATCGTTCTGAGCTACACTGCTCAGCTAATTGTGTTTTTAAACAGTCTGAAGTGCTAACTCCATCTTTTGTCAGTAGAAAATCCACTCTCCACTCTAGCAGCCCAGTTAAGAATATTTTTCTTTTTTTACTGTTTAGGTTTGGGCATTTCACAGCTATCTGTTGGACCTAAGAGTTTCTTTGACTTTTTAAACCAGAAAGTAATAATTTAAGGTAGGCTTTTCCCCCTCATTTATTTTTAAGATGTTCATATAAATGATGATATTTATGTGCAATGTGCAAAATTAAGTTAAATATTATACAAATATTTCTATTAGATAAGATATTGTTTCAATTAGGTTATTTTATCTCTTGTATATATTTCCATACAGAACTTCTACATGATTTAAAGCAAAATGCACTTCCTAAAAACATTGACTTCTATCATCCACTTAATTCTTCACCACTGATGCTCAAAGCACAGTCAGTGAAGTACCTGTTAGAATAAACTGATATTACACCAAGGAACTAGGATACCTCTGTCCTAATTTCATCTAGTAGCCACCAGCTGAACACATCACTCTGAGCAAGCAGATTAAACTCATTTCCCCATTTCCAGATTTCTCACTGCCAGCATTTACAAGATTGTGACAAGACATAGAAAATTTCAGGATCTATAGATCAAGCATGCTAAGAAAAATGCAAGGCATTGTTGTCATGTAATGGACTGTCTTCCAACTGCTGTCAATTCCAAATAAAACCATGAGAGCTAAACTTCTCTGCAAAGTCATTTTCCTGGACCATTAATTCTGAATTGCCATTTACAGAATAATTGCACTTTTGTTTCCCTGGGGATCTTGCTGCTATACTTTAACCTATGCTATCCTTCTTAACCCTCACATCAAAATATGTACAGCTGAAATGGAAGTCATGAGCTATAGGTCATTAATGCAGAGCTGGGCCTAAGGGTATCCTTAATAGTTCTGTCGAGGACATCCTTACAATGACTGCATTTTTAGGGGAGTGGAAAGATTTTGTCCAGAAGGACACAGCTGGATCTATTCTGGGAAAGGTTAGCTGGGACAGCTGAATGTCCCTGAGGAGATAATAAATTGCACTGGCCAATTTGACAGAGCTGATTCTGAACTGGAGGAAATCCAAACAGCAAAAGCCTTTTGAATGGTAAATACTTTCCCCATTAATTGCTGAAAATACAGGTAGGCTTGAGGGAGTTTCATTTTGACTACACTTGAAAATGACTCTCATGACTTTGATAAGGCTCAAGTTGAGAAGAATTTCTCTTTCTTTCCTTTAGGAAACTCCAAGGGAGGAGCAAGGCTACCAAAGTTAATGACTTGATGTCAGAAGTCAGCAGTGGAAGATCTGAGGCAGGAAGGATGCACAGCGGCCTCCTGCTACTATGCAGGATAACTAGGAAGGCGCTGCATTAGCAGGAGCATCATTCCGACTGCACTTTTGTCAGGCTCTGAATAGAAGGTCACCATCTCCCTCATTTTTCCTTTCCAATCAATATTTAGTCTGCTCTGCAGCTGCTAGAGCTGGCTGCCTCTGAACTTCATTGCTGTGAGTTACTGAGAAACTGGCTTATTATGACAACACAGATCTCCCAGCAGATCTGACCTGCAGCGGCTGCCCTGTCTCTTTCAATCTACTCCAAAATACAGAGATGACTCCAGTGCACAGCATTTACTGTACAAACCACTGTGGGGAAATGCCTGATCAATAGGAAAAGTAACAGGCTATGAGGGGATTTGGGGCCAAATATGTTACATAATTCAAAGACTGACTCTAATAAGGTTAAGGTAACTAATTAAAAAATGCCCCTATGAAAACTCATTGGTTAAAAACATAAAGTTTTATTTCATCACCTTTTACCAAAGTTCCAACACAAATGTATTTTTGAAGGTTGTTTCACTTTTCAGAAGACCTTGGGCAAGACACAAGGTATCTGTAATGCCACATACATTTTTTGAGATATGTTAGATAAACTCTCAGAGTGATTTCAGTAAAAATTTTTGTACGGACTCAGTAATTTACAGGTGCAAATGTCTGATAAGAGTATACACAAATTTTAGATCCTTGGTTAGTAGCTGGTGGGTTCTAAACCCACCATTGCAGTAGTTTCAGGAGATACTAAATACTGAGTGAGCAAAGTGAAAAAATTCACTTTCCATGATGTTTTTAGGTAGCCCATAAGAAGTTATCCTGATCAGACTATTAGTCCTACATTGCATCTATTAATGATTTTACACATTAAAATACTTCCATTCATTTAATCTTACTTGATTTTTTACAAGAAATCAAGAATTTTCAATCACAAATTTCAGATTGTCTGCTTATAAACTAGATTATTGTTATAATATAACAAGGAGACCTCAAGACACTGCAAATGGACCTTCAGTGTGTATGCATGCATGCAATCCCATTATTCTCCGAAAATGAAATTGTTTCAGACATTAGACACTGTTGGAAAGTGATCTGATACTTTTACAGTACCCTCATCTCTTAGTTCAGTATAAAACTATGGGAACTAGCTAATGCACAAAACATAACTAGTTTTAAAGAAAAGACAATGAAAAACTTTTATTTTCCTGTGATAATCTACTTTGAGTTCTGCTGACTTACCAGAGACCAACTACAAATCTGCTTCTAAATTTTCAATGGAATAAACATACTTTTAGATGGCATATCTAAACCCTGAAGCAAGATAGATACTGGTTCAGGAAGAAAAAAATGAAGAATTGAGGCTAAATCTTTGAGCAGAGCATACCATTAATGATAAAAATGGTAAGAAAAATAAAGCAGTGCACATAAAATCCTAAAAAAAAACCAAAAAACCACCACCAACTAAAAAAACCCTCTATGATTTCATTTGGATTTCATTCGTTCCTGGTAGAAATTTCAAAATATTCCTAAAGAACATTTCTAGAATATCTCCTTTTCTTAGGAAGTAGTGGTACTCCTACTGGAACTAAACCATTCAAGTTTTGCTTACTATTTGTGGAGGAGTTTTGATTCACCAAGAACTGTGTTGTGACTACCTTTGCATAGATACCTCAGGGGGAGGGAAATGATATATTAGTTAAGGCACAATTTTTGAGCTAGGCTCTCTTCCAAGCTCTGTCCCAACTTCCTTTGTGACCTTGAACAAAGCACCTAATTCCTTTGTATTTCAGTTCCACTTCTAGAAAATGAGGACAAAGAAACTGTGCTATCTCAAGAGTCCTGTGAAAAGAAATTAATTAGCAGTTGTGAAGCATTCTTATGCTGTGGCCATGGCAATCTTCAGTCTGACAAAAATGGGCCAATTTAGTAATGGTTTTCCGTGATCTGCACACCTAGAGAAGGGTCAGCACTACAAGCTTTATTTTTGAGCAGTTGGTACTGATGAAATCAATCACAGTCTGTTTCCATCCCCTGTTTGCCTCTGAAGGAGTACAGTTATATAAAATAATGGATTAGAAACCACCACATTTACTACACAAGCATATATTTTTTATTTGTCTGCCAATCAAAAAAAAAAAAAAAAAAGACAGAAAAAAATTACTTAGAATTTTTATTCCTCCCCTAAAACAAGTTTCTCCAAAATTGTTTCTTAGAAAATGTATTTGCTGGAACAATAAAGCCAGGCAAACTAACAAGCAAAAAAAAAAAATAAAAAGAGAAGAAGAAAATGGAGCACCACATTCAGAAAATACCTTACAGAGGAGATTCCCTTTTACAAACTATTTTAGTACCTAGCATATTCTGCAAGACATGCACAGCGATCTCTCCTACGGGAGGCATAGTTTTAAATCTCATGGCTATCTCACACCTCCTACGGCTAATTTTTTTCACCTCTTCCCATTATTTCCATTTTATGCTTTCCTACAAATTCATCACAGATTCATAAATAGTTTTTGGATGACTTAAACCGGGGGTGGGATTGGCATATTTAGTATTCATGCAAAAGTTTTAGTGATTTTGGTGAAAAAACGGACATTTTTAAAATATATCAATAACTCTTGAGTGATACAGCACATACATGTAGCACTATTATTAATATATTTATATATTGCTTATTTTTCTTACCTGCAAATTAAGTACTCAGCTTAATATTTGGTCTGTTTTGAATTTTTAAATAGGTAGTTCTCTGTATTATGAGTATTTTCACCTCAAGAATACTCAGTATGTCTGGAGAGGTTTCATTATTCTAATTAATTACTGTGAGGTGTGTACAATGAATATCAATTTTCCAAATAAAACATGGGTCAGTTAATGTCTGAAAGAGCAACAGAAAATACATCAATAGAAGAAATTTTTAACCCTTCAGCTAAATTGGCAATTTTAGTACTGTTCTCTGGAAATGTATGTTAGATCCCTGTAAAAATAACTGTTCACTCAAATTTAGTTTTAAGGATCTACTTTTAGGAATATTTTGAATAATTTAAAAAAAAAAACCTGTAATATAACTTCTAAGCTGTTTGCTGATTGTTGTTCCGCTGCCAATACTGGCTGTCAAATGCTATTGCCAAATGCCTTAGCTTCTCAGCATTGATTTTATGGTTCAAGATCTCCCTGATGTTTAAAAAAAAGAGAATTCTTAAAGACTGTTTAATGCACATGTCTGTAAAGGCTCAAAGCCTTATGAATGCCTCACTACAATTGTATGTACATACCTACGAACATTCAACATATGGTCCTAATTCAAAAGGTAGTTTACATGCTTCCATATCTTCTGGGATTGCCATTGAACAAGAGTTTTTTTTCCCATGATGTGTGTGTTCAGCAGCTGGCACAACACCTCACTAATCCCACAGAGAAAGCTGCAGCAAAGATGATTGATAAGACAGAACGTAATGATGGAAGTACAGAAGTTATAGGCATTGTAGACTGAAGAATGCTCAAGTGTGGCTGAAGTTATTCTTCCCTGACACTTAATTAACACTCACCTGTCATATTTTCCTTAAAAAAGCAAGATTATTACTCTCTAAATTTTACTGCAGTGATTTCAGATACTGACAGCCTGATAGTAGATAGCCTTGCTATGAAGGCAAGTGTTTATAAATGAGTTTTTGAGGGCAGCACAGACAGGCTGATGCTCTAGATTAAAAATATTTTAACATACATACACAACCAGATTCGTAAAGTAAAATATGCAAACTTCATTTTATGTAGGAATTGCCATGAGTTTTTCTTTGGGATACTGGAAAAACCAGATATCTTAATACTGGTGTTACTCTTGTTTAGCACATATTGGTAGGGCTTTCAGCAGCTGCTGGATAACAGACAAGGTTACAATTGCACCAGTTCATGAAGTGCCATCATAAAGTCAAGCTTTTTTCTTTTTTTTTTTTTTTTCAAAACATATATCACTACAGATACAAAAAAAGTCTTGAAATGGGATGTAATTTCTCTTATTAGAGAAAAAATAATTTCATTGTGGAAACATTTTTTTTCAATAAGTTTGCATAGAAAAATATTTTTAATTCGGGGAAGAAAAATAAAAAGAACACTACAACAAGGATTTTTATCTTTGATAGCTTTGATAGGTCAGACCCTTCCTATATATATCAGAACTATCAAGTTATTATGTTTCGCTGATATGTGAGATTTCGATATCCATTAACAATGTAAGAAACACCCAGGAGTTGTCCTTCCCAAATCATAAATCCAGATGTGCAGCAAGAGGTCTAGTTCTGGTCTGCAGACTGCTCCCCATGCAAAACCAGAACCAGAACTTTTCCCCAGCCAAAGAAACTAACTAGAATTATTAAGACATCCACATAAACAAAATATAATTGCTTCACATATCACAAGCCCATCCACAGGTTAGCAGGCACCACAGACAGCAGGTTACCTGGCTCTGTTGCTTCTGCAGCCTTCCATCTCCCCTTGAGTGAGAGAAAGGAGGAAGCCCTGGCATGTCTGTGGGCAAAGTGTGAATTTTTTCCTTGTCCTTTTGTAGTTATAAGGTCTGATGCTACACAGAACTCTGTATGAATGCAGGACCTTCTGGAAAAGAGGACTTTGCAATACAGAACTGATCTCCCAAGTGGCATTTGTTAGCTGGTTGGTTGGTTTTTTAGTTTTTAAGTAGATCTTGTTTGCGGACTAGAAACCACCTGAATGTGCTAGGAGGAGGAGGAATGTGTATTTTTACAGTGGTTGCAATAATTCAGAGCTATATATAACGGAGCAACAATATCATTTAAAATTAGGAATTTCATCCTACCCTACATGCTAAGGTCAATAAAAATGTCTGGTTTTCATACTTTGTTGTACAAGGTAATACAAATGGAAAGGTTGAATTCTTCCCTAAACCAGAGTGTCAGAAAAGTAGAAGGGCAAGTCTTGGGATTATGCTTGCATTTGACTTATATGTAGCTGTGATTTGAGTAAAAACTACTAGCAGGCACTATTTAGATGACGAGGTGTTGGAGGACTTTGAGAGATCTCTAGGAAATCCACGGAGAGTAAAAAAAGTTTTGTATCTTCTGCAACAGGAAAGTAGGCAGTGACAGATGGTGCAGAATACAAAGTTCACAGCAAAAGCTACTCTGTTAAATTACAGATACTTATGTGGAACAGCATATACATACTCGAGCCTTAAATCTGAAACCAAAAAGGGTAGAGTACCCATCTACTCTGGCTGCTATATATGATTGTGCTGTTGAAGACATACATGATGCCTCAAATAACATAAGTAAACACTATCTTGACTCTCCAACAAAATTTAATCTTGTTTTTGAGGTAAAAAAAGTTTGTAAATCCATATTCTTCCAATTATTCCTTGATTGTATGTTTGTTTAAAACAAGCCCAGAAAAATATTGTCATATAACTTAAGCTCAGACAATTTCTGTAATTTCAATAAATACATATAGGTCTGAAAAACTTTATTGTAAGTCTATGGTTTAGATATTTATTTCTATGTCAACTTCCATAATTTCATCTTCTTACTAAAAATTATTGAGTGGCTATAATATGTGATTGTCTTCAAAATTATGATATAATGATACCCTATATCTAAACCAAATTTAATTACACTAGCTAAATAGTGAGCAATATATTTAGGTAAGATAAATAGCTTTAAATAGGCTGTGAGGCAGTTGAAGGCCTACTTATTTAGAAATATTTGGAAACTGTTTAAACAGACAAATCGGAGTAGTATCTCACACCAACCTCATGCAAGTTCAATACAACTCAAATAAATGTTCTCACTGTTCCTGAGGCTGATCTTGAAAGAGTTGTCTCTAAACAACAGTGAAGGTGAACACTTTCCCCTAAAACCATGAAGGAGGAGGCTTCAGTTTCACAATACATTTTTATAAGCTTTGTTCCCTGATTTATTCTCTTTTATTATTAAGACATTCCTTTTTACACCATAGGCACCTAAGGTCAGGTAGCAATTGTTCCTGATTTTTAGCAGGCCTCCCCAAAGGCATTGTAGGCTAGCAGAGCTACACTAGCAGGTGCAAAGTTACCAGTCATTCACAGCAGTACTCATGACTGGAATATTGATGCGCTACTGCCTATAGGCTGTAAGTACTCCTCTTGCCATGTCACTGTGGAGCATTTGCAAAGGATCCACCACCAGTGAGCATTCTCAAACAAACAATTTTTTTAAGCAGCAAACACCACCATCTGAGACATACAGCTGCCACACACCAGGCAGACGTGTGTGTTTGTTTTCTTTGTCCTTCTGAGAATGACAGCTTCTAAATACATTGGGGAGTTTCTCATTAGCTGCAACTATCCATCTGAATCTACATGTATTCTTTTCTCTATCTTTCTACTATCTGTATTTGGATTGTTTCTCTGGAAGTATTCCTCATACCTTGATCCCATGAGTTTCTCCACTGAGGTCTTGTATTAGAAGAAACTACTCACACTCACAAACAGATGCTTTGTAGGATTCAAACTTTTATTTTCTTTGCTTTCCATATGAGCCAATCATCTAAATGTCATTCAATTATTCTTTAAATTACATGCATGATTTCTTTTTGCCATGGTGGTCTTCTTCATAATCTAAGAAAAAAATTGTCAATGGATTCATCTTCAAGCTAAAAGAGTTCAAAACGCCACTCCACTGGTTATGTAGGTAGTGGAAGGAGACTGGAATTTCTGCCAGTTGCACTTGATAATTTTGCCTCTACTGAATATCATTTTCACCTTGCTTCTGAAATTTGATTTAGTTACTCCTATTTCAAATGCTTTGTGCTACTGTACTGTCAGTCTTCCAGCTGCTGATATAAATTTCACAGGTGTCTGTGCATTTATTTTCCTAAACAACATACTCATTCTTTCATACAAAAAGCTACTCTAGCTTTTCAGTGATTTCCAACCTTGATAAATAACCCCCAACAAAAATAAAAATTTCAGGGACCAAGTTCAAGACATCAGTAAAGTCCCTTGGGCACTAAAACTTTCATGCTCTTAGCTAGGTCTACTCACTGCTGCCGGGTTTTTTTGTCAGCATGTTGCCTATATTTTGCTTTTTGCTGCTGACAAGATACCAAATAACACTTGATGTGCACATCACTGGTTCTGAAGTCACAGAATGTACATCAGGCAGAACATAACAGATGACATGGCATGCAGAGCAGTCAGTAAGAAATCTGGCCAAGATTTTGTCAGGAACTGTCAACAAAAACAGTACACTGTAGTTTCTGCAGTCTGATTTTATCTTTTCCTCTTTCAGATGGTGACAATGATTGGTTTTTTGTATACTCCAATATCACTTGGCTTTCTATATGGAGAAAGTAATCACCAAAAGCACCAGACCTTTCCTGGACTCTATAGGTGACCATTATCATCATTTTGCCATCACCTTTATACCATTATTTACAGCTTCTGATTATTTGATTCACATTCAAATAACTGTTTCTTAACTATTTTTTAAAATTTCCTTTTCCAATTCTCCCCTTGTCTATACATTGTCTGTCCTACCATGATGGGCTCCTGTTTCTTTTCTTCTAGCAAGTAATTTCCTGCCTCTCATTCCCTTCAAAAATGTTCACTCTCTGCTCTTGGACTGGATGACAGTTTTCCCACTTCTGCATGACAAAATACAAATGGTTTGCTAAGAAATCTTGGGCAAGCCTTTCGACCAAGAATTATATTCCATTCTTCAAAAGCAAATTTAAAACTAAATGCTTCGGGTACAGGCATTTAAGGTTATTCCAGCATTAATAAAGGGTTTTTTTAATGGTGTTCACTATAAATGGCATAATACAGTTGTGTTCAGGTTTTCCACCTTAAACCACATGGAGAATGACAGAATTGCAGTCTTTCACAACCTGCTTGCATCACAGACAATAAAAATCCACCATAAACAACAGTACTTTACAACAAAATATCAATAACATTTGTGAAATCATCCCTCAAATGTATTTTATGTGTTATTCACTTTTAAAGCACTGTGTTAAGATAGAAAACCCCAATGTTCTTAACACAATCTTTTAAATGAATTCACAGTATTTAATTGATTTTGGTCAAGTGTTCCACAGGGGTAGTCACGATAGAAAGTCTAGTGTTTTCCAGTTAAAATCAATAGAAAATTGTTCACCATGTTCAATATGGAAAAGCCAAGTCTGAACAGAGCATCACCAATCCACTACAAACAATCCAGAAAATGTACATTTTAATTTAAACAACCATTTAAACCGCAAAAAAAAAAAAAAATCAGTTTTTGCAAAGTACTTTCACCTGCAGTTAGGTGATAGGTTATTCCTAGAAAAGACTAATTTTTAAGTCTAAAAAAGTGACTCTCAAATATTTTTGCCTTATTTTTACCATACAATACAGTCAAATTAATAAGCAATGGCAGTGCAATCTGGATTCTCAGCCAGCTGTCTCAGGCAGCTCACATCATGTTATTAAAGACTCTTTCTGGCACATGATTAATTATATTGCAACAGACATGTTCCCAAACTGTTTTTATTTTATTCTTTTTTTAAGCGTGTGTTCTGCTTACTTCAAGGAAACACCAAATAAGGTGTTAATGATCATCTTTTCCCCAGATAATGAAATAATTTTTCTGAGAAATATCATGCTGTTGTTCAAGCTTTTATACAATGATTACCAGCAGATATCAAGTGTTTACACTGAATATGACACAAATTAACCTAGCAGGAAACTCATTACTGCTGTGTACTTAAATGGTTATGAATTAACATATGTACCCATCTAAATTTGAAGGTGGGAATTGTTTAGTGTGCTAGAATGGTGTTGCTAGCTCTCATAAAAGACACAGATCCCATTCTGGGAAACCATAAGCAACCTGTTAAAATCTAAACAGCTGTCATAAAATTCATGTAAATCAAGAAGCTTTTTCAATACCATGTTTCTCCCACAGCTTCCTTTCTCCGCTCTATCTTTCACAAAACCTAAGGGCCTACTACTTCTGCCTAAAAAAATGCACTCGCTTTCCATATTCTTTGTCTTGCGTTACTGATACCCTTCTTTACAGTAGTTCTGTAGCCGGATTTATCTACCACCTTCTACTTTAAGACTCTGATGTAGATGCCTACAAATCTTAGAATTATTCATACATATAAAATAATTTACCACATGCAAAATAAATTTCAAAATATTCCAATCCTGTACTATAAAGGCTTTTGCTATCTATCTGTATTTTGAAAAGTTTGATAGACAATGTACACAATTACAAAATACAAGGTTGATACTCCACAAAAAACTGACAATATTTTACCAGTTGATAAGCTGTTAGTATTTCAAGAATTTACTTCCTCCACGATTGTAATGGCTGTAGTGCTTCAGGTAAAACAGTAAGTTTGAATGCTATAGAGTGACAATACTAAAAAGAGAAGCAATAATATACACAAGCTCCTAGTTCCATGGTTTCCAAATATGTGAAGAGGGCCTTTAAGGAGCATAAGAAAAATAATTCAAAGTAATATATTTCTTGATGATAAATCTAAAACTATGGGATGGAGAAAGCTTAAGTTATAATGTCTTATTATTTATCATTATATATTATTATCTTATTATTTATCATTATCATTAATCTTTGTATCAAAATTTTGCTTTCTTTGAGGGAGACTTATGGCTAGTAAGAAATGTAGTAAGTGAAGATCTTAGAGCTCACTGAAATTGAAAAAGCATTAGGAATTCAGTGTTGAATAGCACTGGTCCCAGTGCTAATTCCTGAGGAACACCACTCTTCATGGTCTCCACTTGGACATGGAGACATTTACTGCAAATCTTTGTGTGCCACCATCCTGCCAATACCTTATATACCGACTGTTCCAATGATCAAATCCATGTCCCCTGAATTTAAAGACAAGGCTGTTGTTCAGAACAGTACAAAATGCTTTGAACAAGTTGAGGTGGATGAAATATGTTTATTTTCCTTCATCTACCAACATTGCTACCCTGTCATGGAAGGCTACCAAACTTGTCAGACATGGTTTGCCTTTAGCAAAGCCATGAGTGCTGGTTTCACCTCATTTTCCACGTGCCTTAACAAAGTTTTTTCCTAGAAAAGACTGGGACAAGTAGCTTGTGTAGATTATATCTAGCACAGCCTGATTCAGAGAATGGTGTCCTTGCTGTTAATGGGAGAGGTGATGACATATGAGCTCATTCAAAATCAATCCAGCTTGCTGGAGGCACATGAGAGATAATTCTGAGAAATAGATTAGTGCATTAGAAAGAGTGGAAAGAAATGCAGGGGGTAACAGGGATACCAGAAGCTTCATCAGGCTCCTGCAGTTTTCAGCTGGACAACCCTCTCTTAACCTAGCAGGTACCTGCTTTGAGATTGGAGGCAGCATTTGCTGCATATGTACCCTGCCCACACCATGTCCTAGAGTTGAAAATAAGCTGTTAGCTGCCTGATACAAAAGTTAGACTGTGCCAGGTATCAGATCATGGAAAAAGAAAATATTTCGATTAGGAGTCTAACAGCCATGAGATCAAACAGTAAATGTTATAAAAAATCTTAAACTAGCAATGTCTAAACTGTGTTATCCAGTGACATCAATATAATTTTAAATCAGTAAAAAATCTGGGCTTCAGATTTTTTTAGAACATGAGAATGTCAACTTCAGTCTCCTTTAAAAATGTATTACTAAATTTTCTAGTTTGGCATGTAATTAGGAGACATATTCCCAAATGTTGAAGGCATCAAGTGATTCAGTGGAAACTATGAAATAGCTAAGTCTGCTTGTAGTCAAGGCACTAATTTAGATGCTTTCCTAATAACTTAAAGCTTACTTAAGGCAATGCATTGTACATTGCCAAGTCTAGTGAAGAACACCTCAACAGAAGTGCTTTTCTGCTGTTCCATCATGCTGCCCACAATCAAAGTTTTCTCTGTCAGTTATCTGTATTAGTTTCCCAGCATCCTGAGCAATAATCTCTGTGTTTATGTGGTATACCTGTTCATCAAAAATCCCTAACACTATTTCCAAAAAGTAATATAAAAGAAAGAAACCAAAGTAACCAATGAAATTAATGTGAAACATTCTGTTGAGCGTTTTATCGGCTGACTGGGTTTCACAGAATCACAGAATACTCTGAGATGGAAGACACCCATCAGAATCTTTGAGTCTAACTCCTGGCCCTGCTCTGGACCCCCCAAGAGTCATAGCATGTACCCAAGAGCATTGTCCAAGCACTTCTTAGGCTCTGTCAGGCTGCTGCTCTGACCACTTCCCTGGGGAGACTGTTCCAGTGCCCAAACACCCTCTGGGTGAAGAACTTTTTCCTGATTTGATTTTGTTGTCTTAACTTCATGGGGGAATCAGGTAATTGGACTTCCATCCAGTTCTAACTCACTTCTCAGTTAATCCTGCCTGGTATTTATAACATTTACATATGGATGAGAAGAACAGAGCAATCGCAAAAATCTGCAAACATGGAAAAGCTGTCATTTTTACCACAATACCATTTGCTGCATGCATAGAAACTTAAACCCCAAACTTCATATCACAGTTATGCAAGTATTTGCTCACACTTTAACACTGAATAATATTGCAGCAGGCATACTAGACCTCTACTGGTAATACTGCCAGCACAATATAAAAATAGCCTGTAGTCCTTTTTAAGATCAACTCAATATGCCAACCATTAACTTATAAGAAACTCACTGAAAATAACCCAAAATTAAACAGAGTTCTATTCTCAAATCTTTCACCTTTTATTCCCTTTCTGTTAATTTGAATTTGCAGACTTTTCATCACACCACAAAACTTAGACACTCCAAAAATACCACTGAAAAAGCATACTTTTTGAAAAATAACAAAAATAAAAGATTTTTTTTCAAGGTTTTAGTATTCTCCTGTAAGTTTTTTGGTTTTTTTTTTTTTCACTTGCAGTAGATCAAGTTATTTATGGTACTGTAGTTACTGCAGTTCAGGCAGAAAGACAAAGGATTTATATGAACAAATGTGGCAACACACCCAAATCACTAAGTCATTACAACAAGATAGTGGAATCTAAGGTGTCAAAGGAAAGATAATGCTGTTAAATTAAGTCGCTAGCATGTGTATTTTTCAAAGTGTTAGCACAAATGTGTGAGCAAGAACTCTACATTCTTTTGCTTATATGTTAATAAAAAATAAGAAAGGACAACTTTTCTCTTTGCCTCTTAAAAGCATTGGTGAGTGTCTTGACTGCATTGTTTAGAACTCAGTAATAATGAACTTATTTTAAACACTGCTTTAGTTGATTTCATTCTACCAACGTAGTAAATACTATAAACATGGTGTAAACCTGATAGGTCTCCAAGCCCTGTGCAACCACTTTCTTGCTCCCTGCAGTGGGATGGAAAAGGGAATCACTAGGTAAAAGTGAGAAATCTCCTGGAATGACATGAAGACTGTTGAATATATAAAGATTTACAATGTGTTATCAACACCATCTTACTCACAAATTCAAAATATACCACCCTACAAGCTACTATGAAGAAATTTTCATCCCAGTAAAAACCTTTACAGAAGTATTTGTAAAAGACTGAAATGTTTGCAAAGTACTTAAAATTAAACCTATGTAAAGACAGTGCCAAAGCACTATGAATAACAAATTATTTTCCTTAGCTTCAAGCCAATCAGATGACTTAGATTACTATTTGCATATCAGTCTAACCATTTCAAATTCATAGTAGTATGTAAATAATTTCTGTATTTTTTTAAATATTGGTCCAGTGCACATTACCACATGGCAGCAAATGAATCCACATGGCTGCTTCATTACCAGACCTTTTGACAAAACCATTTTTACTCTGTCTCTATGTATATATCCAAGTCTTTAATACCATGTGAAAGCACCTTTTCACCTCGTTTGGGTTTTAAATTAATCCTGAAAATTGAAAACAAAACAAAATAAAAAGAAAAACAAAAAACCCAAACCTGAACATATCAGAACCTGTATGCTAGCCTGGGAAGACTTCTTGTGGACCCTTTTATTCAGAGAGAAACTCTGACAGAGGAAAATCAAATAGAAAATCAAATCGAATTGAAGGCTAAAACAGGATGCCACAAGGATTTTCTAAAAGACCCCGTGAAAATCTCTTCCAAAAATTAGTGCATGCTTAAGAGGGAAGAATTAACTTTGGGAGGCTAGTGGGAAAAATAATCATCTTTTCCTCCCTTACTCCCCAATTCAGGGTAATTGACTTTCACTTATAGTGGTATATACTCATTTTCTTTTCTATCACCCAAGAGCCTAGTCTGAATAACACAGTTTTCCCAGAGCTACATCATTAGGAGGCATAAAATTGTGCGTGTGTGCCTCTGCCTGTGTTCATGCCTGAAAAAGGAAGCAAATACCAAAATCCCATTCTTCAGAACATCTCAAAAAATTCATCATATGTTCTAGTCTTCAGTTCTATCAGAATTTTTCCAAACTTTGAATGAGATGCTACTTCCCCTACTACATCAGGAAGCAAAAAACAAGCAAACAAACAAAATCTCCGAAAAATGATGTTACAAGCAGTGACATGCCTTTGTGTCATGTTTTCTGTCTTTAACCTAAAGACTGGGGTTTTTTAATGTTCTTCAGCAGAATACTTTCTGTACATTCATTTTAATATTGGATTATACTTTCCTAGCTACTGAATTATTTCATATTAGCTTCAGCTTGAGTTGTCTTCTTGTTTTCTTAACAGTTCTGACATGTCTCCTGCAGGCAGCTCTCACAGGCTGTATCAGAAAGAAAGATGAGTGATCCTGGGGAGTGCACTCCAACCAGGGATATCAGTGAAGAATAAACAAATGTAGACCCTGATCAGTAAAAATCATACCCAACACAACAGAATAAGGCAAGAATTTTGAAAAATAATTTTATCTTCCCCTGTGGAGAATCAAAGTTTCCAAAAAAATCATTCCTTCTAAATGGCTTCCAACACTTGGCTAATAGCTACTCTTTAAACCCAACAATGTAGAAAATGTGATTCTTGGGAAAACACCTTTCTCACAAAATTTGCTTTGAAAAGGAGGCTCAGACCCTAAGCATAAGTGTGGATCTATAACCCACCAGACAAGACTGAGCTTTAACTGTGGGGCTGCACCAGCACAGGAGGAAGGGTGCCCTGCCTCCCGGCCTCTGCAAGCGCTCCAGTGTCAGTGTCAGTGTCCTGCTGCAGCCCCCTCCTGTCGCCTTCCCTCCCTCCCTCCCTCCCTCCCTCCCGCGTGGGTAGGAGCTGAGCCCACAGATGGCCTCCTTTGCTCCCCGACTCCGAGGCTGTGCAGAGGGTGCACCAAGTGCATGAGGCACACATGCAGCCTGAAGGAAGATGGATCAGGAGGGGAATATGTGCTCCGGCTGTGCTCTCACATTTGTTGCATAGGAGATGATGATGAATTTGATTAATAACCAAATCTTAAAGTTGGGAGTGCTTTAATTAATCTGTTTTTTATTTCATTAGGACTATCATTCAGTTAAGTATTTCAGAACATAATGTTTCATCTTTTTGTTAATATTTTCCTTTTTTCCTTTGTATTAACATTCTACAATCTCATAATTGTTTTTGACATTTATTCTTCTATTTCTTCCCTGTGGTCTTCTTCATTTCTCTTGTCAATTATCATTTTATACACATTATGAATCACTTCAGCATCTGCCCATTCCAAAACATTAATCATTCACATTTTTAATAAACAAGCATTTTTAAAGAGCTGTAATGATGAGGGTTTTTTAAGAACAGTGCATTAGATTTCCACTAGAAACTCCAATATTACTATATAGGGTACATATAGGACTGATAGACCTGAATTCTGGGGGATTTCAAGGGTCTTGTGTAGATAATGCAGAACCTGCAATAAAGAAAATTCTGCAAGGGCAGCTATCACATGGGAAAGTTATCACATAGTTGTCATATATCACACCATCTCTGAGTCTGTTCATCATACAGGAAAACAGCAAAGTTTTTTTGTCCTACTTTCACTGAGCTGTGATGATGGACTCTGTAGCTGGCTTATGTTCTTAGTTTAAAAAATCACAACAGAATGACATCTAGTGTCTAATTAAACACTGATTTGTCTCAGACCTATAAGGTCATTTAAGTTCTTAGTAGGAAAAAGGTTATACACCTGCACTTCATTGTGATCTGAGACCACATTCTCTCAGTAACAAAGGCAAATCCATCCTGCCACTAAAACATGTTGCTCTTTTTAGTACATTTGCTTGCTTCTTTGTGTGAGGCAAGAAAGTTGCTTCTGGTTTTGATCTTTTGGTTGTAGCACCTCTCCTATGCAGACAGAGAGAGAGCTGAGACTGGAGAATAGAAGGCTTCAAGGAGATCTTACAGCAGCCTTCTAGTACCTAAAAGGCCTACAAGAGAGATGGAGCAGGGCTTTTTTACATGGTTTTAAACTGAAAGAGTGTAAGTTTAGAGTAGATACTAGGAAGAATTTTTTACTTTGATGCACTGGAACAGTTTGCCTAGAAAAGCTGTAGAGGCCCCATCCCTGGAATTGTTTTAGGCCAGATTTGATGGCGCTCCAACCAGCCTGGTCTAATGGAAGGTCTCACTTCCCATGGCAGAGGGTATGGAATTAGCAGGTCTTTAAGGTCTCTTCAACTCAAATCATTCAGTGATTCCATGATTACCAGTGAACTATCGTTTTGCATTTGTTCAGGTTGCTACTTCTGCTTTTATAAGCAGCCTGACTGCCAAATGCAACTCTAAGGTACCTGATTTAATACAGAATCAGCCTGCAAGTGTTAACGTGGTGTTATTAATCAATGGCAGATCTCCTACTGATTCCAGTGATACCAGTAATGCTATTTCTTTTATAAAATGCACAGAAAATGGTTCTTTTATAAACAGAACCCTAACTACCATCAGTGCTGTTATCAGATACTGTGCATACGTACAAGTTGAATGCTAACAGCTTTTCCATTTCAGAGTTTTACCTGCTATTATTTATATATTAATTTCTCTAGGACTCTGTATCTGCCAGATATATATATACATGTATATGATAGCCACGGAAGCATCCTTTTCAGCTTAAGATGGAGCATGGCATTATTTTTACTCCTCTTTTACTTGTAGTTTTGGATCTACCTTTGCCATCCCTTTTCCGTTTGAGAGTGTTCCTCCATATCTTCCATCAAATTAGTATCTTAACTTCTGGTGCCTCAAGCACTCTTCATCTGACTCTGTCATTTATTGATTACATTATTTATGATGTTACTGATGCTCAGCTATAGCATTTATTCTCATTTTTCTTCCCAACTGCTTTCCCCCTAATCTAGTAAATAAGAGAAGCTTTGCCTTAATTTCA
Source organism: Bombycilla garrulus (assembly GCA_013400315.1). NCBI lineage: Eukaryota > Metazoa > Chordata > Aves > Passeriformes > Bombycillidae > Bombycilla > Bombycilla garrulus. The sequence continues at coordinate 313,777 of VXBU01000278.1, forward strand.
GCAATATATGGACTCTGGACAGCTTGCTCCAGATGACAAATCAATTGCACTACTCAATACCAATCACAGGGCTCTCCTTGCAGGCATTACAGCAGAAATCCTTATTGCTGTGTTGCACCCTTAGATGCTATCTGTTCAGTGATGTCAGCTATCTTTCACTATTCATTACTGCACACTGTCTGTGTGAAGACTCTCGAAATTATTTTTATAGTGACAGTGCACATAATATTTCCTCTGTTTTTCCCACAATGTTATATCTTAGTTCTCTAATTTTCCAGTAAATCTGCCCACAGCCCTTCTTTCTCCTCATAGACAAATTAATATGATTATGTAATTTATTTTCAATCACCTAACTAGCAAATCTAAGTGCAGTAATTAGTAATTAATTATTGAATTATGGCTGTTCAAACAGCACAAATATTAACAGTCGAATATTTAAATGTAAAGGCATTGTGTAAGGAAGAAAAAAAAATCTTCTCAAGGAAGAATTTGAGAACTGTGCTGTATTCTCAAGAAAATTCTGCATAGCATAAAATATTGTGCAATATTTTACCTTCATATTGACCCAAAATTGTCCAGGAGTAGGTAGGAATATCATCAATAAATTAATCCTTATTAAGGAAAGCGAAAGGATTATGTTCTCATCATTCAGGATGCTCACAAGAATTCTAAAAGTGCATGAGTCTGTTTGATTCATAGCATCATGGATTCTTTGTGTCTGTAGATCTGAGAAGCTTTTAAAATATTCTGAAAGGTCTTCGATGTAATTAGCAAGGATTTTGTACATCTGATTGAATATCAGATATGTTACCCACTATAATAATTGCATGAATAGTTATGAATACCTTGTTTATAAAAATAGAGAATGTGCCCATGTAAAAATTATATTTATTTCCCTGAAAAACTTTTTAAATTTGTAAAAGGCTGAATTCAAGTTAGGTTTTTGATGTAACTCTCAAGGAATTGCAGATTTGATTTTACACTTCCACATACCGCAGCCCCAAGCACACACACTTTTTTGGATAGACTTGATTTGTACTGTGCTAGACCCAGTCCTGTGGGTCCCATCTGTTTCTGGAATTAAATTACTTAATTTTAAAGCTCTTCTATGTAAGACTATGACATTACTTTCCAGAAGGTAATGATAAATAGCTTTGTAAAAAAAGGCAATTATACAAATCATAGATATGATTTTCAAAAATTGATGGCTTCCTGATCTGAGTTCTGTTGTCTCAGGAGCAATTGTGAAAAGGTTAAAAATTAATTGTATATTTACAAAGAATTGAATGAAATCCAGTAATTCTGCCTATTGCAAAAGACAAACTCTTCCAGAGCTGCATAAACGTCACTAGAACAGCTTTTCCAGAAGAATGGCCCAGAAAATAAAAGCAAACACAGATGTATTGAACAATATTGTATAAAATGGTGCATCTTTTAGAAGATAGGCAACATTGTAGCCTAAAAATTTTAAATTGGCTAAAAATAATTTTTATTGTTCCACTGTTTTTAATCAAAATTGGCCTCATTTTTTAGAACAGAAGTCATTACGTAGTTCTCCATGTAAATTATTAGCTCTGTATCCAATTGGTCCTATAGAAGATCCGCCTCAAATCTATGTAAACTTTTTCATTAAATGATCCATAAAAAGTTCCTGATTAAATACTAGTTAATACCTACTGCAATTTTGCAAATTATAGCAGTAAACATTAACCAGTGGCCACCAAAACCATAATGACAAAGGAAGAGTTAAGGAGAATAAAACACAGGATCTCCAAAATCTCATTTGAGTTTTGTGCATACTAGATGAAATATTCACTTTGGCACCATTGTCAGTATACTAATTTTTGTGCAAGTCTAAGGCTGAATAGCCAGATAATTCTTGTTTTCAAAAATTAAATACTAAGTTATAAAATTTACATTGACTCTCAGAATAGCAAAGACATATTGTGAAAGCTGTATGTTTTGATGTATAAGCAAAGAAAGAAGGGATGTGATTGTATTTCTGCTTTGCTTTGGAAATACTTCAAAATTTCCTTGAGTTTCTTGATATTTTGCCCTCAGGTGATAGAACTGAGGGGAGAAAATGACCATAATCCTGACATATATCACATTTCCTTCATTATTTTCTTAGGCCGTTAAAGAAGGAAGATTTTCACAAAATAGAAAACACAATGGGAATCTTCATGAGGAAAAAAAATTCAAAGAAAAATAAAACAAAAATAACCCAAACAAAAACTCACTGTGAAGAATAATTTTAATTTTTACAGCCTTAACAATATGCCATTAACTCAGAAGACAAAACTGCAAGCAAGTCATACAAGGCTTTTATTGTCAAGGTATGAAGTGAAGCAGGGAAATATTAAATTTCAAACTGCATTCACTTTCAACTAAAGATTTGGCAGAAAATGCTTTTTTAAATAGTGGTTATCCTTAACTGTCAAAATGCTGCTTACGTGCTGTCTGGAAAAATTATCATTCATATTCATTTGTCAGTACTTCTCCCACTCTTCACAGTCAGGCAATGTTAAAATTCAAGTCAAATTTGGGTTTTTGTCAATGATATTTATTGCTCCTAAATACTAATATGTAGACAAACATTCCCTGTTTCTTAATGCTGCTTGCACACATTGCTACGCTGTATTTCACAATAACCCTTTACAATTTCTGTGTGAAGAGTTATGTTTGGGGGAGGAATAGTATCTTCTGTTAGGAAGGAGACAGTAGATGTCTTTTTGGTCTTTCAATTTAGTGATTTACATTATTTTTATGACATGCTACATCAAAGAAAGCTATTCTACAAAAGCTTGACCATAACATTCCAGAGAGTTTGCTTTGCATAATGTATCTCCATTAGGGTTTCCATATAAGTTGACAGCATGACAGTTAAATCTCTTCATGCATTTCTATCACTCCACATAATAAAATGTTAAATTTCCGGTGCACACTGAAGTAAAATATGTACAATATGTAACACAAAATCAAGACATGCACAACCAGAGCAGGACAATATTCTACAAACAGGAATAGTTGGTATCAGACTGAAATCTAGAAATTACAGTTTCCTAGGTATAATAGTTTCATTAAAATGTTCAAACAGTGTCTCCAAAGCTAATTTTCTTTCCAAAGTACCCATGCATAGAAAGTACAGCAATAAGACATCCCCCTGCTATGCCTTTCTGAATAGCAGATTAACTGCAGAACTAGAATGATGTCAATTTGTTTCAAAATATTGCAGCAAAGCTTTTGAATGGATGAGCAATTACTAACAGAGGGTGCAATTATAACCGAGTCACAGGGAATGCTTTAATATGGTTCTTCTCCCATGTACAAGGAATAACAAGAAAATGTAATGAAAGAGGAATAATGAGACAGCTGGCTTTGACAGCACCTTGGCAGCCGTCACTAGGAAAATAAGTGCATTAGTTCAGTGGGGTCCATTCTTCAAGACATCTAAAGAGAGATGAAGAAAAAGCATCTTGTCAGAGAGTAGCCGAAAGCTACCACTAACAGTGGCAGCATAAGATTTACTTGAATCAAAACAAAATTTAGGTTTTTTTACTCTAATTAACACCAAAAAAGACAGTAATTTGTGCAGTTTTTACCAGACCATCTTTGCCTTTTTTTTTTCTTTTTCTCATCTTATCCCAGATCTCCAACCTGTTTTTTAACTCTTTGAAGATGAAATAAAAATATACCTGTGACCTCTCTATTCCACAAGCTCACTCAACAATTCACTCTTTTGTTTCTGAATGAAATTTTTACAAAGTGCTTTTTGCCATTTGTCACATTAAGGGGGCTTAACACTATTTCTGCACTTAAATAGGTCCTGCCTGGAGCCAGCTGGTCTGCCTAGGCAGGCTTGGGAGGAAGAAAATTAAGTTTAAGAAGCAATGGGCTAAATTCTCCTTTCAATTATCCATTGTAACCTTATTACATACAAAATCAATGATACAATGTGCTCCCATGTTTTGCTAGTAGAATCAATATAATTGTCCTTATGGTATTCAAATGCTACAAACACAGCAAATGTTTTTATTAAAGATAGAGAACTGCAACAGACCCCCAAACAAAGAAGCTTTATCTACTTTGGCAGACTACTGCCAAAGTTCTTTTTTTTTTTTTCTATTTTTGAACAATGTTCTTAAATTACCAAAAGCTGGAAGAAACAAAACAATGAGATCAAACTGCGCTATTCCCAGTTCTGGTCTCCTCAGTACAAGAAGAGTATAACAAAGGGTCACTAAGATGACTGAAGGACTGAAGCATCTCTTCTATGAGGCATAGCTGAGACGCCTGGGGCTGCTTAGTCAGGAGAAGAGAAGGTGACCATGTTATTGTATAAATTCCTGGAGTAAAGGTGCAAAGGAGACAGAGTCAGGCCCTTTTTGGTGGTGAGCAGCCAGAGACAATGGGCTCAAACTGAAACATTGGAGGTTCCCTTTGAACACTATGAAAGGCTTCTTACTGTGATATTGGCTGATCACTGGTTATCCAGGGGCATTGTGGTGCTTCCATCCTTGCATATGTCCAAAAGCCATCTGGACATGTTCCTGGGCAGCTGACTCCTGACGGCCCTGCTTGAAAAGGGGCATTGGTGCAGGTGACCTGGAAATATCCCTTCCAACCGTGACTATTCTGTGATCTGGTGATTCTCTGAAACCACCACGATTCTGTGGCAATTCACATACTTGCTATAAAACCTTGTGGCGAAAAAAAAAAGGTTGAACAAAGGTAGGCAACAGCACAAGCTGTTTCTTCACACTATTTCCACACCTACTAAGTAATACAGTTTCTTCAGAGTGCTCCTGTCTAAATAACTCAGGAGAAGGAAGGTATTAGCATACCTAAGCTGGTAGTATATTTTAGATTCGAAGACTTTTCTTGTAGGTTTTTGGGAGTTTCTAACAGGCTTGCAGTGATCTACAAACATGAAATAAATCTATTAAAATGTATTCCACCTTTATTTATGATTTTTTTTCCCTAAGGTACAGATAATTGAATTGGAATCGTTGATCAGTACCACTGTTCATAAAAGTGCTAATCCCTGTCCACTCAGCTATAATAAACTACAATCATCAGGTTTCAGAGCTCCAATGCAGCATTCAGCTGTTCTTTGTCTTGTAAGAAATGTCAAATAGACCTTTCCCATCCAAATATTGGGTATCAAAGTTAAGGTTTGTTTGGGCAGAAGCTACAGCATCAGGTGCATAGCACTATTGGCATATATGTACGTAACAGAAATTGCCCTCTTTATTACCATCAGGAAGTATGCCTTTTGACTTTCTCACATACGTATGTTTCTGTCCTCTTTATTGCTACTTAGTATTGCTATTTGTACTATTTGCATGAGCAAGAAATATTATTTTACTATTAAACCTATAGTTTTTATACTATAATGATGTCTAAGAATACGAGACAGACCATTACGATTCTGCTACAGATTCTAGAACTGTAGGACTAAAATATAGTCACGCTCCTGAAAAGCTTTAAAAAGTCTTTCTGTTTCTTTCTGCTTTTGTGTCATAATCCACACTTACTTCTCACTTCATAGAATAAGAAATATATTCTCAAAGTGCGCATAACTATTGAGGAAATCTAGAGGCAGAATTAAAACACAAAGACATTTTCTTTCATATTTCATCAGCAACCAATTGTTATAGCACATACATCCCAGAGCAATCCAAACAGGAAATTAGGTCTTCTGGCTTCCTCCACCATTTTTCAGAAGAGTCTGTGCATGAGAAGATAGCCTACTTCCTAGACTATATTAACACATGATAATTATATTTTCAAAGCAAAAAGGAGCACATGTCCTTTGTAGTCTTTGATGATAACTTTAAATTGCACTCATTGCTTTACAGCAAGCATCTCACTCTAATGAAAAATAAAGTTATAATGCTGAATAATTGTTCACTGCCTTCCAACTTCAAAGTGCTTTGTAAATATGACCTAATTCATCAAAATTTTAGGTACTCAAGGGAATTGGGTACACAACAAGAAGAGATAGGAAAAGCAAGGCAGACTGGGCTAATGGTCAAATTCTGTAATTTTTTGCGCAAGCATATCCTTGTTCAGGATTTTCCTTAAACAACAAATGATTCTAAGAAAATTAGATAATTTTTTTCTAAATCACAAATTGTAGCTAAACATGCAGTACAGCTGTCATTGATGTGTTCGGTGTTTGGCAATAATGTGTTCAGAAATCTCCATAACTCTGCACAAAACCATAGAATAAGGACAGTGTGCCAGGCCCCCAGATACTGCACATAGCAGACGTAAATTCCTCCCTCCACATCATAAAGCCAGCAAGCTTCTTAAAGAGTTCTGCTACCAGTTTTGGCTTGCTTATGTCTTCCTATGAGAAGATTTGACATTGTATATGGGCCCCTTATGGAATCCATTCCTTTATGGAACCCAGGAATACAGTGAATCTGTGGCTTTGAATCCAAGCACATCCATCTAAAGGAAATAATATTATTCCTTAAGGTATAACTACACCACAGAGGAAGCATTGTTTCCATTATTTGTTCATCTCCCTCTATAACTTTATATGATCAGTGGAAACATGAATGAAAATACCAAATTTTTCAATAGATGAATGCTGAAGTCAACGCTGAATCACATTTGCTGTCAGTCTCTTTTTCTAAACCCCAGTCAATACACAACAACAAATGCATGGTTTTAAGCTATTTTAATTGTGGAAGGATATAATGAACTTATGTGAATAGATACTTTATAGTGGCATATATAAATGTTAAGATATCTATATCTATATATCTNGAAAGAAAGAAAGAAAGAAAGAAAGAAAGAAAGAAAGAAAGAAAGAAAGAAAGAAAGAAAGAAAGAAAGAAAGAAAGAAAGAAAGAAAGAAAGAAAGAAAGAAAGAAAGAAAGAAAGAAAGAAAGAAAGAAAGAAAGAAAGAAAGAAAGAAAGAAAGAAAGAAAGAAAGAAAGAAAGAAAGAAAGAAAGAAAGAAAGAAAGAAAGAAAGAAAGAAAGAAAGAAAGAAAGAAAGAAAGAAAGAAAGAAAGAAAGAAAGAAAGAAAGAAAGAAAGAAAGAAAGAAAGAAAGAAAGAAAGAAAGAAAGAAAGAAAGAAAGAATATTACCTCATTTATCTCTTTTCTGCTAAATGTCCTCATAACACTTGGAGAAAATATAGCATCACCTAACTCAGAGGAATTATCCCACAGTTTGCCAGGAGTAGCTAAGCCAATAAATAGCTGGAAATATGCAGGAAAAATGAATGGGAAAAATTACATCCAGCTTTGAATGGGAATTATCTAAACTAAACCATCCCTTGTGTGGGATGTTCTCACCCTTAAATTGGATTAATGACTATGACCATAAACAAAGCAATTGTATTGTATTCTAATCTAAAAGAAAAGCATGTATTACTACTGTAAAGCACTTTTCAAATGAAAGTTTGGCCACTAGAGCCCTGGCATTTTCTGCATATAGCACAACACATTCTGGGCACCTTCACTAGTGCTTTTGCCATTTTATGCTGGTACAGCACTTGAGCATTTCTGTGAACGTTCATTGGCCAAGAAGAAATGAAACTGCATTTTCATTTACCAAAAATATGTGTGGGGAATGAGATAAACCAGTCCAGAAAATGCTAGAATGAGTGCTAGAAGGCATCCCAAGGGCTTCTCCTTCCAGGGAACTAGATAAACAGCAGTATTAGGCTTATAATAATGTGATGTCTCTGTTAGTTTCGATAATGCCATATTTTACTCTGCTTGTAGTTCATTTTATGTGTTTAATGAGCTCAGATGTAAGTAGATCAATAGAACATACTGTGTAAGTAAATCTGTAGTAGTTAAAAGGTCAAAGTTTGGATCTAATCAGAAAAAAAGCCCATACCACTCTTTAAAATGGCCATATGGTAGTATATCTATCTACTGTATGTGTCTGACTATCCTGCCAGCTTCCCTGAAGCAGGGAAGACCCCCTTGTCACCTGAATCATCCCATTAAACTGGCCATATTGTGCAGGGAAACAAGCAGGTTTATGAAAGTTGTAGGATAATGTCACTGTTCTGCAGATTCCATTTACAACCCAGAAATTACAAGAAACAAATGCCTGATCTGCTAATTCAGATCAATTGCAAGCACACCACATTTGGTAGCACGGACTCAAGAGCAATCCTCAGCCCACGGTACTTTGAAGTGGTGTGGAAGAGCGACCACCAGCAGAGTGAGACAAAGTCTTCCCAGTTCTCTGTATCCCCAAAGTATGATCATCCTCTGGATCTGCTCCAGCTGGTAAGAGGGAGGAATGCAGTGAGGGCTCTGCAGTGGCTGGCTACATGGGTTGCTCACTGCTGGGTTCAGGCAGGGGTGGTGGAGAGCTACTGCCATCACAGTACCTGATCATAGGAGAAGGAGCCTGGGTGCCTGAGATGCGTGGGAGAGGAGTCACCAAGTTCCTGCCATGCATGAGGCTGAGGAGCACACTGTCCTGAAACACCACTTTCACAGGCAATAAGTTTCTTGAACAAAATTACCCCTAAATTAGCAGGCACCTATTTATTACTAATAGAGTTAGGAATGAGAAAGAAAGCTCCAAAGTCTATGCCATAAAACAGAGTATAAAGCCGTATCCCCAAAAAAACAAACAAACAAACCCCACAAACAAGCAAACCAACAAAAAACCAAACATAACAAGCACCAAACCAAAATAAAAACATTTCACATAATTAAGACCTGCTATTATTTGGTAGTGGTTTGGGTTTGGCTGGAGGGAACATGTGCTTGGTTTTTTATTTAATGCACAGATTTATCTCAGTGGTAATGTTCTCATGATATTTTTTGCAGAGGAAATCAATTGAAATGGCTTACTTATATGGTTTTCTTGTTCCTGCTGAAATGGAAACCCAATCATTCCAATGCTGTGCTAATATGTGTAAGCCATAAAATTACCCTGGCTGGGGACTACAGCTTGAACTAACTGAAACAGACAGCAGGCTGCTTTCATTACCCACCCTAAGTGAAACTAGAATAATGAGAAGCAAGAGTAAAAAGTGAAAAGTAAATTAGGAACTGATTGTTAGCCATATAAAAACAACAGTCACATACAATATACTTTACCAAACAAAGATTTGCAAAAGCAGCAGATTTAAAGATAATAATTTATTATTAAATTAATACAGGAGAGAAGATATTAATAGAGAAATCTAAGGTGTAGCTAATTAGTGCAGTCTTGATAGTGTTTATTTAAATATGGCTACTGTTTACCTTATTGTGCTTTTTTTCCTTTTTCAATGCTTTTCCTGATAACAGACATTTTTTTTTTACATTGAATACAAATTTTAGGGAAATTATCTATGACTCTAATGTGCATTATGCCAAGAACATACTAAATTTTATTTAATTGCTCTTAATAAATCAAACAAGGTCATCAGGAAGTGTAGGAAAAAGGATAATAAGAGAAAAATCCATCCAAAATGATCCAATCAATTACTATTCATCAATCACACAGCTGGGAGTAAATTTGTACTATTTGGCTCAGGGTAACATTTGCTTAAGCACTATCCACATGCTTAGTATAACCCATGCTCAAAAGCTTTGTTGAACCAATGTTTAGAGACACAAAACTGAACCATGGTATTAGTCTTCCCTATTCCTATTCATGCAGAATTCCTCCAAAATATTAACTAGTTGCCAAAGCTATGCCTAAATATGGAATTTGATACTAAAGCAAATCCAGTTTTGAAACATCTTGTTAGGTCAAAACCATCATGGATTCATGATGCAAACCATTGATCATGTGGAAACGCCAGCTGCTGATTCAAAGTAGTGCAAAGCAGGGCTTTTTGGGGAATTTGCTTTACACTGGCAAGCTTGAGACTGCTCAAATACTGTCTGTCCACTGCTGCCCAGCAAAAACCACATGAAAGTGAGAGGTCAATATAAACTCTGTATATGTGTTCTGGCTAATTTGCAAGAAACAAAATTGTGTGTCCATTCCTCAGATGAAATTAGCACTCCTGGGTCACCCAGTAGCACACAGATCAGGTATTAACAATAGTGGAATGAGAGCCTAATTACATTTACAGTAAAATGAGTATATTAATAGTTCTCACCACAGCCAGAGTATAGAGAGAATTAATTCAAATTGCTGAAAATCCCAGAGGAGCTTTATCTCATTCTATCGTGTAAAATTCAACAAAGTAGTAATATTCCGCAACTTATTTTTTGTATTTTGAAATTGTCTTAATGATATATATCAATACTTTTGTTCACACTATACAAGCAGAAGATAACAGTAGAAATTAAACTACAAAATCCTAAATAATATACCTCATTTCAATATCGTTGAAACTACAGTTCAAAATGTCTTCTATTCAAATGATTTAATAGAGAAGGATTCTTGGTCAAATTTCAAAACTTACCTCAGCAGGAACAAAAAATCACCTACTAGACACTCCCGGAAACATCAGAAACATTACTTAATTCAATCCATGAACTGATTGGAAACTTTTAAAGTTATTAATGTAAGCAGAAATGTTTTACTGAAAACTATTGGTAAGGGAAAATGCAGACTTTCTTTCCATATTTGGAAGATAAAAAAATTGACAGACACAATTATCCTGTTTTTTCTAGGCACCTTTGTGGGAGGATGAGCTACCCAACCCAACATCAGAAGCTGAAAACTAATGACTTGATGCAACTGCCATTTTCTCATTTCCCTTTCATCCCATTACATGAAACTACCTGGTTGCTATTATGTTAAGTAGATTCCATATCCTTGTAAGTGCAAGATGCCTGAATCTCTTCAAGAACTGCCTTCCCTTTCTGCATCATAATAAGAACCACAACATCAAAGCTCCACCCCTCGTTTCAAGTGTAGAGCTTCTCGAAGTCAAACCTCCATTTGTTTCCAAGGTAACAAATAGAAATTCAACTCCAGCCTGTTTCTGGCTTTACAAGTAAAAATTAACCAAGTGATGGACATATGTGCCTTGCTTTAACTGAATATTTGTCAAAATTTAATGATTGGACCAAGTGGAATGGAAAAACAAAAATAAATGCATTTAAAATAAAGAGAAAAATTTTGAATAAATAATATCAACAAAAGATTATAAATGCTAAGACATATTTACATTCGTGGCTCTATTTCTGTCAAAAGCATACATAATTTAATGAACCAATTTAGAAATTGCATTGCCTTTTTTTTAGTCTTTAGGATAAATATGGGCTCTACTTTAATGACTTGTGTGTATTGGACTCACTGGCTAACAGTACGACAAAACACCTTACCATGCATTTTGCAGTATTAAAGTTGGGTAAAGTATATTTTTCGTTACTGTTCCCCATTTAAAAGCCTTTTCAAGAATAGACCATATTACAACTTACAGACAGTGACTTCAACTTGGAGGGAAGCAATAAACTAATCAGGGTCAGAATAGAAGCACAGATCTTGCAGCAGCCCTTGGGACAGAAGCATTTTCTGTGGAACTGAAAACTGCAAGTTACAGTCTTGGGAAATTGAAATATATGCCCAGACAGAACTGAGAGGAATAAATATGATTGCAAATTGTTCATTATGATTCTGATAATAATTATTTGATCGTGATTCTGATCTCCATCTTTCCCACCCAAAGCAACCTACAATTTTCCTTCACAGATTTTGTTTAAAGCTTGATATAGGTACCAGCAACTCATATGCAGCATTTCCCAGTCAACCTACTTCTGACAGTAATTTTAAGAACTTTGTCTGGTGGATCACTGGGTCACATATTCCAAATTCATTTCAGTGTCTTCTCCCACACAGATTTAGGAAACCTGATTTTTTTTCCCTGAAAGAAAGCATAAAGAAATGCAAGCCTCAAAGTTACTTTTGATTCTGATGCCTGTGAAAGGCTACCTGGAACAGAGGCTAGCCAATGTTAAAGGAATAAAGTAGGTATTTATTAAAAGGCCGTCAAAGGATACACCTTGCACAGTACAAGAGCCCACCCAAGATGGATGGAGGTCACGAGATTTCACACTTTCAGAAGTTTTGTTCTATTTACATATTGGGGTCAATTGTCAAATTACAGCTTCAGGTTATAAAGTCCCATCCTCTCAGACTGCTCTTCTCAATTCACCGTTATTTATATTTCTTGAGGCTGAAGTTGCAATGGTGTCCTTGGTTCTCAAGATGGAAAAGGAAGGTTTTGTCTAACTCAACTGTGAGGAGAGCTTGCTAACACTTTATATGAAGTTCAGAGTTATATACTAATGCAGTGCATTAGTAATATGAAAGTGCATTAGTAATGGAAAATATGAAAGCTAAAACTTAAGGCATAATTTCCTCTCTTTAGAGGCTGACAAGGCCTTGTCAAGCCTCTATTCTAAATATCTACTAATAATAGGTATTTAATAACAGATAAGTATCTAACAATAGTAACAATAATAACTAATAATAACAATAAATAACAATAATAAACATCTAACAACAGTATGTAACAATAGATAAATAACAGTAAATGAACATCTAACAATAGATAAATATCTAATAACAGTAAATATCTAACAGTAAATATCTATGAATAGATAAATATCTAACAGTAAATAACAAACAACAATAATAATCAATAATGATCAGTAATAAATATTTAACAGTAGTAATGTCTTGCACAGTCAGGTATCATGCAAAGAAGCATAATGATTATTATGAACAGTCTTTTAGGCACAGGAGAAGAATATTTCTGTCCTTGAAATTTTGCTTGCTACTTTCCCTGTATTTTTTGTTTGAACCACTTCAGCAAAGAAAACAAGTAACTAAAACCAATTTTAATCAAATAAATCAGAATTATACTCTTAACATCACTCATCCTTTGGGTAACTCCAGCAAACAACTCATTTACACATATAACCCATGAACCTGTTTGTGCATGAAGATGGAGCTATACAAATCTACTCATATTTAATGACACATAAAGAGAAAAATAATCTGAACAGTAATAGACCAGATAAATAAGATATAAATTGCAAGCTGCATCAAGTAGAATGGGCTTCTGAAGAGAAACATCTAAAGAAATTCCACTTATTCAACAACATTTTTCTCATTTAAGTATCCCTCTCTCAAATCTTCAGCTATTATTTTCTTGCCCTTCCTCAGAATTAAAAGGACTATTCAAGATCTTATACTCAAGAGCTTATACATTTTTATACCTAAAACTGATTGTTCTGACTTTTGGCAGGAATCTTTGGTCAAACACCCTGGAAATTGATTCTAGAGAACTCTGCTTGAAAACTTCAGCTGCAGCCCGAAGAAAATTATTTCCTTCAAATTCCTGCTACATCCAAAGTAAAGGCTGGCTGAAAAAAGAATACAACAAACCAATTTAACAAAAAATGTCCAACAGAGAAAAATTTTGCCTGCTAGGACTGCTTAGCCAAACAAGCATGTCTACTAAATATTTCAGTGCCATTTCATCTCTCCTTCCAACCTCAGGTATGACCAACTTTAATAACTGAAACTATTTTGTTAGAAAAACTGTTGCACATAAGTATAAATTTTATTGTTTCCTTGCCCTTTTAAACTTGTGTGCATATTCAGTTTTCTTAAAGTGCGTATTATCATCAGAATAAGAAGACATTAAGCTGTGTTGAAGCAGTTTTTGTTAGGCACTTATGTGTGCAGAAAAAGGTGCAGTCTTAGCAGCATGACATGCAATTTGGTTATGTGAGGTGAAAAAATCTGAACAGGTCTTTGTCAGCTCATTTGGAAGCCTCACAGCAGCCTGTCTTCATACAGACTCATCTGAAAGGATACCGTGCATGACTGCATGTCTTTGTTCCTAAATTATCAAGGTATAAGCTGTTTCTGTAGATTTTTGGTACTTGCAAACTAAAGCCAAAGTAAAATTAAAGTAGTAGTTCCAAGTATTGGGGAGCTTGCTAGCTCCCTGGGGGGGCCCATAGGCACTGGACTGTGGTAGCACAAAATTCCTTTTCAGTCAAAAGCCAGGCTGAGAAGCAGAGAAGTTCAACTCAGTCCAACAACGATCCTGAAATGACAAAGAGGGACCAACACTCCCAGAAGCACAGCTGTTCCCTAACTGCCTGCAGGTCCCAGTGTAAGAAACTAAGCAGTTTGCTATACATAAGAGGACACTGTGCTGTCATCTTCCTGCTTTCATTCACTAAAGTCAAGAAAGCTTTTTTACAAGGTGAGATTATATACATAAATTGCAGACAGAGGGGAAAAATAGATGTAACATATGTGTTTTTAAACACTTTACAAATAATATTCCCTTTCTGTGTTATTTACCAGAACATTTTCTCCCTGTCCCATCTTTAGCTAAACAGGAGGTGAAACAAAAAAAGGAGGGACTGTTGGCCTACTGATCAAAAAAACCTGTGGGCACAGGTGTCACGTTTATTGTTTCTATTTCCTCGGCTGGGTAGTAAAAACAAGTAATTTTACAACTGGGGATTTCAAATATAATATTGTTTACGTGTTCTTCCTGAGATGATTTATTTTTCTGCTTTCTATTTTGAATGGATTTTATCTCTATATCTTTGAGAGATGATATAGCTCCACAGGTATTTTCCACTTCCAAGCAAAGTCTGTTTAAATGGATTTTGTAAGCCTGTGTTATATACAGCTTCAATTGTCAAGAAAAGAATGTATATCAAAACATGATTAGAATAATTTTTCAAACAGTTCTAAGTGAAAGTTCTGAGCTTATAAGTTCTAAAATAGTATCTAACAGAAAAGAAGAGTTTCTGTGTTTTTATGGAAGATGAGCACAGAAGTAAGATGACTGATTACAATTGTTTTAAGAGTGCCACTCCAAATATTAGCAGGGTGTATTAAAAATGTTGAAGTCAAGAATTTCCTTCTAAGAAATTCAGCAGAAACCTATTTCACCATAACCACTGGGTCACTTTCTTTGAAATAAGCAGAGGATTAATTATGTACGTATACATATTTACATTACATTTGTGTAAAAATGATAAGGGATCAGATCTAAGCTTGAGACCTTTATAATATACATATTGCCTCTTTAATTCTGTAAACATTAAAACATTTTTGGCTGGAATTAGTATAACTTATTCTCCATTCTATATGAACTTTCTGCTGTTTTCCTTAAAAATAGCATTTGGAGTGTGTAGAAGGTTAATGTCACTCATGTTTATATCACATAATCAAAGTATCAACCATGCCTACCCTGCAAAACAGTGTGGCACATGTACACTGCTTTCAGTACTCAAATTCCCTCTACCTAGCACTATGGTATCCAAAAGGTGTGTAAACACCTCAAATGGGAAGTAAAGATGAACTAAACAAATATTGTGTTTTGACATACAGACTTCCTTGTGGGAAAGAAGACCTTGCTCTCAGGTCCATTAATATCAATATATGGTATTAATATCAACTTATTAGATTAATACTGAGAGATAGAGAGATGGAATTATATTAATTGTGCAACCATTTCAGTACTCAGTATACCCCTAGGATTGAGGCCTGATGCCCTAATTTAAGGAAGCAGCTAGAGGGACCTGCTTCAAACTCCCCTGTAAGGTTATGTCTTGCAAAATTTCAGGATTTTTATATTAGTTTTGCAACAAAGATAGACCCAGTTCAGTCACATACTATATATCAATTTCTTACAAATACTCATTTGAAGATATGACTTGGAAGGGCTGAGGAGGTAGGAAGAAGAAGAGAACAAGGATGATCTGCTCATCAGTAATGAGGAGAAAATGTCAAGCCAGGGGAGTTGTCCACACTTCCATAAATAAGGTATTAATCAAAAGGTACCCTCAACTACCCAACCAGATTTTGTGCTATGGAGACAAAACACAAAGCTTCTCCACAAACCTTGCGTCATCTCCCATGTTCCCTGGTCCTTCGTCAGAGTCTTGTCCAAAACCCATTTCTCAGCAATCTGACTTCCAAAGATAAAAAAAAATCCAAAATGGTTTATACAGGGCAATTTGATTCTTTGCCCTTCACTATGAGAAGCTGGAAGTCACTTGAGCATGAAAAGGAGCATGGTGTGTCTGTAGCACATCTCATTGCTCCACCTGAAACACATTTTCAGTTCTCTTCACCCAAGTAGAAAAATGGGCTTCAAAGGGATCAGGATCAGACAGAGCAGGTGGTCTTACACTTAGATGTAAAAACCTGAACAAATACCTGGACGTAAAAGGAATTCCATAAAGGGACCATTTTAGAGTGCAATAGACTTAAATTTCATGACTTCTGATTTTCATTAGTCATGTGCACCCTTTGTAGTTACAAATGAAGATTTATAGGAAAAATATTTCTAAACAAAAAGCAATCAGATGGGTGGGATAATTTAATATTGAATTTTTCCCTGTCTTCACAACTCCAAAGGCATAAAGCTCAGCTTTTCTTTTAAAGTGAGTAACTGTTCATTTCAAACTGTTTTGGACTGAATTAGTCTACTGTAATTTGAAGTAGAAGTTATATTCTAAAGTTCTCAGATAACTAACTGTTTAATTAAAATGAAAATGACGTGATTTTGATATTCTGTTACAACAAATGAAGCCTCTGATATTTTGTATTACATTTTCATTTTAAAGTCTAAAAATGACTGTATTAAAAAGAGAATTACGGGTGTGGTAAAAAAAATAAAATCATTTCATAAGCCTCCCTTAATCAAAATGCAAAATCTGGCAACAAAATGTCCATGTGGAGTGTTTGCTTTATAAACTTCTGGGAAAAGGTTTACAATGTTAATATCTCAAAATGAACACTTTTGTAGAGTTTCTCTATCATTAATAAGTTTGGCATTTTAATCTAAAACATGAAGGAAACATTTTTATTCCTAAAAATAAGTAGATAGAATATTGTGAGTGGCTCAAGAAAATAAATTAGATATTTTTAATGGCGTGATGTCTGAAATCATGAATATCATAGTCAAGAACGACCGTGCAGGATCTGCCACATTACATGTGAAAGGCAAACTAAATGCATCTGGTTTGACCGTGAGATACCCTAGAGTATCCACAGTGCATGCTCCAATTTTTAGGGGTTTTTTGCCTTATTTCTTACTCCTTAGCAATTTTGGTGACTGATAACTGTTTACATCCCATTGGCATGCCCTATTGTGACAATTTCTATTACCAGAAGTTATGGTGACTCCTCTGGCCAAAAGCTGCTTATCTGCCTAGGTTTTCATTCTGAATCCATCTCTATACTATTTCTGTGCCCACTACAACCCCACGGATGGCAGAACGAGTGTTACCAGGCAAGGGGAAGGCGGAAGCACTGACTCTATTTCCAGATGCTTCCCTTGCTGCCACACTGGCAGATGGAGCAAGCAGGGCTTGCCTGCCAAACATGGCATAACTCTACTCTTAGCTCAAGCAAGATCTTGGCTATGCTGAAACCTGTGGCATGTTGCCCATCCCCTTCAGCAGAGCCCGGCTTCTGCAGTGGTGATGGGGAAGCACAAGACAGTTTGGTTAAGTGAGGAGGGCGCTGTGTGAAGGAAGCAGAGGTGCCACCATGCATGTGGGAGAGGAGAGGCTCTGAAGGAAGCCAGAAAGCAACAGGTCGTAGGTTGTTGGTCTCCCTTGATGTGGTGTATAAAGATGGATGATACTCACAACATTACTGAAATTATTTATTGACCAGAGAAGGAAAAACAGCACAGTCACCATTCTATTCTTCTTTATTATCTTACGCAATTTATTCTTACGCCTAACCTGAGCCCTGTAACATTTCATCACCGTACTCTTTGGTCCTCTTTACCCCAGCATCTTTCTTATTATGTGTCATCCTCATTCATCTTGTCATATTTGAAATTTAAAGGGTAAGATTTCTTGGAACAAAGACGCATCTCACTGAAACTCCTGAAAAGTGTTTCCAGCACATCCTTTGAATGTAAAATGGATTCAACACAATTTTACTTTCATTGTTCTATTCCTATAGAAAGAGATAGAATTAGGTTCCCCAGAATCTAGTACTCTCAAGACGTTTTTGGACCCTTTACGTTATGCAGCATTTCTTTGATTTTGAGATTGTAGATTTTAAAAAGAGCAATTAAGACAAACAGTTTTGGGTTTTTTTTCCCCAAAAATGTATGTTCCATCGTCCATCATCATATCAGAAACCATAGTACATACCATCATCAGCTCTTCCTTGGTGGGACACTAAGGAGCCGCTTGCCATCTGCCACCTGGTTCATGTCCCCTGCCTTAATATCGGCCCTCAACTCTTTGGTTTCTATTTCTTAACTTTTAGTTTTAATGTGACGTGTCTCAACAAAAAGGTTTAAACCATCAAAACCCTCATTTTGTCAATTTTTCTTCCTTTGGATGATATCTGGATTCACCCTCACAAAGAGTGATGAAGAGGTTATGACCTACAGACCTGTCCAAAAGCAAGAGTAACTGTACCCATGCCTTGGCTAACCTCCAGAGGCCATGGAGAGCTGGACACCAATTTTTTTCTGTAGAAACCTCTAACTTTCTTGAAGACTAGATACCATGCTTGTTAACTTACTAGTGTAAACTCAGCTCATCTCCTGTCATTACTTTTCTATCAAGCTTGACATTTCTGGGCATTTTGATGTCCTTTCCCTAATCTGTTTTAAATGTAATTTGTTTCACACCATTCATTGCATCATATGTTTTATACTTCAATGCAGACTCCCTAGGGCAGATGTTAGCATCCCAACTAGAACAGTTTGCTGAACTGCAGGTTTATTTCTCAAACCTAGGACTATGTTTATTGCCAGTCACCCTACTGATCTAGTCTTAAAATAATTTGCCAGTGGAGATCACTTCCTGCTTATCTGGACTTCCTGGACAGCACTCTTCCCAAACTGGCTTTCTCAGGAAGTAGATCTCTCAGCTTCTGGCCCCAAAGCTGCAGTGTGCCTTTTCCATGCTGTAGGTAGTGACGTCTTCCCAAGCAGATTTTTACTTATCCCTATGACTGCCCTGGCACTTTAGAAATAAAGAAAAGCTTCAGAGGGTACTGACAAACTTTACATGCACAGCAATAACATTTAAACACATATTAATTCACACACAGGAATTCAAAAAATATTAGTACTTGAAAATAAATTAATAGAAAACTTGCAGCCTCTGATATTTTCCATGCACTTAGATGACCACATTAACATTAAAGAACAGGGTTAAGTCTGGCACCTGTCAGTATAGAAGGAAAATTCTACAAAAGAAGAGGGAGATGAAATGTCATGAAGTAGCATAGGTGATGATGGGATTTTGGTAAAGTTTTTTCTTATTCCTTGAGTGTAACTCCCTAAATTGCTGCTGAATTGCAAGGATGGCAAGAAGTTTGCAGATAAACTTGGTCACGTAAGTTTTTACTAAATCTAATAGATCCTTCTCCTACTTAGTATTATATTAACAAATGTAATTTGATTCTAATTCTCAGTAAATTCACAAGTAAAAACATAATAAAATAGCACACTTAATAAAAATAATCTGCAAATGTATTCTGAGAATTCTGCAATATTCTACATCAACTATTGTTTAAAGTCGCTGATTTAATGTGAAATTATTTAGAAATGGAAAACTGAATTAAAAAATTATAAATTCCATATAATTAAATATTAAATATTAAATATTATTATTTTATATT
>VXBU01000278.1:333998-369952 GCA_013400315.1 Bombycilla garrulus
CATGATAAATCAAAATAGAGATTTTCTTTAATCCAAATAAATTAAAAAAAACCCAAGTTAGACAAAATGCCTTAATAATTTATTCAAACTTAGAAATTCTAGACTTTTTTTCTTAATTTTATATTTATGATGGGATTTTTTAAATTTAGTGTGCAAACTATCAGCATTTCAATTTAATATATTTTGATCATTAGAGTCATGCTAAATCATATTAACCATCTCTATCAAAAGTATCAGAACCACCATATTCTCTGAAATCTCTATTTCCCTACAAATGTTTTAAATATAAGAACAATATAAAACTAAAATCCCAAGGAAACATATTCCACAGAAAAAAAATTTACTGTCTGTAGTAAAAAAATTTAAGTTCCATAATTAAATAATTTTATCTGTGAATATATCAGGTAAAATAAGAGGGGGGACTTCAGAAGATAGAAAAGAGAAAAAAATCAGGATTTGGGAAAAGACATACCTCTGATACTTAAATAAATTGTATTATGCTCCCATTGTGTCAGGTTACACTAGATACCAAAAGTCTTTTTTTTTTTTGTTCTTTCTGGGAACCTTTCCCATATCATGCTGAGGCATTTACGTTTTACAAAAATTAATATGTGACTACTATGCTAATGGAATACATGTTTAATAATGTGAAAGCTCAAAATCATTTCAGAGTGTCAAATGAGGTATCTTCACCTCTGCCGCCAAAAAGGCTGCCAGTGGTGTGTCAGAGACAACAGAGTTTCCAAATGAGTTGAGTAGGAAACAATGGTGTCTCACTCTAGGAGGATGAGAAGATTCCCAGAAAGGAGTCTGCCTCGTTCAGTCATGCCCACCACATCTCACATAAGTGCTGCCAGATGGGTACCTTGTGCAGAAGACTGCACGGAAGGAGTGTAATACATCACACACAGCTCCCGTGTCCTTATCCAAGAAGAGACACTTGTAGTAGTTGCCAGTAGAATCAATAGACTAAAATTAATCATCTGTTGGCTGAACTCAGTAGGCGCCAGTGCTGGAGTCAGAGGAAATGCAAGAGAGCAGCACTTCTTGTGTGTCTCAAAATTGTCTTTAACAGTCTCATAATCAACTTAATTTGAGAACTCTACAATATTGTTCAGCTATACCAAGCTGGAAGCACCACATAAGACAAGGCCCATCACATGACTTCCTCTTTTCTTTTTTCCCCAAGAGAGTAGGTAAAGGAGAAGAACCTGTCTACAATCTATAATCAATGTCCACTGTCCCTTGAGGGGAGGCTCTCACAGTTCCCAGTAACATGTAAGGGGTCTGGCAGAAAGATGAAGGAAACCCAGGACTGGTTTCACCACAATCTTCTTGTCTGATCTTGAAGAGTCAAGCTCTGTACCTAGTGACTCACTTTACCATCTGCTCAACATCATAGGAGTACTGTGAGGATAAATACATTATGAGTAGGAGGCACCAAGTAACTACAGTGTTGAAGGCAATATAGTATGTTGGCTACCAAAATGAAGGTGTAATTGTAGCTTATACTATGTTCTTCTGCAATAGTAGTAAAGAAAAGCTGATATAGATTTTAGTAGGTGGTAGCTGCCACAAAAAAAAAAAAAGGAAATAAAAAAAGATGAGAAGGTGCATAAGAGATATTGATTCTATTTAGTTGTTAATTTGTTCACTTAGAAAGAAGAGACTCAGGTTCAATTTTCCACACCATCAGATATTTATTTGCATAAACCGGAAGAGCATCAACAACTTAAATATAGAATAATTCACACTCAGTCCAGAAAGAACCAGTGAGTGTAGGCACTCACTGGGGCTGGACTGTACTTGACTTCAAGATCTTGTGAACAAATTGAAATAAGAAACTGAGTCCATGTTTTCTGTGTTCCATGGCAACTGCTTTCTTTTTTTTTTCAGTTTCAATAATTCTAATATGTAACTCTTCTTTTTCCCTGCACAAAATATTTTTTTAATTAAATCCTTGCTGCCTGCATCCTGATGGGCATTTATTTTTCTGTTGTGAAGTGGATAGCAAGGGCAGCTTTAAATATGAGAGACAGGTAACCCTTTATACCCTCATAAAATTTTTAGCTTCTTCTACACACCATCACAGCAGTTTTATATTTCATTCTGTTACTGAGAACATCTTGGTTGCTAAGTTATCTTGGTATGGTGAACGTCACACTCGTAATATTTGCTATTATTTTTTAATTCCATGGCTGTCCTTATATGCAAAAAATATGATAGAACAAACTGTTAAATTCTGCTGATGACTTTCAAGATATATTGTCTGTAGTGAAAAATTTAAATCAATGTCTTGATAATCCTATCTACAAAAACAGTCAGAATAGTTGCCTCTATAGCCGTGGTTTAATTATTATCTGAAAGAGTTCTGAGTTCCTAAAATTAGATGTGCTCTACAAATTAAATAAAAAAAATTCTGTTTTGTTTTAAATGTTTCTTTCCTTAATTGTCTATTAACAATGCCTGTGAGATTGTTGTTGGAAATTAATCAACAACTTAAATATGTATTTATTTTATGTCTTGAATATGGACTTCTTTAGAGGCTTGCCAAACAGTAATTGAACATTTGAATAATAATAAATTTAACTTTTTTACATCCCACGGTCAAGTCACAGTAAAGAATGGCATGCAAGCCTTGCTCCTTACCAAGGCTGAGAATTAACTGCCTAAATAAAAAAGCTCTAAGTCCAACTTGGCCATGATCAAAGGAATTATTCCAATGTCTCAACATTTAATGTGTCAGGCTGCCACCATGGGAACCCTACCTTGGCCCAGTATAATGGAATTGCAACATGATTTACTTTGTTCCTTTTGCTTTTTTTTTTCCACCAACTGGTATCTGTATTGGTCTTAAAAAAGAATAGTTTTAAAGGAGAAAATTTAAACAGAATAACAGTTTCTGGTAATTTCCACGAATATAAATGCATGTATTCTTCTTCTGGGTTTAAGCTCCTAAGTTATATTCCCTTCTTCAGGTTATTGTCTAGTGTATGGCTCCTTTAATATTCTGTATTTGAAGAAACTTCATAATTTTCAGGAAGGATTACATAAAAAATTAATTTATTTTCTGAACCACAAAGATGAAAAGAACCTTTTTCTTTCAAAATTTAAAACATAAACTTCTATTTGAAAACCAGATCAGCCAATAGTGTCGGAAACCACTCTGTCCTGCTGTGCAAATCTATGACATAGCAGTGTGAAACCTGTCACTCCAATGTTTACTCGTCCTTCCAGTCACTCAGCAGGTGGTAAAGGCCTTAAAGTATCTCAGTAAACAAAAATGGGATTTGAATTGCCATTTCATGTCATTTCTTACTTGGGAAAATTTCCATTTAATCTTAAAAAGCTGATAGCACTTAAAAAATATCTTTTTCTGTCTTTCCCCCTCCAAATTACTTATCAATAATTATAACTAACATGATCTTCTCCCAGTTTGCATTATGAATTGCAAGTATCTGTCTATAGCCTTGATGAGAGCAGAAATCTTTATGAGTACATCTACATGATTTCACATATACTTAAAATACCTCTTCTACTCCATATAGAGCTGCAGCACAAAGTACATAAAAAAAAAAAAAAAACAAAAAAAAACACCAAAAAAGTCAAAACATGATAGATCAGACACATAAAATGTGATCTGAAAGACTGACAACTGGAACAGGTTTTCCAGAGAAGCTGAGAATGCCACAGTCCTGGAAATGTTCAAGGTCAGGTTGGATGGGGTTTTTGAGCAACCTGGTTTAGTGGAAGGTTTCCTGCCTACAGAAAGGGGATTGGACTAAATGGTCTTTTTAATTCCTTCCTTCTCAAACCATTCTGTGATTCTGTGTTCCTATGAAAATTATGGACATCTCACCTAACAGCTAATCTTTCCTTGCTTACAAAGCTTAGTATTTTTTCTTTTTGTTATAATCTTTATGGACATCAATCCACATGTCAGAAACTAATCCATGTACAAGAAGGATGAAACAATTTGAAATATGTTAGGAGCTTGTGCAATGCCATGCAAGCGTCTTTGAAAGAGCAGTTGCTAATGACACAATATGATTAGCAGCAGGCTGATGGACAGCAATGCAGCAGCAGCCTGCCATGGCCTGCCATGACAGTTTTCTGGGAAGACATCAGCTCTTGGGCCAGATAAACACTTAGGAGATGAGCAATGAGGGTGACTAGCTACCTAACTCGACATCTTGGTCTCCCTCCCAGCGCTATACTAGGCAAAGCAGGACTTTGGCTACACTGTTCAAATGAAAACACAGCAAATGAAAACAGTTCTAAAACTGACAGCATATGGCAGTTTTTTCACATGTGTTTACATAGACTGTTTCAGTTCAGAGCCTGGGGTGTGCTAATGTGAACTTAATGAAAGGGTGAGTATAGAGGTGGCTATTGTTGTCTATCAATGGTTATCAGCAGTAAAGCTAAAAGACCTACTGTTCCAATTAATTTTTTGGTTTCCCACCCTGGTGTAACAGGACCTGAGGCAGATCAATGAAGTAAAACACTGAAAACTGCTCCTTTAGAGATACAAAAATGTGCGGAGGTTCTTCCTTAGAGTCCTGCATTTGTCTGTTCAAATATATAGTGTGTGCACTATACCACTTAAAATAGGTTTTTCATGCACCCAATTTTTTGTCTCAAAAAAAAACTAACACAAAAAACTCATCTCTAGATTTACGGAAACATGTAAGAAACCGTTCTCAAAGAACTAATGTTCAAGCTTCATTAAATGCCTAAAACATCTCAGAAAGAGGACACCTAGAGTTACGGTTATTACAATTGTGATGTGAAAATGATTAAGAATTGGAATCTTCTTTATGGATATAAGTCTTGTATTTGATGATCCTAAAAACTGTTCAGAACGATTTTGGTTTTTACAGTCCAGACCAGCACATAGTTCACAGCACAGCAAACTACAGTAAAACACGACTACTTAATGGTGCTGCATTTCTTTATTTTATTGTGAAAAAGCACTTTACTATAACTTACAGTAAACTATAATGTCGATGTATTATATTAAGGACTCAAGAATCTACACATTACTCATAGTGAAAGAGCAAGCTATACATTATTCTTTTGGACGGTGTCTAGAAAATGTTAATAAAAGCTTTGTATCCATAAATTGAAATAATGCTTTTCCTATTTTATATTGCAAATAGTATGAAAATATTTTTTACATTAGAGACTTAACATTTTATTATTGCTATATCTCTGCCCTCAAAATAGGTTCTTTCATAATGACATCTGAGAAGCTTTTTGGTTTTTGAAAGGAAAAAAAATCACTAGCAGAAAATTTAAGATTTTTTAAAAATTTACTATATTAAATTGTCTATAAAACCTGCTAAATACCTCTTTATGTTTGCAGATTTTATAGACTATTATAGATTAGATATTGTTGAATTAGGTGCAAAAGCATTTATGAAAGGGTATACTAGCAGAGGGATGCATCAAAATGGTGTTATGCATGATATCTCCTCAACTTAGATCATCCATCAAGAGAGCATCTCCCTTTGGAATATCAAGAACACTCTGAATTTCTCAGTTTTAGTTCAGTAATCCCATTTGACACCAGATCAGTTATCTTTATGAAGACAGAGCTGCTAGTGGCCTGGATTTTAATCTCATCTGTAAAGAAGGTACAGTTTGCAATGCAATGCTTTAATTTTAAGTGTGCAAAATCCCAACCACTTCTCTTGGAATGGCTTTGAAAACAATCTGTTTGAATCCCACCCATCCCTACTTGAAATATCAGAATTA
The DNA here is from genome assembly GCA_013400315.1 of Bombycilla garrulus. NCBI lineage: Eukaryota > Metazoa > Chordata > Aves > Passeriformes > Bombycillidae > Bombycilla > Bombycilla garrulus. The sequence continues at coordinate 339,759 of VXBU01000278.1, forward strand.
TAGGAGATACTGCTTAGCTACTTTGACTACATAAACTACCTTACATTTACAAATTCAAATCAGAGTGATATGGCAGAATATTAATTCATTTTGTAACAGTCCTATGACTATTGGGTGTTGATTGACAAGGAAACTCAACATGAGCCAGCAATGTGCACTTGCAGCCCAGAAAGCCAGTCATATCCTGGGCTTCATCAAAAGCAGCAGGGCCAGCAGGACCCATCGAATCTGCTCCTGTGAGACTGCACCCAGAGTACTGCATCCAGCTCTGGAGCCCTCAGCACAAGGACAGAGATCTGTTGGAACAAGTCCAGAGGAGGCCACCAAGATGATGAGAAGGCTACAGCTCTCTATGAGGCCCTCTACAGCCTCCTGTGAGGACAGGATGAGGAGTTGGGGCTGTTCAGCCTGGAGCAGAGGAGGCCCTGCGGAGACCTTTCCACTGTCTTAAGGGGGCCAGCAAGAAATCTGGAGAGGGACATATAACAAGCACATGTAGTGACAGGACATGGGGAAATGGCTTTAAAATGAAAGTCAATACAGTTATTATAGGTATAAGGAAGAAACTCTTCATTGTAAAGGTAGTAAGGACACAAACAGGCTGCCTGGACAAGTTATGGGTGCCTCATCCCTGAAAATGTTCAAGGCCAGGTTGTATGGGGCTTTGAAAATCTAATCTAGTGGGTAAACCCAAACCATTTCATGATTCTCTAATTCTATGATATGATTCCATGTCAGCCAACAGATTACAAGTCTAAGCACTAAGTAGATTTTAAAAATTAACAGCAGCAAAGTGAACAGGAACTAGGAAAATGTGCATCCACGTAAGTTTCATTACCCAGCAGCTCAAGTTTTATCTTTGGAGTTTTATATTACAGCATGTAAAAACCCATAATTAATTAACAACATCACCACACTACAGCAGCCTACTACCAACCATGAAGCTAAGTGTTTACAATGTAAGGTTCTACCTACATATGTTTTTAATATATCACAGCATGTATATGTACATGTTATTATTTATGATGCACTGTTAAACTTGGTAAGGGCCAGATTGTTCTGATACATAGCTTTCTAAAAAGAGACCTATGTATTTTTTTGTATTCATGGGTATATTAATATCTCATAGAATCCTATGTTAGACAGAGATGGGAATCTTGAGTTTCAGCAGAACACTCACAAAATTGCAGAGCAAAAATTTTACAAATAAAGGAAAGAATCAATTGACATCACAGGCAAAGAATATTAGTTTATACTAGGAGGGAGAGAGCAATGAACTACAATATTTTAGTCTCATATGTTTTGGCCACAAGGGGCACACAGTACAAAAGCAAACTTCCACCTCCAGTGCTTACATATATATGAACCCACATAATTTGTGCATTTTCCTTACAAATAAAATGTGGAGGAGGTGCAAAAAAAAAAATGGGAGCAATCAGACATTAATATGATCAATAGTGTCAGATTTTATCTGAAACCAGAAATACTCAGCTCATTTAATTTTCAGCAGAAAATCCAGGACCATTACTTTTCATTACATACATTTAATAGAAGTGGATAAAAATATCTATGATAGTCTTCTGGAAAGTATTGCCTTTGAGGTCATCGTTAATTTTGAAAGATTTCAATATATTGAGTTATTTTAAGTGAAGAGTTCGTAGCTGAGGGCAAATGCAACAAATGACATTCAATTTATCATATGCAATGTTTTTATATAATATTATTTATCTCAATATATATAATGCATCATTTGCTTCAATAATAAATGTGTACTAAGGCCTTTTAAAATGTTGTTTACATTTCAGCAAGCAAAATAAGAACAAGCAGTTACTGACAGTCCTGTAACATCATGGTGCCAGTAAAACACTAGCACAAGGCACAGACACACACACACAGAGGGGTGCAAAAGCAAGGTGTATCAATCTGCTACAGATGCTCATAAGAAAGTAAGCAGGCTAAAACAAATGGTACTGCTTCATGTCTGAATTCTTTGCATGACCCATGGCATCTGAAGTCTCAAATGTCAGCCAGTGCAAATGAACCTGTCAATTATAAATCAAAGCCTTAACATCTCCAAATTATTCCTCACCCTGTGCTAGAGACCCAGTTCAGAGACAGACTAAATTTTGGCACATTGTATGCTACTGAAAAAAAGGCTGGTAGCAAAATTAAGTGTTGGTGTAATATCATTTCCTGAGTCTGAGGCAAATGTCTGGTTTGATACTAAAAATGTCTCTAAAACAATCAGATTTAAGGAATGAAATTATTGCATATAATGCTTCAGTGTCTAGATTAGCTATGACCTTTCTTCATCGGATGCCTTTCTAAACATGATGGACATTGATCTCCAGCTCAATATTGGAGAGAAGACATTTAGGATTTGAAAATATAAATTAGGCTAATTCAGATGTGGTGCTCAAGTAAGGTGTTGAATTTAATTTTGATAATTCTGTCAAAACATTATTCAGTTGTAACTGTACCTTCCTGAATGTGGGATGATAATTTCCTTTACAGGAAATAACTCAGAAAGGTTTCTAAGGAAACCAGGCAAGCACACCAAACTAATATCAGGTTTTATATGACAGTGAATATCACACAAGGAGAGCTGGAAGAGAATTTTCAAGTGAAAATGTTGTAAATGTGAATGAAGATAAATCTAGATTTAAACATTGGCGGTGTTTGAGAACCTCTGCTTCTGACTCCAGATATATTACTAGGTTAAGCAAAAAGAGGTGTCCAACACATAAACAGGAACATGCACATGAACAGAAGCATGTAGGATACAACTTATTGACAAAATACAAATGAAAATGAAGGAAGACAAGGAAAGGAAAATGCAATTTATTTTAATGGCAAACACTTTCAGAATGGGAAAAGTGAGTAAAATGGGAGAAATCTCACCACCACAGTAATGATAGGTGTTTTGGTGGTTTGATATAGTCAGCTGAAATTATGGCAAATGGAGACAGAAACTGCACATAAGAAAATCAGATGGGAATCTTTTTTTTTTTTTTCATGTGCAAAGCATGTCCAGCCTGAATATTGCTAAAAATCAGACTTGCAGACTCATAAAGGGGAAAGGGCATGTCTGCATTTTTGAATTTTCGAAATCAGGGGTGCCTGAGTACTTCTAACAGCCTTGAATATCTTTAATTAAATATTCTTCTGTGGAGGCTGTTCCTTGTTTTCTTCCCCAGCAGAGCTAAACTGACTATTAAATGTGTAAGGGACCAGAGGGATGGGGTGGTTCAAGCAGTGCCAGGCACTGACCAGGATTTAAGGTGTCCTGCTGTTTAGCATGCATGTGCAAAATCTTGAAAAAAATAAAATCCAAAACAGGCTAGATGCATGACACATGATTTTTTTTCCCTAGATAAGGGCAGGGAAAAGGGGCCAGTGCAATCATGCTTGCTGGGAACTGTGAGCAAAGCAGGTGAGTGTGCACATCTCTGCTCTGGCAGGTGCTAACTGTGAATAACAAAGAGTCTCTGCGCTCCAAACTGAGAATCCATTACAAATGAATAAGAGAACATCTGATGTATGTTTGTGATGGCATGAATGTGAGCTTTTCAGGAAGAATCAATACCTTCCATTAGATCATCTCATTTTGTTGGGAAAAGTCACACTTCTGCTGGATATAAACTTTCCCTCAGTCCACTGTAGTTACATCCATGTCAGGGGGCAGGCAGAAGATCATAGGAAGTGAAAAGAAACTCTCTTTCCACTCACATACATGTCCTTTTGATTGCTCTATTAAAAAAAAATAATTGCAAAATATTGAACAAAATATTTCATTTATAAATTATTTTATAACATACCATGAATGCAAATGGAGCAAAATAACAAGGTTGGTTCTCTACACCTCTTAAAAATATTCACTTATTGATCACATAGAAAGCTTTTTAGCCTTCTTTATTCAGTAGTGTGTTTGGTTAGAAAACTGGTATTTTTAAGGTTTGTTCTGGAACTGATTTGGAAATAAAATTATTTTACAAACAAAAGTATCATGATATATTTACTTACACTCAGCAGACTTTTATCAAGGAATTCCTCTACACAGGTAGGAAAACCTTAAAGTGCTTTGGATACAACCACCTGCAGGGTGGTTAACGTGCTCTTATGATCAGGTATGTACCCTTCACCTGAACTTTGCAGAGAATGAATCCTTCACCAATCTCTGCACGTTAAAAGCAGGAAAAATAACATATTTTGCTGCCAGAGATGAAAACTTCTGGTGAGAAGGTGGCTTCTGTATTTTTATTCCAGAAAAAAATGAAAACAAATGAAAACAAAACAGAGAGCACACATTTTCCTCTCTCAGCTTACCAACAGAAAATCCCTGTTTATCAACCCATCAGCAGAAGACAAGCTTATTTGGATTTAGATGAAGAAGCAAATTAATTCTCTGTTTTCTTGTCAACAAATAAAGCCCTCATGTCTTTGTCTGAACTTAAAGGTACATGTTTATTTGAAGATATTTCAATATATATTTGTGCTTTTCAAAGCATATAAACACACATTTAACTAACATATAGACTGGGGATTTAACATCAAAAGATCATAGGAGAGAAGAAATTAATGCAAATCATAAACTAATACTACCTTCCTTAATGACAGCCTTTGGGCAAAAACAATCAGCAGTTTAACTTGCAAAGGCAGATGCTAAAGGGTCACTATTTTCCCTGTTGCCATCATTTGTTGAATAGTTCTGTAGATATAAGGAGCAAGCCACTGAGCCAGATCCTGCTGTTCAAGAAATATGTTTCACAGCCGGACAATTGCTTTCCTCAGACTGTTGTCCTAAAAGGAGGGGAAGGACAGGCAATGGTAATGTGGATGACTACTTCAGTAGGATCTGGTCAGAAAACACTTTGGGTAGCTCAGTTTCATTGCAACAGTCTGTTACTGCACATTTTCTGCAATAAAAAAGTAAACTTTCAAAATAAAATTCCATCAGTGTTAGACCATAAGAAACACTCTGGATTATAATATACAATAAAGATCAATTATGCCACTTGGAAATGAAAGAATGCTGTCAAATAAAATCGAATTACTGTATACGCCCCTGTTTAAGAAAACTATCTGCATTCCATACATAGACAACTGTATGAAAGTCTTCACTTACTGGTTTTTTGGGTTGATTTTATTTTTTTACATTTTGCTCTACATCATTAGATAGAGGATTGTTGTAATACACTTGTAAAACACAAATATTTTCATAAGACTGATGCTGATGTTAAAGATAAACTGGGCTAAGCACAAAAAAAAAATCTCTTCTCTGAAAGGTGTTCATAGAACAGGATGAACTAACATTTTTCCTTCCACCATTCAGAAGTTCACTGTATCTCATCAGGCTGGGGGACAGTATCACATGCAAAAATGAGTTGCTAGTGGTCATTGCATCCTGTAGAATCCTATTTATAAGAGTGCCACACAATTCGAAGGTGGACTTCAAAGGCAAATGGACCTCCATCTGACTCCTCTGTTAGTAAAGATACAAATGAGCAAGTTAGGAATTTCACAGACTCATATTTTCACATTGGTGAACAATTTACCTAAATTGTTATTTTAATTTGTATCACTGAATATGAACATTGAATCTGCCTATCCATTTGATGTTCTGCAAAATTATAGCACAAGTCCTGCGCATGGAAAAATCAATTATTTCACCTTCATGAAGAAAAATTTGGAATTTGTACCTTTTTGAAGTACAGAAATAATTTATATGTAACAGATATTCAATGGCTGTTTCTAAATTATGGATTTATATATGCAAGAAGCTGTCAAAAGAAGCAGTTCAGGTGTATGCTATTCTATTTGTTGAAAATAATTGCATTTTCCTACTGCAGAACTGTACTGATGATCTTTCTGTGTCCTGAAGAGCAGATGGACACTGACTTTACATAGGAGTTCTGTTGTCACACATTCCATCTTTTTATATTCTTTATGCATATTTTTTTTCATATGGGTGTCATTTTGGCAAATGATGTGCTGCAATTTTCACTCAGCACTACTTGCAGTTGCATCAAGTAAGTTAGAGCCTGACATTGCATCAGGGTGCCCAGGATAGAGCTCTTTGTCTACACTGTTTTCAGTGGCACAAGCATGAGGGATTCAGAACAACATCTGGTCTTTTTATTCTGCTTTAGTCTGTGCAGGTAAGAAAAGAGCAAATTTCTTAAATGATAGCTATTTAGATTTGAAAAAGTAGCAAATACCTTTAGCAGCTTTTAGGTGCTGCAGATGTGAATTGAAGAGCAAATAGTATTACAAATATTACACCAAATCAGTAATTCAGGATCTGGTCACAGTCAAGGCTTTACCATGCATAGCATCTGTACATATCCCTCACACATTATAAATTTCTCCCACTGCTGGGTATATTCTGAAAAACTGCCCAAGAACATATCTGTAGACTCAGTTCTTCAGTGCACTGAAAACAGTAAAATAGATTCTTGTGTGATTTTGGAAACAGACATTCTAGCCGGAAGCCAAACTTCTAGATCCTTTTTTCCAACTTCAGAACAACTATTCCAGTTTACAATAGAAAAGAAATTGGCCTATTAAAGAAAAAGATAGATAAAACCTGAAAAATGAAAAAAAAAAATAAAATAAAACCAAAAACCCAAGCCCTCTTTGCTCTAATTTAGAGATGGTTAAATCAATTTAAACTAAAATTCATTTTTCAGGCTCTCACAGAATGAAATTCCTTTCTAACAATTTTGTTGCTACAATAAAGCCTTGACAAATCAGAACTTACAGTGGAAGCTGTGATAGACCATTAACTACAGAGGATGCACCATAAAATAGCAGGGAATCTGTCAGTGGGAATACAATTTTCAGGGGATTTACTTTTGTAGTTATATAAGAATATTAAATAAAGGTAATGTAATACAGGAAACCTTACTGCATTAATGTTATTTGACAGGTTTTACTGTACCTGTTTTCCTTCAAAGCCCTTTTTCTCATTTCTTCATCAATATCCTTCTCAATAGATAAAAAACTCTTCAAACATAGTCAGGTGTATCATTACACAAAAATGAACCCAAAAAGAAGCATGCTTAAACCTGAGAATTCAAAAAGCATTCTGGTCAATCCCATGTGTCTTCAAAAGCTAGTGCTGTCTTGCTGCTGAGACATACCTGATGGGATATTTCCAACAGAGGGCTGCTGTTGGGAAGAACGCAGTAGGGGTGAAAATGGAAGCTGCCTCCAAAGCTCCATCAGCTTCTCTGAAGGGAAAAGGTAACTAATGGGTTTCTAACACCAGTATCCCATCAAGGTGCAGTGAGGGTTTTGCCCACTTTTGACTTTTTTTATGGGTATAAACTCTATAAACTGTGCTGCTGAGGAGATGTGGCTTTCCAGTTGCTTTCAGATTCAAACTAATAGACTCCCTGGAGCAAGTTGGGTTTGTGTTTATGTTGTATTTTCTTTATTATTTGTTTTCGTGCAGGTATAGCTCTGAACTAAAACACAAAGCAAACATAATACACACACGGACTGGATGAAGCAGACTATCTGTTCCAAAATAAAGCACAAAAGAAATCATAAAGAAATTAAGTTAAATGAAAGAAATTTATAACTTCTTCTCTTGTTAAATTTTATCTTTATCTGCTTCACATTTTTTTGCATCTTGTGGGTGGAAGAAAAAAAAATGGATTGGAATTGAAAGCATACCTTAGTCATTACAGATCTCCAGAGGAAATGAGCTTACAGGTAACAAAAGTGTTAGGTCTGTCTGGTTAAGGAGGATATCTGTAGGAGGCTGAACCCAGCCACCAGGCAGAGATTAGGGTTCTAATCAAAACAGATGCAAAACCCAAATGGCAAAAAGTACTCTCAACTGAATTCTGCCCACCAAAAGAACAGCTGTCATGTCCCAACCCAAATTCCTAACCTTGACAGACAATTTTTAAGTACAGGATTACTTAACAGCTTTGAGACCTAAGTGGGTTTTGAGCAATTTTGCTAGTTTAAGCAGTTTTTTTTTTTTCTTTTCTGCATCTAATTTCTTGTATGTCTTACTCAGTAGCCAACTTTCTCCTATGTAAAAAGACTGGAAAAACTTTAGTTCAAAATGTGGTGCCACCAGCTTTAAAATATATGTATGTAATACATTACTCATAAATATGATTGATGAAAATCAACCTCTGAAATTCTATTATATTTGTATGGTTCTCCCTCTACTTCTGTTTCAACAGCAGGATCAGCCTCTTCACAAATTTCTGATGAGGCAAATTTAATTGATATTTTTTACACTCTTTGGAAAAACAGCCCCAAATTATTAACAGTGAGCACTAATTTAGTGAGCACTTTTGGGGATGAGGTTTTTAGGAATCAGATTAAATTTTAAAACCAGCTTAGTTTTGTATAAAATTCTATCAAAAATACCACAACTGAATATTAGCTATGTAGTTGTTCTGGATTTTTTTAAATTGAAAATATGAAAAGTGTTTTGGTTTGTATATTTGTTTTGCCAGTTCAAGGTGTCTTCTTACCCTGACTCCCTTTCTGGCACTCAGTTACGCAATGTCATAATAGAAATTGCTGAATTTGTTGTTTTGTTTTTTTTTACCAGCATAATACTGTCACCTCTTTTTGCCTTTAGCTGTTATCTGCACTATTTGAGATGTCTGTATTACTAACAAGAAGTGATGTTTGATGTTTTCTCTAGTAATAAGCAGTGCAACTCACTGTGGGGAATTTATGGATTGAATCCTTTGCATGATGTTCTGATGCACGCTGTATTTATGTTTTGGGGGACAAGAATTTCAGAGTACATCTAGGCCTGGTTGTACTGACTGAATGCCTGTAAGCAGGTGAAACACAATTTCCAGCTGAATTTCAACACAAAGATATCTGATTCACATGCTCTGAGGTCATTGAGTAAGGTGAACCAAAGCTCAAAAGCAGGAGTGACCTAGAGATTCATTCCAAAAGAGTAACCTGGGTCAGAACTAAAATACTTATATAAAATCCAAGTCCCATGTCCATTGTAGTAAATTGAAAACTGGAGAGGAAAGAAAAAAAGCCTTTTTCAGAAGGATTAATCTAATATATTTTTGCATGTTGACAACTGATGTCTGAATTTAAGCCACATACTTAGACTATATTTACAGTCATTCTAAGAAACCAAGACCTACAGAAAAGTCCCATTTAATGACCTATGACAGATTTGATCAATCCCACCTTCCTGTTCCTCTTTCACCTCAACTGACTTTAAAGTTTGGGTTATTAATTAACATAAGAGATGTTTATATTGGCCAGAGGACCTCAGTGAGTTTTCTAATTGTCCAGTTTGACAACTAAAAGAAAATATTGGTATTCAGGATAATTTCTGCTCTCACAATAAAGTATGTTTCCTATTTTAATTCATTATGAAGCTTAGTGAGAGCAAGTATACATTTGTTTTCATTCTCACAATTAGATATCTTTTAAAGTCTGATGAAAAGAAGTGGTAAATTAAGAATCACCTTTGCTCCTAACTTCTTGTCCAGTGAAAATACAAATTTGTTTCAAATATTTCACAAATCTCCTCTCTCTAGTCATAATAGATATTTGGTCTGGCCATTAAATCAGCAAGGTTTAACATTTATTGAAATCTTGAAAAATTCTTTCATGTTATTTGTTGAAAAGAGATTGACTTATTTATTTTCATAAAATGCCAATTTAAGTTACATCTAGAAATGTACTACAGTAGACGAAAGAAACACAGTCTTAAATTCAGAATTAAGACAAATATTTTCATTTATTAAATTAATGTATGAATAAAAAATAATTTTAAATAAATAAAACCCCCAGTTATTTGATTACAGATGTCAACTAAATAAATGAAAAATAATTAATTAGGCAAAATCAATCAGCTCTGCCTTTTATAGAATTGAAGGGTTTAAAATGGCTTTAAGATAAAGATTACTGGGTGTCAGATTACTGTTTTACAGAACTTTATTGTCACCTATATAACAATAGTCTTTACTACTCTCAACACAGCCACTCAGTGGAAAGGGTAGTTCAGGCTACAAGTTTAATGCAGTGTGTTCAGAAAATTAATCAAGAATGCCTAGTTAGGATTGCAAAAGAATTAAAACTCTGAGTTTCACAGGGAACATCTCTACTTGTCTCATGATGTGCTATTACTTAAACTCAATAAATTTCACATCTTCCTGAAGGCAGTCTTCCACACAAGTACTCTAAACAATTTGTTTTGCTAGTTTAGTACATATCAGAATTAATCTGCAGGGTTCCACAGATCTCAGTGGAAAGGTGCCATGATCCTGCTACTCCTTTACTACATGATAGCCTTCTGGTGACAGGACTTACTGAGAAAATTAAGACTGGTGCCTAACTTCATGGAACTTCAAAGAGGTTGAACTTAAGGTCATGGTCATTGTTTTCCAGTTAGACAAGTAATATGCTACAGAACACAGTACAGTCAAAACCAGAATATCTATTATTATATCAAAATTTATAAACAAAAATTATAAAATAAAAAGAAGAGGGTCCCGAAGGAAATCCAATTCAAAACTGAAAAATGCAGATGTCAGGATAAAGCATGTCTTGGCCCATTGTTATGTTGGTGCCAAAATGTTGTCTTTCTGCTTGCATTGTAGTCTAGAACTAACAGAGGGACTAAGAAATATTCATCTATAAAAATCCTAATCTTGGTGATTAAGTCATAAGACTCCGCTTTCTGAATGAAGAGTAGTCTCATTTGTGAAGAAAAGAGATCATGTGCCATAAAACTCTGGAATTACTTTTGGGTTTAGAATTCCCTTTCCACAGGCTGTCCTGACATGCTAAAGATAAAAAGTTTTCATCATGCCTCAGTCAAACTTTCCTCTTCTCTCTTCTACACAAACACGGTTAGTTACATCCTTAGTTTCAGCTGTCTGGTATGTTATACAGTCTTGTAACTCCAGTTTTCAGGACAAGAGCTGCTAGTTGCCTTTGCTTTCCAGGTCTTCACCATGTAAATCTCTATCACTGTAGGTTATAACACAAAATCTGACCCTTTGACATTTTATTTCCTTTGAACATAAAATGTGGAACAATATGGACGCATTCTTCAACTCAATAGTACATGGAGGAATAAAGCATTTTGTACAGACCCTGTGGCATTTTATTTTCTTTGAACATAAAATGTGGAACTGTATGGACACATTCTTCAACCCAATAGTAGATGGAGGAATAAAGCATTTTGTACAGACTCAGTAAGTGCAACTGCCTTCCATGATGAGGAAAACCATGTAATGGATTAGGCAGCACTACTTACGCAGAGTAGAGGGCTTTTGTCTTCTTAAGTATCCTGAATAAGGCCACTCTTGAGCCAAATAGAGAGAAAATTATAATTACATCCTGAACACTTCCAGTAATAAGCAAAACTCTTGTTTACAGACCAGTTCAGAAATGTAAAATACTGACTTACTCATGAGACACAGCTGGGTTTAAAATGAGTTATAAATGTGATATTGCCAATTAATCTTCCTAAGTAACAATATTTCTCCATTTCTTAATTCTCTGCCAAAGCAGTTGTAACGTGGACTACCTGTACAGAAGTAATGCATGCATAATGATACAAGCTCTAGTATTAACTGGTCTAAAAATTGATTGCTTTTCTTTCTTTCTCTGCTTCATTTCTTTTGTTGGCTTGAACATCATTCATATATAGATTTAACAAATGTTTATGACATATGGTTTTGAATGATAAATTACTTTGCCTAGATAACAAGATAAATGTGGCAATTGGGTTTTTTAAAGCTGAAAAAACTAAATATTTTCCATATTTCCATGAAATAAATTGAAGAAAACCAATCAACCAAACAAATAAAATCACTGCAAGCATATTTTAACTAAATAATTAGAATGGGTTGGATGTTTTGGGCTTTTTTTTTTCTGTCTATGAGTCCTTGCATCTTGGGTCTTGATGGATTCTGTATTACAGATTATGTTTACAAGAAGTTTCAATGAAATGGAAAAAAGAAAATCAGAATGAATAATCTTCAATTCAGGCATAATCTTGAGACAGAGAATGCCAAACAATGAATGAATTAATTTAAATATTGAATGAAGTACTTCCCTTAAAGAAAAAAAAAATCCTGTTTAGTTTCTCTTTTATTTGTAGAAACCATTACAAAATGTCAAGTCCTTTAATAAAGATAATCATAACAATAATTATATAAATCATACTTTGATTTAAGGAAATCCAACAACTTCTCGTAATTTGAAAGTGGAATGAATATAATTTCAAAGAATACAAATGGTTTAATATTTCTCTCCACTCTACAGCTTAATTCACCCCAGCTTCTATGTACAGATAACCCTTGCCATGTCCTGACACTGCCTTTTGCCCAGTGGTGGGAAAGCTCCTTCCCATTTTCACATACAGTGAGGCTGCTTATGGCTGTAAATATCTCAGCCAGGTGTTATTCAGCTGAAAAAGATATCTCCATGGTATTCTTCCTGATGCCACATGGATACTTATCCATGCTGCTTTCATCTGTGACTAACTGTTTGCAGCTTCAGCGAGGCACTGGAAGCAGCCTCGCTGGGAACATTTGGTGTCCTGACTCATGGGTGCTGGAATGAGCGAATAGCAAAAAGCTGATACATCCGGAAGAGCCTGAGGCTGAATTCTGAAATTCAATTTCCATTCCTTTGGACTACTAGAGAGCTAAATTGAGCGATGCAAAAATCACTAAAGACTCAAAAAAGATATCTAGATTTTTTTTTTCCACAGTAATCTAGTAGTCAAGAGAAGCTATTAGTAGGAATACTCGTAGAAAAAGACTGATAATAATAATTGGATATTTTTTTAATATCTTTTTTCCCCTATGCAGACTATAGAAAAGACTAAGTTCAACCTACCTTCTACCTTGGGATCTTTTCTGTCATCTATCTCTATGACAGCAGAAATTTATCCAAGTACCTTAAAATTGATGGGTTAGTATAGAGTAGCTACAATGAAACTAAAGTATTTTTCAACAAAGCATGAAATTTTCTCTATTTGAACAAAATCACATGCCTAAAGAGTAGTTTATATTGGTTATCAAAGATGAGCTCAACCTTTTAAAAACAGGCTTCTTCTTAAGAGTACAACATAGAGAAAAAAAAAATCCCAGAGGTTCCCAGAGCCACACTTACTGCTTTGGAAATGGCAATTATGAAGGATATTTTTAGCAATATTTCAAGAAAACATACTTTTAGGATTTTTAAGGAAAAGTTATTTAGGTGTTCATTTTCTGTCCCCTCTCTTCTGATGCATACATGTTTCCGATAAAAATATGAGACACGTATTTCTCTTTTTTTACAGCTCCCTCTGAATATAAAGTCAAATTATTGTTTTATTTTAGCTTAATTATCAAATTTCCTGCTTTTCCCTTAACTTTAAGCCTAAGATAAAATCAGCAATTTCAATGCTGTTGGACCTGAACCACACATATGTACAGGCCAGGAGAATACAATACTTTTTGACAGAAGTCACACCAGGTTTGCCACTTCCTTCAGAGCCTCAAGCTAGGCTTTTCCCTCACCTAATGAAATGAGCCTAACATTTCCTAATTTCAGTTTAATTTAGTAGTTCTTGAGCAAAATCTGTGTGACCCTATCATTCTTCCCCAGTAAATATTTCCTATTAAGGTTTGTGTCTGGGAAATATATTCAAAAAACAAAGCTTGAAATGAAGCCAGAACGATCTCATTTCAAATGATCTTTCCAATTTCAGCCACTAACTTTGGCTCCTAGTGGCTCCTAGCTACATTACAGGACACATTTTTCACTAACCTACAAATTATTTGATTCACACTTTAAGTTTATTCCATCTCCTGACTGAAACCAAGCAAAAATAAGAGCTTTTGAAGGTTCCACTTGGCCATTTTCCTGGGAAGCAGATTTGTAGCACTAGCTAACCCATTTTTCAACAGCATGAATTCTCACTGCCCTGATTATTATGTGCTCATTTGCACTAATTCAAAGTCAGTTCAGAAAACTAACACAATCTAATTTGGTAAAAATATCTATACACCTATAAACTGAAACAAATTATTAGACAATGTTCAGCTGTGTAGAGAGTCAGGCTTGGAAGTATCTTTCAAAACCAAAAATTTTTAGTTATTAAAAAAAAAATCTTTCTAAGATTAATGACAAGGCTACCCTTGCCAAAATGTGGTACCTTGCATTCTATAGGGAAAAAAATGTTTTCTCTGTGGCCCTGTTTTGCTTCCAAAGATATAAGCCCTACTATTGTTATTGATTGAAAAATGAGGAAAATCCCATTCTAAATTAAATTATATATTTCTAATGTACTTCTGTCTGAATACAGTCAAAGTTCATTCAATGAAATATAAAAACAATATTCTGGAAAAATGTGAGTAGCTGATATAAGACATGAACTATTACATTCCACAAACAGTTTGACACAACCAGCTTTTTGAAACCAAGCAAACTTCAATATTGCAGCTTCACACAAGCAACTTGATATAATTCCTCTTACCTAGCTTCATGAGACAACATTCAAACAAGTCAGACAGATTCTTGGAGTCAACACTCTGTGTTGTATTTCCTCAGCAGCACCACAGACCCACGTTAAGAAATGTTACTAGTGATATTCTGCTAGCACAGGTACCCCAGGTAATCTCAGATGCCGTTGTCCTACACAGTATGAAATGTGATATTCTAAATGACAGATGCTTATGCTACATATGGCTTTCCTTTTTTAATGCCTACCCTTAGCCACAAAAGCTGCTCCTGCCCAGTTGCCAGAGATTCAGTGTATTGTACTTCCATTAACTAAGTCCACCAATAAGCTGAAAGTGGAATGATCTGAAGTATTTGAGTGCCAAGCCTTCAATTATCATTATGGTTTTAAAAAAAGCTAGGGCTATTTTGAGTGCAGTTACAATAGCACGCCACCTGTGAATAGCTGGTTGGAACGCCACGCCGACAAAGCCTCATTGGCTTGTATGAACTAAGTTTTCACCCTCTAGCAATAACCTAAACTATTCAGACGTGAAACTCACTTGTCCTTCACTGCTCTCTAAAGCTACATCTGTGCACCAGCTATTTTTTCAAGCATTTTTTCAGACACTTTCTCAAGAAGGTAAAACAATTAGGGTCACGGAGATACACACAGACAGATCTATTAACTGACAGTGCTCCCAGGTGAAAGTGATTATCATGATCTACACCATTTTGATGGGCCATTTCCATGATCATATTTCTCTCTCAGATTTATTTATTTCTACTAACAGAGAATCCCATTACCACCATTAGTGCCTGTCTAGAGCAGTGAACATATTTGAAGCAAATCAAGGAGATGCTGACGAGTATTTTACTGACATCTGATGGGTGGCAATGCTTTCAAAGTTCTAACTCAGTGATACTTTAAATTCAGGATTCTGTCTCACAAAGACATATGCACTGTCTTGGTTTGTCTTTCCAGGAAGTACTCACTCTGCATAAAATTAAACACATATCACAGCTCTGGTAGATCTCTCCAGCTGAACACTTATCAGGTTGATATATTTCACCCTAGTACAGGCCATCTCTTCTTATGCTTCCCTTGGTAAATATGATTTCCCCAGATCTCCTTAAAACATTTCCCAGCAATAAAACCATGCAATTTTCCTGACCAGTATCATCCACTACCACTTCTGCAGTAACTTTAGTTTGTCCTTACGAGGAGTTGCTGGGGCTGTCTAGCCAGAAAAAAAGCAGGCTCAGGGGACACCTTACTGCTCCCTGAAAGAAGGTTACAGCCAGACTGGCAGGGGAGGTGGTGTCAGACTCTTCTTCCAGGTAACAAGATACAGGACAAGAGGAAATGGTCCCAAGTTGCAGCAAGGGAGGTTTAGATCAGACATTAAGAGAAATTATTTAGTGGAAATCATTGGAACAGACTGCTAAGGGAAGTAGTGGAATCACCATCCCTAGAAGTGCTCAAAAAACATGTGTTTATGGCACCTGAGAGTATGGTTTAGTGATGAAAATGGTGATAGTGCTGGGTTGGTAGTTAGACTTGATGACTACAGGAGATATTTTCCAACCTTAATGATTCTATGATTCTAATACATCCAGTTGCCCACACACGTACTTCCTAGACTGACAACATATTTAAGTCTTTTTGAAGGCCATTATTAATCCATAAAAGGTACTTTTATAGATAAGAAGCTAAATTTCTTCATAAACCCCATGATCTTAAGTAGCAATCTTATGGTAATTGTGTGACTTAACTGCAGTTTTTGTTATTGCTTCAAATATGTTTTGAAGCATACCTGAAGTTTCCCTGAAATTGAATTACAAATTCCATCACTCCTTTTGTCTTTTTGTACTGCAGTCATATAATGTGATTTAGAGAGAAAAAAATTAAGTATATACTATCTAGAGTGTGTTGACTTTTTAAAATTATTTTTTTGTTTTTTAATTTCTTTGTTTAAATGTTGTAAGTGACATTTTATTTTTTTTCCTATTATATTTATCTTCTTTTATTTTATTTTTGGGGGGGTTTTTTGTTTGTTTTTTGTTTTTTACTTGACAACTGATGTAGTGGACTGGCATATTCGTTTCTAATCTGTTTGTAAAATACATGCAGCTTCTGTTCTCAGCTCAGGGCCAATCAAAGATAAAATAAGGAATTAACATCTCAGAAGTACAATTGAAACCTGCAAGGCCTTATATCTG
This sequence comes from Bombycilla garrulus, assembly GCA_013400315.1. Classification (NCBI taxonomy): domain Eukaryota; kingdom Metazoa; phylum Chordata; class Aves; order Passeriformes; family Bombycillidae; genus Bombycilla; species Bombycilla garrulus. The sequence continues at coordinate 356,436 of VXBU01000278.1, forward strand.
CTCTGTGTCAGTTCACCTGTCTCATGAAGTAGAATTACTGACATTGAAGGGACCACAGGAGTTAAAAAAGAAGGAGCAATAGCACAGCAATTTCAGCCTTATTTCCCTACCATGTTCAGCCAAGAGGAGCTGATCGCCTGCTTTTGAAAAAACAGCAAACTAGCCATAAGGCAAACTCGAGTTCAGGGGCTTGTTTGCATCTGAGAAGTCATCTTAAGAGGGTCTTTATATTACTGCTGACCGAGACACTAAACTGACACTTTAACAAATTATCTGTTTTCAACTGTTGGAAGAGGCATTTTTAGATTTCAGAGTTATTGAACAAGAAGCTACATTCTTGTAACACAAGTTAATAATTTCTTATGCTGTGTTCATAGACTTCAAATAATGGTATTTTTTTAATGGTTGGTTCAGATTCAAGCTTATCTTCAAAACCAGACTACTATGTTCTCTTATTTATTTAATTCTTACACAGAAACTTTTTTGGAACATAATATTTTTGAACAATCTGCATTCTGCAATATTTTCCCAGAATCAGAAAAATATCCTATGGATAACTATTTTTCTCTTCTGAACTCAAGAGAAAAGGCCCTATTTCTGTTCACAAATCGTAAATAAAAGGGTAACATTCAAACTTTGGGATTTAAGCATAGAAGGCTCAAGTTTTCCTTTAGTTCTGATATCACTTGATTTTTCTGTTCAAGACTCACTCTAGCTTCTCTAAAATTTGAAGTCATTTTCCTCTGTAGTTGTTTTTCCTCTGTAGATCATTATAATATTTGATGCTGTTATTAATTATTTCATGAATTGTACAGTGTTGCTCTGCAAGTTTCATAATGCAAACTACTTCTTTTCAGCTACTTTTGTATTTATGTTGTTTCTTCACTTTCTGTAAGTCCTATAACCACATCACGGCTTTTAAAGCATGTTATTGTCTCTATGTAGACAGAGGTTAACCTAGTTTAGTGTGAAATTTGCTTGATCTTGATAAAATTACTACAGCTACTATAAAATTACCTCTAACTTTCAAGTTGCATCTGGGAGATGTGAAGACTTGCTGTAATTTTTTTTCAGCCTGACAGCAGATAAAGACTTCTTATATTTCTCCAAGATTTTCTTCTGCCTTTTCCTTCTCTCTGTTGTCCATCATACCTGACTATTGCAAATGTGTACGAGGAAGTGCAAAAGGAAAACCACTTGAATAAGCACATATAAACCTGTCAACACGGATACAGACCCCTCTCTTGGTCCATTATCTGTTGCCTTGGCCCTGCAATACCACCACTGTAAACCAACACTATGTGCTACAACCCAGTTTATGTTTTTTAAATAATTTCTTCCTTCTTTCCTCTTCTAGCATGTCAACGCTTTTAATTCCTTATTCATTTTCAGTTAAAGTGTGTAGCAGCAGTGACCAATTTTCCACTGATCTCTACTGTAATTCCCCATTATGCCACAATTATGCCTAATTAAGTCTTCTACTTTCTTCTACCATATGCTGAACATCCATTTGATGGGACAAAGGATGATGTAAGTCAGCAATAGATGCTTATTCACACAAAAGTTAGATAGACAGAAAAATACTAGAAAAATAGATTAGGTACAAAAATAGCAAATATTTCTCATCTAGTATTTAAAAAATAACATAGAAACCACCTGGACAAAACTTATTTATAAATACTGCAAACTGTGAGATTTCGAACTTTAAATCTTCTGTCACTTCAGCATAATACAGAACAAATTCTTCTCCACGGAGTGTTCTGCACAGTTTCTCAGCCTGATCTTCCTGATCCTTGCATTTGTGCTGCTAATCAGGCATGTTTCTTATGTTTATCATTCATTCTCCTAAGCAACCAGGGTACAAGCAAAGGAAGGAAATCTAATATAGATATGTTCATTGAAGACTCCCTAAAAAAAGATTAATGCTTCATAGTATCAACTGCATTGAATTAAGGCTAACTCTTGGCATTGCATTTTTCTTTCTGAGTGTCATGTCCTTAAGTCATGCTCTTTAGAGGCAATTTGGAGATAATTCTCACAGCAGAAAGAAAAAGGCAACTACTCATTCTCTTTGTTTCTGAGGAACACAATAAAAGCTAAACTTTACTAAAGCAAATAGAATTGAGTAAAAAAAAAATTAGCAAATTCTCACAGTCTTTAAATATTTTGGCTTACCTTGAGCTTTTGAGAGACACAAGGATTTTTATTTCAGAGGATTAGATAAACTACTAGTCACAATTCCTTTTTTGGGTTTCAATCAAATAGTTCCAGGAGTCATGGATATAGTCATGGAAAGAGATGTATGGAGAATGAAAATAAAAAGATCAAGTCCAGGACTCAAAAAGCTAAATAAAGCCAATAAAATATGTTCTTATCACCGGGTTTGCTTTTAAGGATAATCTTATAGAACTTTAGGATAATCTTATTACAGTTGCCTGGGTAAGAAAGGGTACATAATTGGAAGACCATAGGCTCATTACTACTCAACTTCTGCTTCACTTTTCCCATTCCATTGTTACTATTCAACTTCTAACTGTCCCACTTCTATGAACAAATGCCTGGAGAAAATTAGAGAGAGAGTGTTTGTTCTTTTTGTGCCCCACACTCTTCTCTGTGTGACCCTGGATGAAAGGAAGGGAGTGGGGAGAAAGAGGAAAGAGAGGGAAGAAAAACACCTTTTAATGTGTCTTTCAGTATTTATGTATGTTTGCTTAATAATGCTGACAATGTGGGCAGAATAAGTAGTGTTGAACTGTTCTCAATATTGTCAGAGAACAAGAATATGCACACAGGCAATTAGAGGATAGTAGCTGGCATTCTTCACATCTGTATTCTACTTGACATTGCACTAATTTACTCATTAAACCAAAGCCTAGAGAAATAGGTTTGCAGTCAAACTAGACAGTAAGGAATCATTGATAGCAAATAGTTGAAATTTTTCTCAAAAAAATCCCCTTGTACTGAAATCCAGACTGCTGCTAAAGTTAAGCTTGTTTTTTAAGTGTGGGCTAAAAGGAAATCACTGAGTGGTAGAGAAGTACAAAGATTATTATGCAGAATAACACTATTTTCTAAGAAGGGGAACCATGTACATCTTGAACGATTAAGTTCATTAAATTCAGTAATCCTTGCTTTTGCAAGGAAAAATAATTTGAATTTACATTCCTTGGCATGTAGCAAAGGTAGTATTTTCACTCACAAAATCTTGTAGCAAACAACAGCCCCACCTCCTTTAGACATCTAAACCTGCAGAATGTCTGTGGAAAGTGTCCAAAGGCATAGCAATCAAGAGCCTCCACTGTGCAGAAGGCTCTGATGCAGAGACATCCTGCCGTGGCACTTCACTTCTCAAACGTATTTTGAAGTACCATATAGCTTTTTCCTAACACAAAATCAGGATAAAAGGCACTGGGAGATCAGCAGCACATCTGTAACATGATGAATTCATAGCCCTACTTTCCTCAGAGCACAGAAACACCTGATCTGCAGTTCTTGTGGCTATCTTGCTGTCCAAATAACCAGAGAGAAATAAATCTCTTTTAGTTTTAACTATCCAACCTAACCTCCCATCTTGCTTAGACATCTGTCCTTAGGTTCTCTTCATACACTTATTTGCCCATCATAAATGCACATATTAGAGGAAGATGGATGATTCTTTTCTCCTCTTTGATAAACAATGTTTAACTAAGACTTTGAAGTCTAACTTCTAGACATTAAAGCCAGAACTGATGAATCCCTCCCTAATTAATGGAGAGAGTGCAGAAACTCCAGAGGGTAATTCAACCCATCTATTTTAAATGCCTATTTAAAGAAGAGAGGAAAGCATTTCTCCCCATTAACTTTGTAGGGAGCCAAGTTAACTTGCTTAACCAGACACTTAGCTTTTGGACAGCAAAAGTTGCTAAGACAAATTACATCCCAAGTGTTCTGCAGCCCAAAGGAGGATTTCTTTCGATCCCTTCAAATCCTTGCAAAACCCCTCATAAAGGTTGTTTATTCAGACTTTACAGAAGAATCATGATTTAGCTCTCTGCCAGTGAAACAAATAGAATTCAGGGATGCCTTTTTTCCCAGACAAAGGAAAGCAACTGCAAGCTAAATATCACTTCTAAGGTCTACTAGGTCATCTTCAGCCCCTGGATCAATACTCTGATGAAATACAATTGTAAAGGTCACGTTGGAAAATTCCCTTTTCATAAAAAAATCAGCATTCAGGAAAAAAAAAAAAGGTAACTTATATAATTCTTATCCAAGGCCACTACTTCAACGCTCTTTTATGTTAGCAAATCTAATTCTTCTATGAGTGATCAGCATCTTTTAGGTTGAAGTGCAAAGTACCGAAGGAAACAATTTGTTTGCAAATTCTGTTCATAACTGGAATTCAAAAGTGATTTAACTGACCACACCTGTATTATACTTTACAGCACTCAGATCTTTCAAAGGGACACTGTGCTATAGCTTTTTTTACATCAAGAAAAGATAGGTAATTTTATGTTTCTTATTAATTCAGTAATGGCCAATTACTAGCCAAAAGCATGTAACAGCCTTAAATACAAATTCAAAATGCAGAACATCTTTAAACTTCAGGCAAAACTCTTCATTATAGTATAGAAAAGTCAGCCTTTGGAAGGGGCTTGTAACTTTTCTTGTCAGTGTGCATTTGGTCCCTCAAAAATAATGTTTCTCTGTAAGCAAACTATTTTGCTTTTTGAAGAAAACTGAGAAAAAGAATCCCTGGGAGGACAATGGAAACCTATGAAATTAATAGGGACTCGCTTACCCTCATAAAGCCTGAAATAAACACACTTGATCTTCTAGATCCAGAAGGTTCTGGTATACTATATTTGATCCTTGAATTAACAAAACAGAAAACAGGTTTCATGCACATAATATATTTTTTTGAGTTTTATTCATCCAGGTTTTTATACATTTTTTTTTCTTGTAAAATCCATTATATAAATACGGTATTACAGATATTAAAGAGAGAAAGCATCACATGGTAGTCAGTCTAAACTTCCTGTAATAGCCAGTCAGGTTTCCACTTCAGAAGTATTTGTGATGTTTCTAGTATTGTTATTTTAATGTACTTTTAATTCGGATCTTTTTTGCATATTCTTAATCCAGACTCATTTTTATGTTCTCAAGTGCATTGCAGTTTCTACATTTTAAAAGTTAAAATGTCCATGAAAACAAGTAATCTTCTGTCTATTAAACAAAAAGAAAAAAAAAAAACAGAACCAAACAAAAGTGATAAGCATTTTTCCAAAACATCTATTTCCTGATTTCCTTTTGGACACAGGGAGCTCATTAATTATGCTTTTAATGCTAATTTTCTTGATTTAGTGGGGAAAAAATACTTAGAAAAATTAGATGCTATGTAGAGACTTATATGGCCCAAAAAGTTAGTTAACTCTTTTCTGTAATGCTCATTCAAACTGTCTATTCCAGCTTGATCTTAATGCCAGCCACAAGCAAAACTATGAATTACTATTGCTCGTTCTTGCTGATGATCTCAAGGAACTGAGTCAACTGCTAATGATGCCAGCACATGGGAACATCTTGTACATGGAAACGTCTTACAGCCAGACCAGACAGAGCAAAATGTCTCCCGTTTTATGGTGGGAAACCACAAGGGATTATTTTAAGCTAGTCCATTGCTTTCCTTTCACGAAGTGCTAAATGAACATGCCCCAGAGTATGTTCAAGAGGGTCTCACCTGAAATGCTATGTCCACAGAATGTCACCTACAAGGAAGCAGCTAGTGCTACACCTGTTTCAAAAGGCAGTGAAAAGTACCTCTGCTCAGTAAAGATATTGCGTGTGCTCTTTCACTCTTTAAATGGTGAGCTTCTGCAAGAGGAGATTGTTCTGGCAAGCAATTAATTCTTCTATTAGAAGAAGAAAAAAATCTGCCTTTGTGGGAGGCTTCTCTTGACTGAAATACTATCTAAAAATTTGGGCTCATCTTGTCCATGACAGTCATTTGGAAAACATTTGGGTAAAAGGGTCCTTATTAATACAGCCTAACTAGGTAAATGGTAAGTAGGTTGCAGAAAGGAAGAATACTAACCTGTTCACAAACTGTGTGGTAAAGATTTTGACCTTCAGTAAATCTTTGAAAAGTAATGTGTAAGGAACGATTTCTCCAAACAGTTTTCTATTGTCACTTCTTTACATAGTGAGTGCAGGACTTCTTTTAATAATGCTGTTTAACAAGGAAAGCAAAACAAATTTTTTTTATTATAATACCTTTTCAGCTGCCCATCAATTGCCTTTTCCTAGCTAAACAGAAAGCAGAAACACTTTATCACAAAATCCTTTGCCCCTGCATGTAAAACTGATTACATCCAAATAAAATGCAAAACCTGACATGATGTCAACTTGAAGTGAGTTGTTTGCAAGCACAAAATCCCTAGTACTAATTCAGCTAAGCAGCTCAGGTTTATGTTAAAGGGATCTGCACACAACACTGTCTGAATTTCTGTTCTTCCACATGGAAAACTCACCTCCTGCCAGTCTATAGAGAGCATGTTCTTTCTCTTGTAAAGAGACATAGGCATTGCACCTGGCTACTGCATCAGCAACATCTCTAGATAAGCCACTTGTAGTGAAAACCAGCATTTTATTATAGACTGTCTTCACTGTTTCTGTTGGATGCTTGGGGGAAAAAAAAGAACCTCCACAAAAAAATACACTTTATTGATATGACAGAATACTTTATTTTTTATTGTGGCTGTAAGAAGATTTTACAGATGTATCCAGAATGATCACTGTCAAACATCAAAAAAAAAACTGAAAAAAATATTTCATACTCAAAAAGGACTACATTTTTTTCCTACCAAATATATTAAACTTAGTTTCATTGAAAAGCACTTCTTCTCATATTAACTTTTTCATTAGATCCTAATTTGTTTCCTAACTCACCATGTGAGTGCCTAGCATCTCTGAAAGACAGGTCATTCCTCTTCATATCCTTTAGACACTGTTTTCTGAGGCTGTCCTGGTAAGTAATTCCTATTTGAATGCTTATGGAAGTAGAACAGAGAAGGGATTCTATTTCCATCACTGTAAAACATCCCTGGAGGAGCTGCAATGTAGCCTGTATCCACTGAGCATATTTTGATGTTTGTAATATGCCCTGGTGTATGCTGGAAGACCCAGAAGAAGCTATTACTGAGACAAAAGTTCCTCTGGGTCTTTTGCTGCATATATATATAGCTTTGGTAAAGTTCCAAACCTTCTAGCTTTTAATGGTTTAAAACATTCCCTGGAGGGCATATATTGATATAGTTATACTCCAAGTGGGGATGGCTTCAAACAGGCTAGCTGTTCCACTCTTGCTCTGACCTAAGTCCAAAATCATTAATGTGATGGGTAGGAGAGTTTGAACAGTTACTCCACACTTTCTGTGACATAAAAGCACCTTTCTTTAATCAAAGGAGGAGGGGATTGTGCAACATCATAGTTCTGTATGAGGTGAAAGCAATGTCAAGACATATATGACCAAAAATAATTCAGCAGATGTGGCTGGAGATTTTTCTTATAAAAATACTTTTAGAATTGTTATTATTATTATTATTACGAGTCATTAAAAAAATTTCTCCACAAAATCTGATTGGAAATTTCAAAATAAACAGAAGAAGATAGTTTTGAAGGCAGAGCAACTTATCGCTACATATTTCTCATCTAAAGCCTTTCAATTCAGTGTTACTCCCACTGCTTCCCTATGTTCAAGTGCCTTTGAATATCTTCAAGCTGTGGAGGACACCAAATATAACACCAGCAAATTCTCTACCTCTTCACTGAGTTCTCCAGCTACCAGGCAATTATACAAATAGCGGAGAATGGCATCCCCAAGCCTGCTGGGTTTTCGGAGGACGGAGTTTTTGGAAAAACCCCAAACCTGCTTGATTCTCTGAATGAATGGGTACGGAAACCATGCATATTAGAATGGTTTTATAAAGCAACACCTGATAAAATGTGGCATGTGTGTGCATAGATACTGCAACACATACAGGAGAAAGATTTGGAAAACAAGTACTTAGAAACAGTATATCAGTAAGAATTCCCAGGATTCTTTTTTGTCCTAGATTTCTCATCAGAATGTAAGTTTACCTTGTTATTCCCTTTCCAGCCATGACACTATTGCATGACCCAGCACACATGGCCCTAGTTCTGCAACCATCTTTGAGGAAAACATGTTACTCTCCCTTCCAAGTTGTACAGAGTTAAAAATGAGAATAAAATAAATAACACTTCAACCCAATCAGATATTTGAACATGGAAGCTTCAAGTTACTTTTGGGAGTTGCAAGAGTTGTGGATCTTCCAGGGCATCTGGTGATAAAGGACCTATGGTGTATAGGATGCATAAACAATGACAGGTATCTCTGAAGAGTGAAGTGGGATTGTCAAATGAGAATACATGTAGTAACTAGGTACAAAAAAATATGACCAAGAGAGACCATGACTCCCCTCCCAATAAGTTGAAGGGAAAGCTAAACAAGATAAGAATATAGAAGAGAAAGCATATTATTTTTAAAATCACTTTTTGACTCATAGCACTGAGGATATATCGGAGTTCACAAATAAAGAAAAAGAATTTTTGATGATTGAAGTATCATAAGATGAATTGCTGTAACAGATCAATAAATAAAAGATCAATGCATCTCAAGAATGGGATACTATTTATTCAAAACTCCCTAAGCAACTTAAGATTAATCAAAAGAAATCCACAATTACACAGTTTCCCATTGCAATCAGTTATATTCTGAACCACATAGGACAGCAGTGATCTTCATGGAACTCCTGAGAGAAACTGCAAAGGAATTCAGCTTCACACGTTTATTACTGCAGAAATAATTGAAGAGCCAATTAAAAGCGAGTGTTAAATATGTGGATCAAAGTTAGAAGCTTTCATGCCCTGTATTTATCTTTAACCTATTAGTATTCTTTTGGCATGTTGATAAATAGCAGATAAAAAAGAACTGGCAGATACAAGTTTTCTGGACTTCCAAAAAGCCTTTGAGAATGCTCCCCACAACAGGCTATTAGAGAAACTAAGTAATCACAGGATGAGAAGTAATGCATTGTCATTGACTAGAAATCAACTACAAAAAGGAAAACACAGAAGAAGAATGCATTTATTAGTGGTCACTGCTCCATGTGGCTAAAGGTTAACAGCAGGGTGTCCTCAGATTCTTTACAAAGGATGAAAGTGTTTAATCTATTTATTAATCATCTGGAAATGGGACTAACAATAAGATGGAAATGTTTACAATGGACACAACAAGCCTTAGGTTAATTAAGGTCAAAACAGGACAAGGAGCTTTTAAGTTGCTTAAAAGAGCTCAGTGAAAGGGGAAACAATGGCAGATGGCATGCAGCACTGCCAAGCCTAATAGAAACACAGGGGAAAGAACCATATGAAATACTTCATCTAGAATTAAAAACCCAGTATGGCCACTGAAGGGGGGAAGACCCTCTTGCTATGCACAGATCAATGAAAATACTTCTATGGCACTAATCACAATCTAAAATAAAGATATTGTTGAGAAAGATAAGAGAAAGGAAAGAGTACTGGCATAAAGGCTACAGCGACTGACACCTTTAAATTAAGAGGTTAAAAAGATATAATGAATAAGTAAATTTGAATCACAAATTAAGTAAATTATAGAATTACTTAACTCTCTTAATGAGACAAATAAAGAATTTGGCAAAACTAAAAATAGCGTATTTAAAACAGACAATTGTTTTGTATTATTATTTAAATCAAACATATAGAGCTCCACATTTGATGTTGACAAGTTGAAAGATAACACCATTTTAATGAAGGACTTTGGTTTTTTCTGTGGATTTATACACAAAAGTTCCTCACAGTACTCTGTTCAGTACAGCAAGCCAGAATCAAACCAACACAAACAATAAATGAAAAGTCCAGCTACCTCTGCAGTTATCATCTTCTACTTCATGGGCACACAGCTTATTCTTATCCCAAATTCTGTACATCATAAACCACTCTTTTCAGCTGCAGGTCTTCAGTCATGGATACTCATATTTTATTCTCCCTTTCAGAAAATTGTCCTTAGCACAGAATATTACTGCGTCAAAGACCTGCAGTGAAACTTATCAGTAGAGGTTGTTTTGGCAGAGAACTTAAGGAGGGAAAAAAGAAAAGGCTGGATAGTGATGAACAACAAAGGGAAAGGACAGCTAGATCCTAAAAGATTATCTAAATTTTCATCTTTACCACTGGTGGGCACAAGTTGGAAATGTATTTAGGACAACCCTGGCTGCATCAAACCACAAAGTGTGGCTTGTGCCGGTATCCATTAGATAATTAAAGCAACAGTAGTGTGTGAAACAGTGTCTACCAGAAGCAGCTGCTAATAGCAAAACTGTAATGAATGAACACTTAATACATGCATCATTTTTTCCAAGAATCACAGGTAACATCCACACTGCAACGTGTTAGCGATGTAGGAAACTCTTGTATTACAGCAGATGTATAGACATTCTCATTTATATGGAAAATATACAAATAAAATCCTTCTCTGTCAAACAAAGAACTGCACTTAAATGCCTACATCAGCCAGTAGCCATTAATACAGCCCAAAAACTGTATGTGGAAGGAGAAAATAGGCAGCATATCCCTCCATTAGTGTTTCAATATGTTCAAAATTATATTTTGCTGGGTTTGATTACTGATTTAGGTATACCCCTTTAATATAATTCTTATAAATATAATCATCTCCTTCTACCCTACTTCAATCTAACAGTTTGCCATTAGATATATATAAAAAAAATTTAGAGGACACAGAAAAATCAGTAAGAACTACAGGAATAGAAACCTTCACTCAATTATTAAAAAGAGCCAACAGATTTAACACATGAAACAGCAAGAATCACATTTTTATGAAATTTTGGTGGAGTTGCTACACATCTAGAGAAAATTAAGATTTTGAATATTATTCCAATTACATTTGAAAGTGAAATTTATCTCTAACAGTAAGATACCCCTTCATGTATGCAAATAAACTAATAGCAAAAAATATGGAAAAGCATTTTATTGAGTCATAAGTATGATAAATTGACTCCTGCCTAATATGAAATAAGAAGAAACTTTGCAAACTAGCAAACAAGTTTTTGGTCTGGTGTGAAATTCATTTTACCTTCCAAGCTTGTTTCCAGAGCAGATCATTGGGCAGTGTAGTATGTCAGTTCCTACAACTTGCCAAAAAACACACTCCTTTCAGTTTTGTGATTCTCCTGTATCAGCTCCTTCAGGCTTCAGGGTAAAGCAACATGAGTATAACCGGAGATACATTTGACTGAAGTCTTTTGTGAATATGTTTTCTGTCTACTCTTATGTTGACCTCAGCTAAACATCTGCAGTTTTGGCTGTCTGCCACTCTGACTGCTTTTCCTGCTGGCTGGGCAATGTCTTGTCTCTGCTGCATGGTCTCCCTGGCAGTTCCTTGTCAGGTCAGTAACATCTGGTGGTGCAGAAAGTGCTGATCACATGGCAGGTATTCCACATATGTTTTGATCAATCATACACACGCTGATACTATTTCAACCATTTCTTTATCCATTTTTTTTAGGTCAGTATATCACTTTTCTTGCTTCTTTTTATCCCTACTCAGGTTTCAAGGTGGGGAAAAGGTAAGAATGCTTCCTGATGCTTACCAAAGGCTAAAAACATTAAAAAGCCCCACAGATCATCAGGATTACTATTAGAATATGACCTGTAGAAGAAATCATTTTCTTTCTACAAGTTCATTAAATTTACTTAAAGCCAACTCAATACATGGCATGAATTGTCTGGGTTCAAAAGAAATGACCTGTGATTACTGGGCATGCTGCAACAAAAAATACCTAAGTAATAAAAAGTGGAAAGGTAGTAGTTCCCTGTATAATAACAGCACATATTCTATTAGAAGAGAAATATTCTTCCAATTTCCTATTTTCTTATGAACTGCACAGTAATTTCTAATAATTCAAAGAAAAAAAAGCTTACTCTGTGAAGAAAAATAATATCAATCCATAACATAGACACACCTTTGTCCTGTATGCTGAAGAAATCCTAAGTAAATAAAGTCTTTGCATGTATATAGAAATTGAAATAATTATAAAAGAGAATCAGCTACATAAGTTTTCCTGTATTACTAATTGTCAGTTCAGTGGCTGCCTAAAATCTAGCCTGAACACTGCATCATAGCCTTTTTTTTTTTTTATTTGAGCAGGAAACAAGAAAATACATTACAACATAGTGAGGGAAGTATTATATAAAGACAGGACAGACTAGTCCTAGACTAGTTTCACTGCTGCTAATTTCCCTCACAAAAATTTTTCTTGTTCATGATTATTTAGATATTTTTACACCATTCTGAAACTAAAAATTTTAGAATTTCCGTAAAGAAGCACTGACAGTTCTATTCAGCCTTCTGCCTGTGTGTTGGGAAGGTGCTGTGAAATCCATGGGGAGGACAGAGGAAAACCCAAAATGCAGCAGAGCTGCAGTGGTTCTGCTGCACAGAGGCTTGGCAGATGCAGGGAAAGCACAGAGCAAAAATCTGCATCATCTTCATAGGCATGCCAACAGAAGATAAAATAAAAAAAATTAGAAAAGGATAATACACAATCACTACTGCCATGATCATAAAGAGCAAGGTGTAGTGAATCATTTCAGCAATTTGGCTCAGGCCCTTAGATGCAGTCCTAAAGAAATTGCTGAGATACTTTTGGAATTATCTCCAGGTTGAATTTCAGCCTCTTTAACTATAACTATATGAATATTAACTCAGAGTGTGTCTCTGTAGAGACACTCTGTAAACTGAAACTGTGCCAAGAGCCTGGTACCCACATTATATATGTTTTGTCGGTTTTACTTTGGGCTAGCCCCAGTCTTTTTAGGGACTGCACACCCCTTAATGCCTGCAGCTCATTGTAAGAGCCCTTCTTGGGCACCAGTAAGCCTATGCTTTCAGCCGACAGCAATGCAGTTTGTGTGCTGAATCGAGGGCAGCAAGAGTGGCAGTGGGAGTGAGTGGGAAGTTGCCAAAGCACACCTCAGACCTGAGCTGAAATGCTGATGGACACAGCCTGAGGGCACAGCTCAGGCACTTGTGATTTGTGCTGCCCAGTGTGTACAGACTCTCAAAAAAATAAATAGCTGCCTTTTAACTCTATTAAGACAGAAAATCCAGAAAAAAGTGTGAAGCAGGACCAGCCCTTTGAGCAATATCACAGTTGCAATTCAGAGGGCACCTGCATGCTATGGGCTCCTGCACTGCAGCATTACTGTAATATTTGAGTTCCCCAGTAGTGCCTTTACTTGCAGGGAAAAAAAAATCCCTAAAAACTCTAAAGGGTTTCAGGTCTTTTGCTTCTCTTTTGAACATATCATAAAACAATTTCACATCTCTGTATTCACATATACTTTACCCTGTACTTAGGAGTACAATTGTAGAGGAACCCAAAAAACAAAAACAAAAACAAAAACAAAAACAAAAAAAA